>OZ026615.1:56743349-57204959 GCA_964020975.1 Hermodice carunculata | reverse complement strand
TTGAGACTTTGGTGAAGCTTTGCTTCGCCCGGTCCTTATCCATTGCCAAAACTTTCATGAATGATGTGTACGATATGGTGAAATTATGGCATACCAAACTTTCTGACGTTAACTCACATGACAATAAAGTATAAAATGGGCAGGTGATGACGATAATCTGTAATATATATATATATATATATATATATATATATATATATATATATATATATATATATATATATATATATATATGTATATGTGTGTGTGTGTGTGTGTGTGTGTGTGTGTGCATTTCATTGCAAAATTTGTGTCGCCGAAGTGGTTTTAGCGCATAACTTCTACAATCGGCATTTTTAAAGGTAATAATAGTGCAATATTTTGTCGCCAAAAACTACATGACTACCTGAGTGCAAAAGTTATTTCACATTTCCTTGCACATTCATGAGATGTATTTTCCATATCCATAAACTCTGTGCATAGTAGTGCGAAGCACTGGACAGCTGAACCAGCCTGGTTCACACAGAGGTAATTGTTTTTATATATAAACGTATTTTTCACACAACGGTTGAAACAGATAACAAAAAGGATATTTCATCATAGGTGTGGGTCAATATAGGATTTTGCTTTTCATGGACAGACACAGGGGCAACGTTGAGCTGTTCTACTTTTATGTGCCATCAGAACTATTTAAAACAACGAGTTGTCTTGTTGATTCGTTCAACGTTTCGCACCTAAAATTTAAATTATATTGGTGAAACGTGATTAAATGGTAATGGAGAGGCAGTAATGTGCACTGTATGCGCCATAAAATTGTTATAAACATTGATGAGGATCGAGAGATTGGGGAAAACGAGGCAAATGTACTGTTTCAGTTGCCGTGTTTCAGCTTCATGCACTTGGGCGGGTCGATGAACTGGTCCAGAAAATAACCCGGTCTACAAACTACCCCCCACTTCCCATGCAAGTCACTGCTATAAGCGCTTTAGTCGCGATTCATTCACGTTACTACACGATCAATGGTATTTTAATGCGAGTCACTTGGTACGATAATGGGCCAACATGAACGGTGGGGTTGCGGGACGGATCTGCCTTGCAGCTTAAAACTTGGCGAAACTGTAGCAGCAGGTACTGTTTGGTCCTTTATTGTACAGTTTTTAGATCCACTTCTGCAAACACCAAGGTAACTGCTTAAGTGCGTAGTAACGTTACCTTCGAACCCACTCAGTCCGTGTAAGCTTCCATCAATAATCAACAGGTGGTTACAAAAAAAAAGGTCCCCCCTGATGATACGATTTTAGCACTCATCATTAAAAATTTGATGCTTTTTCATATCCATTCAATCATAATCTGAAACGATAACGTAACTTTTAATACTTCACGCGGATACCACAATTGCAAATGAGTAGGACCAGCAAATTGAGTACAGCCTTCATTTTAGCGAAATGAAAACCAAAACAAAACAAAACAAAACAAAACCAAGAAAAACAAAACAAAAGCTCTCCGTAAAAATCAAACAAACACACAAAACAGCAAACAAACAAACAGACAAAAACAAACAACATCCGCCCTCAGAGAGAGAGAGAGAGAGAGAGAGAGAGAGAGAGAGAGAAAGAGAGAGAGAGAGAGAGAGAGAGAGAGAGAGAGAGAGAGAGAGAGAGAGAGAGAGAGAGAGAGAGAGAGAGAGAGAGAGAGAGAGAGAGAGAGAGAGAGCTTAAACAATTCTTGTGCCGCTTTCCCAGTCATATTATAATTATAATGCTCATGAGATTAAATCAAAAGCTTTCACAAGCTGCCACAAAATGCAGAGATAAACTGGGAAAGATGATTTGTTGCAAATCAGTGTGTGTGTCCTCAAAGCATATTGGTATGGCAATGTACAGCTATTCCATAGCACAGGAGTAGAAGTTGGAATGGCATCTCTTTCTATAATAGCTTTGAAGTTATTCAAGATTTAAAATTTCTGATGGTGCTATTTAGCATAATTTAAATTGCGACAACTTTTGTTTTAGGTTCATTACATGCGCAATGGTCAATAACCCCTAGTAGAAGTTGAAATGATATCTCCATCTATAATAGTTTTGAAGATATTCAAGTTTTATTTCAAATGCTGCTAATTAGCATATTTAAAATGGCTACAACTTTTGCTTTAGATTCATTAGATGTGTAATGTTCAATAACCCCCTAGTAGAAGTTAAAATGACTTCCCTATCTATAATAGTTTTGAAGATATTCAAGTTTTAAAATTTCAAGTGCTGTTAATAAGCATAATTTAAATTGCTACAGCTTTTGTTTTAAATTCATAAGATGCGCACTGGTCAATAACTACCTAGTAGAAGTTGGAATGACATCTCTATCTATTATACTTTTGAAGATATTCAAGATTTAAAATTTCAAATGCCCTTAATTTTCATAATTTTAAACATCTTCATTCCTCTGTATAAATTCCTTGTATGGAGGTACAATCATGCCAAGTTTGGACTTTCTAAGTATAATAGTGTCCGAGAAAAGTGTCGGGCAAATTTGCTGGCCAAGAAGAAAGAAAGAAATAAAGAATCTCAGGAAAAATAGAAAAGTGTGTGTTGATACACACACTTTAATTATTGCTAGATTTTGAGGAACTTCATTCAAAACATTTTGCGGAAGAGGAGCATACAGGAAGCAGAACTAAAAAACAAAGACTAAATTCAAAGCAAATCTGTGAGCGAAAAGTTTGCATGTGTTAATAGCAATGATGGTCCTTTTATTTAAAAATTTATAAACGTGTCATGAAGTCTTTCTTGAGGGGTGTAAAGGAATATTTCCTTACTGGCATACTGGGTCATTTTATTTTGCATACAATCAGACTGGAAGCCATCTCATTTTCTGTACACTTTACAGGCAATTATCTTACAACTTTATTTTCTGTATGCTGTCCTGGTGTAAAATTATTTCCTGTACGAGTGTCATGCCTGCCCATTCCCTGTGGTAGTGGATATTTATGAATTGAGCAACAAGATTTAAAAAATTCAGATCACATGTTCATCAGCTGAACAACAACAAATGTACCGAAGGTATAAAAAATCGTTTATTCCTGCTTTTAATTTTATGGGGGATTGAAACTTACAAATACTGCCAATTAGTGTTATTGACTAAAATATATCAACTCACTGTGATCATAGGGTGCAACACATGCTTGTTGTATGTGGTCACTGTTGGAGAGTGAAGTTGGGTTCTTCGAAAATTTACTTGCAGTGAAAGACCACATGCTGTATGGTCATTTTCCCTGCGCTGCACGGGAGGCCAAATGGAGCAGATACCAGTGTATATCAATTAATATTCAATAATCCCTCCTTTGAATGACCAACCCAAGGACTAGCCCAAAGTGATCGCATGCAACGGGTGGTTTCTCAATGCACGGACATATAAAATGGAAATTATGGCACTATGGACCTCATAATTATGCGGTTTTAATGGGCAGGTAGTCTGCAATTACAAGTTTTTGGACGCATTGCATATACTGAATTTCTAAGTATTCATAAAACTTGAATCCAGACAACAGACTGAACCATATGCACTGAATATTTCCTGACTAGGATTGGTAGATAGTAAGAAGCACAATAAATAAAATACACCATAAAACAGCATATATCATATCATTATTAATGCTCTGAAATATTTGCAAAATACATACTTTCGGTTTTCATGCATTATAAACCCCTCGAGATCGTCCCATCACTATCGCCATTTACAAACCACTGGGTGCAGAATCCACAGTTTTCAAAATGGCAGCCAAGTCCATTTGGTTAAGTCCCGATTGAATATTTTGAAGCGGTTATGTCCAAAATATGTATGTGATTAGTGTTAAGGCAAGGTTAATTTGTCGAATGAATGTAATGTACAATATATAATGGGACTTTTCCGGTGTGACCATGACCTAAAAATGTAAATACAATGTCCTGAAGTTATCAGTTGTGGGCAGCGGTGGGCCCCAGACTAGGAATACTGTATCAGACACTGAAGTTGCCCCCAGGCTTTGAAATAAGTAGCACCACTGGAAAGAGGGACCTAGGGTATCTGCTGGGTGAAAGATGGAGCTTAGTGGAGAAGGTTGCCCAGATAGTGGATATAGGCCCGCAATTACTGGTGAATATTCGGGTAATCTTGTAAACATTATGTTTTTATCTGTAAAAAGATGTGATGATACGCATGATGTAAATGTGATGCTTACTACTGACTAGCATCAAAGAAAACATAGGCACCATTTTGAGAGGTTATGTGATGCGTGACTCACCTGGAGTGTTGATAAATGTTAACTGCCAACTACCATGCAGTTCAAATCAGAGGTGGAGACACTATAGTTCTTCAACAAAAGTAAATAAAACAGTGTCCACTATGGGCAGGTGCCCATTCCAGAAAGAGTCGGGCCTTTTTTGGTAATACGTCTGAGCATGTAATTTATACATTATTCAAACAAACAAACAAACAAACAAACAAACAAACAAACAAACAAATACTATATTTATGCAGCGTTATATTCCAGGGGCGACAATTAGGTAGATTACAGAACTTTGCGCCTTTATTACCAACTAACCCGCCGGTACTTTCGGACCTGTATCCACTCTCGGGACAACCTTCTCTACTAGGCTCCATCTTTGACTCAGCGGGGTTCTTGACGCCTATGCTCAGTGGTGCTACTTAATTCATAGCATGGAAGCGATTATAAATACATACATATCATTCAAGTATCAGCATGGTTATATTTTTTAAAAGAATAAAGAATCATCCAGATTAACAACTATTGTTGGTGCGTTTTGAGCGCCATCAGCAAGCACAGAAAATGTATTGAATCAGTTAAAGAAGTCAGGTAAAGAACTGAAGTAATGTTACAAACTACCAAGGTTACTAGTGGGAATCTTGAAAGTGATCTTCATCAACTTTTATGTCAAGCTATGGCTATCAAAATAACAATCAGGGGTTACTTAAACTGTGATCTTTTACATAGGGTTAAAGGTTTGCCCATTAGGAATATATGTGATATTTATGGACTGAAAAATGAAATTACAAATCTCACTTTCACATGGAACGATAGTAGTACCTTAATTGACGTTCTACTCAGCAACCAAAGTTGGAAGCTCTTACAATCAGGTTCCGTGAAGGACATTCCTTAAGCAATACAGTTTTCGAGCCACAGTTCCAAGATTAAAACCCCAAAAGACTTGTTATCGTAGTTTTAAGAATTTTACTGAAGAATAATTCTTAGAGATTTACAAACAGTACCTTTTCATGTTTGCGATATCTTTGATGATACAGATGATAGTTATTATGCTTTTTACACTCTATTCGATGATAAAGATGACAAAGAACATCATTGCCCCTTTCGTTGCTAAACGTTTTACTAAAAAGTACAGATTCTGGTGTCTTTCGTAGTTACTCTAAGATGGCAAATGTAAACTCAATCTACAAAGCAAACGATCCACTCAATAAAACAATTAAGAGGTCCATCAGCATTCTCTGTACAGTTTCTAAGGTCTTTGAGCGCATACTTGACAAGAAGATTATGTCTACCCATTTCCCTTTTCTCTTCCCCTTTCCCATCATACTTTTTATATCCTGTGCGTTCATTATTTTTTATCAAGATGTTATCCACTTTTGTTGTATTGTCATTCATGTACAAGAGACCTTAATATAGGCATTGTGCCTGTTGGCTAATTGTTTTGCAAATAAGATATGTTTAAACCAAGATTATGCGTGTAAAGTCAGAAATTCTAGATAAAGGTATTTCTGCCTGCAGGCAGAATCATAGTTGTCAGTCAGTCTCTATCCATGCTTTGGAAATATGGCGTGAAGCTCTAGACAACAAACAATACATTGGTATAGTGATGATATGTCTGTCCAAGGCATGTGATTGTGTTTTTCATCCCCTCTTAGTCGCCAAACTAAAAGCCTATGGACTTCTCACAGTGCTGTGAAATTACTAGCCAGTTATCTCACAGGTCTTGAACAAAGGATGAAAATTAACTCCACATTTGGTTGTTGGAAAACAAATTCAAAGGGGGTTCCCCAAGGCTCGGTCCTTGGGTCGATTCTCTTCAACCCTTTATCAATGATATCTTCAGCTTTATCAAACAAGCTCTGTTATCCAACTTTGCAGATGACAACACTTTTATAGCAATAGGAATATCGATACCGGATGTAATTAAAATATTAGAAGAAGAGGTTAAATTGCCGTGTCCTGGTTTCAAAACAATTTTATGCAGGCCAAGGCTAACAAGTTTAAGTTTATGCTACTTGGCAGTAATGACCAGGCCACAGATACCCGAATCGAAGTTCGAGGTACCAGTGTAAATTCTGAGGACGATGTAAAACTTTTAAGGGTGACCATTGATAATAAACTAAATATTGATCTTTATATGACGAATATCTCACGGAAACCTTCTGCACAAATGAATGCCTTGATGCAATTTGAACGTATTCTGGGCATCCCTGCCATTGTAAAATCATTTATTTTATCAAACTTCACAAATCTGATCTGCGACCACGGAAAGGCCAGATCTCGAACCAGCAACCTTTGGCACCAATCACCTAGCCGAAAATGGGAAACTAACATACCAACTGTACCAAATCTCCATTCCTAAAAAGACTGGTTTTATTGCTCCATCATGTATCATTTTTGTTCCCGTTCAAATTCTAGGTAAAATGAAATCAATCCTGGAACATTCTTTGAAATATGCTCTCAATGAAAATCATTCACAATATGAACGGATGCTAAAGAGTGTAAACCTTTGTACCTTGGCATTGGCAGATTGAGTTCTATTGTAAAATACGTTTTCAAGATTCAACATAACTTGGCACCTAACTACCTTGACCGCTTGATAAAAAAAGAGATGCACATGTTATGGAACCCGTCAACTATTAAACCTGGAAATACCACGCTACAAATATATGAAGTATGGTAAGCACTCTTTGAAAGTTTAGATTCCAAAATTGTGGAATGACTTGCCTAATGGGTGGAAAGCACTGGAAACAATAGATGAATTGAAAAAGCCATGAGTAATTAGACCCAGGTTGTGGTTGTTAGATTTGTGAAGCTGAAGCACAAAGGTAACTTCAATGTAATATTCCAGATATTTGTTGAAAACCTTGCATCCAGAGTACGTGTACTAAAATTGTATCGTATGCTATAATTTTATTCACCCATTTCATAATTTCAGTAATTTCATGTTATAGCATACAAATGTACATATAAGACCAAGTATATAATGTACTGATGACTGTTCATCAGTAATTGATCGTGTATTTCACATATTATTCCTATTTTAAATCATGATTGGGTTATTTAATCTTTATTTACGGCTAACATTTAAAAAAACTCTAGCAATTGTATTACTTTATATTGGTGAAAAAAGCATTTGTGCTAATGTTCCTCGTTTTGTAGAACCGACTTGAAATAAAGCTTGAAATGAAATGAGTTTAAAGGCTGCAAAAATATAAATTCGCGAAGCAACGGGGAGGATCCCAGAGGGTCGTGTGTGTATGATCTGTACGAAAACCCATGATAAACTGTGTTGTGCAGTATGATTTAGAAGAAAAGTATGAAATTTGATTAAAAAGAGTTAGATTTGTATAACCTGTGTTGAAAATGCACATGTCCTGCATCCCTCGGGAGTAGGACATGTGCATTTCCTGTGCGTTAGAGTCTTTTCCCAGCTATTTTTCTTTTGTCGTGTTCACGTTCTCTGAGTTTGGAACCACTGAACTGATTTCAGGGTGACAATGCTAAGTTGACCTTCGTTCATTCAACGTGTTGAACCAGCAGGGCGTGTCGTTGTGCAATAAGTAGTCCACCCACAACAGAGATGGCCTTGAACACTCAACAAGTGGAGATGTCGGTTCCACCACCTATTTTGGCACACACACAATCATGATTTGATTTTCAATTACTTTTAACAATAATAAATTCTATAATACCGAATTATGACGTAGATACGTTGTTAGCGTCAGCTATCAAGTACTTTATATTTTATGGAGGCCTGGGTTTTTTTCTTCATCTGTTGATTTTCTCCCGGGCGTAGCCAAAGCACTGATGTTTTCACGCCCCACCTACGGAATATCGTTAGTCACATAGTTTTGAGGACAACAATAGATCTGTCATTTTACTTCTTTATCTGTGATTATCCTTCTCAACAAGATTGTTTCATATCCATGAGAGCACAAATCTAATGCATCACAAAGTTGGGCTGTCCGGGACAGATTTGTCGGTACAAACCCAATACAAGTGGGTATAAGAGACATACCACCAGCCTTGTACTATCTTACAGCTATGACGTAAAAGTGACCTGATTCACATGTATTTTATGTATTCATGTATTAATGGCATTAATTCAAAGGATGACCAATGACACGGTATGGTTAAATTAGTTAGACAGTGCATACATAATCCTGCAATCTCATCCCATGATTATTCCATAAATCACCAAAAATATCTAATGTGCACAGGAAGTTATTAATTACACATCAATTATCTAAAAATGAGCCATTTCAATACTAGTAATTCAGGACAAAGTCTCTCTTAATCCATTTGCAGGGATTCGCCTTATCCTACTACCTCATTGCAATGACTGTTCCATAATATCAATTTTATATGGAATGCGTTTGAAATCAATAATTTGACAACAAATCATTATAAATGAGTGATTTAACATAATATAGGGCAAAATATGTCTTGGCTTAATCCATGTCTTGATACAAGCCAATCCTACTGCATCATTGCCCAGACTATTCCAGAAAATATAAAATATATTTTGTATGCATTAAAAATCAACAATTTACTATGAAACCACCGTAAATGAGTCATTTTACATAATTTTAGTGCTAAATCTGTCCAAATCCATGTATGGGGATAACCCTGATGTTCCTGTTGATACATCTTAGTTAACCTAATGGTTCCATTTTGGCACTGATAGTTAATCCAAACTCAGTTGTCCAGATGGCAGGCGATATATATTACTTGTTTATTTTACACATGGACTTTAATATCTCCGATTGGGGGGATTTAATTATATTTACTGCTGTTGAAAATTTCATTTCTGATTCTAGACGGTTTTTATTTTATTTTAAGCAACAGTGTCTCCTACTTCAATGTGACTTGACAGTGTGCTGTTGGAGATTTTTTATGTCAGTTACTAGTGTAGGCCTACATCCCTCCAGGAGTCAACCTTCTCAATTTATGAAGGTCTTTTACCATTACAATTTTGAAAAATCGTCACAGTGTCAAACCACATTACTTGTAATTTGTGCTGTCGATAACTGATTAATGTGCAGAATCTTCATATTGTACATTGGGTTTGTCCTCAATTCTGGACTGTTTGCCGTCTTTTGTCATGTACATATTGTGCGTCTCTCTGTGTCTGCAGAGCCAGTTTTTAGCTCAGGTGACTTGTCAGTCAGCTGAGCTTATATTTTGACCAGCCATCTGTCGTCTGTCCGTTCGTCCGTCCATGATGGAGGAATTAGCAAAAACAAACTTTACAGCTGCAAGAAGATCGTATTCTCACACAAGAAGATTTATAGATGACCTGTGTGCTTCACTGTTTCGACACAACACTATCTTTTTTATGTGAAATGGTGGGGAATACTCTGGACTACACATACAAGGGATAAAATAAAACAACACTATTGCAATAGAAGATATGTATACTAATTTCCCGCCACAACTGCATACCTGATTACCTAGTCTCGCTTGGCGGGATATGGCGAGATACGGGTCGATACCTGTTGGGACCAGCGGGATATTACCAATATTTTGGAAATAAAGAGTGTTTATTAAAGGCAGATGGAAATTTTTCTTTATATGTAGCTCGGGAAGTGCTAGATGAATACCAGTTTGGCATTTTAAATTTCTCAAAAAAAAAAAAAAAAAAAGAAAAAACAAAAAACAAAAACACCCCCCCCCCCAACCAAACACGCTAATTTTGTGAGAAATGAACATATGGCCTTGTCTGTGACAGTGGTGTGACCCGTGTGTCCCCCGTGATCGCCTGGCGTCAAACCCGTGCTTTGTGGCGGGAAATTAATATGCATACGGCGTATTACCTCGCCGTAAATTTTGCATGGGCTGCATATCGTGTATCCTTCAGCTCCCGGGGGAAGAGGGGTACTCCCATGTAGGATTGTACTGGGAATGTGCCGCGGGAAAGGCCCTATTATCATTACTTCCAGGATTAGAAAAGCCCCCCCCCCCCAAATGTTCACAGCTGGATTAGGATAGGGGTAACAATTAGGATGCACCAATGCAGCACTCCTTTTAACACATTACAGGATAAAGAAAGGGTACTTTTTTACATCTGGTGTAGGATTAAGATAGGGCATTGTATAAAAATGTCCGATGCGAACGCCCACCCTGATGTTGACTATGTGCCCCCCCCCGGGGGTGGGGGAGGCTTCTGCTCCACGGTTACGCTCGTGCCATGCAGAATTTACGACCAGGCACTCACACTCGTATAGTTGTATTATTAGACAGCACTCGTTTCAAACCGTTCACTGCTCGCCAAAGGCTTGCCGTGAGCGGTTTTAAGACTCGTGCTGTCTAAATCCATTCCCCATGATACGGCCATGTGAAATTCTATATTTCTGCGCAGCCGAAACCATTCGCGGCTTTGCGCCTGATCAAGTCCAGTTCACGCCGCACAAAATCATTTGGTTCCAGCCAGAAACACATTAATTATCATAGTTTGTACATGTCTAGATGTAATACTCTAGGGAATGTTTTTGTTTTTCTCTTGTAAGTTAAGTTTTCCAGACCGTTTTATTGAGCTGAGCAAGGAAGCCCAGGAAGGCCTACGTTGTTTCTTTGGGTCGAAGTATTAAGCTAGTTTGAAAGTGGGCCTACTGAATCGCCTGTCATCCAATTGACGTTGCATTACAAGCACATAATTTCCACTGGTCAAAACATACACGGGGGTTCTTGATTATTGGGCAGAACGTTGTAAATTTGACCATAATTTTGTAATGAAAAGTTTGAACTGAAGTGACATGAATCGACCATTTTACTCACGCAGCCGTTTCGTACCAAATGAGATGTTTTTGTCACTTTTCTTTTCTTTTGACGGCAAATCTGTACAACTATCTGGAAATTGCGAGTTGATCCTTGAACGTAGCCTATATACAATGACAGATATATGTGATATGATAAATGTGTCAACCACTGCTACATATTGGATAATGAGCTATAACATTCACATAGCAGGCCAATACAGTTTTTTTACCTCGTCACACAATATGATAAACTCAAAATTTGCATATATATTATGAATAAGTCAGTCAATACATTGCAGAATTTTAGCTTCTTTTAATATATGACTATTTTTTTTTTTTAAATCTTACTTCTCTTAAAGTAGGCTTACGAACAAGATGTTTTGTATTCCCGAAAACTTTTGGGACACACTTGAGAGACCATAAAAATCATCCCACAGACAAGTAATGCTCATTGAGCCATAATAAACACATGTGCCGTGGTAGAAGTAGTGCATCCTATTTTCGATATGCACCGTTAACACGCTCCTGAATTGCACTGTAACATAATACCAAAAATCGAACTTTTCTTTACAAACAGAATTTTGAATTAAGCTTTAATATTGCCACAAGAAGTTTCCTGTTTTAACAATCTGTTGGTGTAAAAACACAGTTTTTACACCAATAGATTGTTTAAAAATGTTTGTTCTGGTAAATATTAGAATATTGGATCCATAATAATATATATGATGCTTTGGGCTTTGTTTATTGAATGGTGACCCGCCACAAGATGACGATTTTACATGGGTGTGATAAAATGGTACGAGAGAGACAGAAGGAAATTGTTCACTGAGTAGCCAGCTGCTGCCTGATAACGTATTATGTGAGACCCACTTACTTTTTTCTTGTAAGATGCCGGCATATCTATTTTCTCATATAATGGCCTCTAACGCAAGTTAGTCACACCCTGGTACCTGATCCGTGCATTTGATAGCTATTGTTAGTTTAAATCCACTGTGAAAAAATTGTGACAAATAGCTAAATTAAGAAGTTACGTATCTTGGTATCCTTTTGTGTTATTCAATACCTGCATTATATTGGGTACTCGAATGTTTATGAACGTGGGTAATTGGCTATTGAAAAAAAGTGGCGACAAAAAGCCAAGCTGGGAAATAATCTACACCAGTGTATTTGGCTGTGATTCAGCAGCCACAAAACACTGGCGGTCATTGGCCCCATCTTATGGCGGACATGAAACATAATGCAATGTATCGCTACACTGTGCACTTTGTTCTGTCCATCTTTGTATTTTATTTATTTTTTAAAACATGATTTCTATTAGCTTATATTTGCGCGGTTATAATGCACTAAATACTCATTTTATGTCAAATGATGTTCCTTTTGTGTCGAAACAGGGTCATGCAAATACACTGTGCCATTAAAAATAAACGTAGTACTTAATTTCACACACTCTTTGGGTTTGGCAATGAAAATTCCGCATAATCATGTTTGACCATTGGTATTATTCTAAAAAGGGTGTTTCTGGGCCAACTTTTCACTACATACCACTTTCTGGTGACAACAAATGGCCAATCAGATCAGGTGGATGTTTTTTATATTTCATCCTCAGGTGTCTCCATTTGCAATACAGCAATCAGAGGTCAGTGTGACCAGTGGCACCATGTGTACCGCATTTGCCCCATTACTTAGATGATTGCATTTTCCCACACCATGGGTAGACATATACGTACTTTTTCTCATGGACAAGAACTGAAAAAATTTCTCTGTGTAACTTCATGAAATCACGAATCAGGAATCTTTTCATCGAATTAACATATACATACAATAAATCAGTATAGTACAATGTAGTAGTATCTTATAATAGCATTAATATATAAAAAAGTTAAAAAATAAGATAAAATAAAAAATCGAAAAATAAAAAACGATAATAACCTCCAGAATTGCAAATATAACGATATTGTATACGGCATTCAGATTCATATTTTTCCATATTGAATACTATGTGTATTACCTTTATCTTTTATCGCAGACGGTGTATCATTCAAAATATAACCCATTTGATGTCTAATACATTGATTTGTATAGAGGCGAGCAACCCCAGTTATAGATATGTCGTCCCTTCTTGTGTTACAATCATGTTCGATTGTGTTTGGAAATAATGGAAGATTCTTAAAAAAATCTTGATAGGATTGTGTATCTAGGTAAGATCCAGGCTGAGATTTTAATTGGGTCACCTTGACTTAATTCTCAAGGTCACAGGGTTGCTTATATGAAAATGGCTTCCATGCAATAAGTCTTCAAGAACTGAACAAAGCTTCATGAAACTTGGTAGAATTATGCATCTACTACAACCTTGGTAAGGATTGCATCTGGGCCACCAAGACAAAATTCTCAAGGTCACATGGTCACTTATGTGAAATCAGTTTCCGTGCGATAAATCTTGGAAGAACTCAACACAGCTTCACGAAACTTAGTAGGAATATGTATCTGGGTGAGATCTAGGCTAAAATTGTAGCTGGGTCACAGTGACCGAATTGTTCAGGTCACAGGGTCATTTAATTACGTTACCATTGTCAAATTTCATGAAACTTTATGAATCTTCGTAGGCTAATAATGTGTAGATGTGATAGTATTTAGGTGACCATGACACATTTGTCAAGGTCATAGGATAATAATTTCAATTTTGTTTCCATGTGATACGCCCTGAAACATTTAACAAAACTTGATCAAACTTGGTAGACTTATGCCTGCCTAGTTAGACCTTCAAAGTGTCTGCTGTTGATGACTGTTGGGAGAGTAAAGTGGTCAATATTGACTTGGGCGACGATACAGTTAACAAAGCCCCTCATTCAGATTGGCATGCATATGATATTAGAGGGTGTGGGTCCCATGAATTAAGACACATTTTTAAACTCTTTGACAAACTGTCCTGATAAGTATTGATAAGCTGAACTCATTTGATGATTGCTTGCACCCATATCGATGTTCCTGCTGCTCGCCACACACATATTGCATAAATCTTAAGTGTCCTACCGCTAGACATGTGATTTTGTGTTGTAAAATGATACTTTCTGTCCTCAAATGTTTGTAAATATTGGCTGAAAGTGCAGTCAGACATTCGTGGATGTGATGCCAGCAAAGCACGCCATAGAAGTAACCGCACTATAGCCAGCCTTGAGCTGATCACTCGTAATGTGCTGCTTGTAGCTTTTCTGGAAAAATCGGCGTGGAAAAAATAATTTGAAATGCAATAAGACCATGCACAAGCATTATGTAATCAATTAAACCCCATTCCATGTAGTTTTTGGTATATCATTAGACGATAACCCCATTCACAAAAATGTTCGAAAAGAGCAATATAGCATTCATTTTTTTTAGATATACACACGTGTACTTCAAGAATACTATAAAATGTACAATGTATAGGTGATAACATTCGGCAAAAAAGTCAATACCAACTTAAGCCATTTTGCTCAGTCTCTATTCTTTAATAATTTTAAATTATATTGTTCAGACTCAGATAAGTGGGTGGACTTGAATGTTGTTTTACTTCATCGGTTTCTCGTAGATTTGTTAGAGATTTTGTATCTTTTGCCTGGAAAAGTAATTTCAACAGTAAAGCGATATATTGCATTTTCATATCCACAATATTAACTATATTTTGTATGATCCTTCGTTGCAGTAATTCAAATGACAAGTCAGGTGGAATCTTCTGGAATTTTACCAGACTCCTCAAAGCGACCACCATTATTACCACCGTGTCGAATATGCGGCGAGAAAGCCTCTGGATTTCATTACGGGGCGAACACATGCGAGGCATGCAAAGTAAGGGCATTATTTATGATCATAACAATGTGACCAGGTTGTACAACATGGACAGGGTTATGTACAGAAAGAAAGTAGGCTAAACTATTTCTAAAAACAAACGATGAAGTAGATTACTCATTGCGATTTCGAAACTCCGTCCACCACATTTTTGCATTGACGTTGACCAACACGTATAGAGTAATATTAATAAAACAAAAGTGACTTCTGTATAGAGCTGAACATATCTGCAATGTCCTTCATAAACATAATAAACCAGTATGCACCCATGACGGAAAGGGTTTCGAAAATTTATATATACTATCAGTCAATAAGGAAAAAAATCACTGATTAAATTATTATATAAACCACGGAATATGAAATATTAGGATCATTTTACGATTGTTGCCATGTTTGAAAAACTTTTTTTCATGATTCCCGTTTTCCTGCCATCGAAAGACAAACTGGCAACTGGAAACTATCTCTAAAAACAAACGATGAAGTAGATTACTCATTGCGATTTCGAAACTCCGTCCACCACATTTTTGCATTGACGTTGACCAACACGTATAGAGTAATATTAATAAAACAAAAGTGACTTCTGTATAGAGCTGACCATATCTGCAATGTCCTTCATAAACATAATAAACCAGTATGCACCCATGACGGAAAGGGTTTCGAAAATTTATATATACTATCAGTCAATAAGGAAAAAAATCATTAGGATCATTTTACGATTGTTGCCATGTTTGAAAAACTTGACGAATCGTAATTTGTTTTAATCTTAATCGGCCAAATGGACCTAAAAAATCCATGAACGGTTATTTTTTCATGATTCCCGTTTTCCTGCCATCGAAAGACAAACTGGCAACTGGCCCGTGCTTTAGTGTTGCTGCCTACAAAACTCGAGTCTTTTCATTTTTGACAGTTTCATGACTTAAGCAATAATCGATTTATTGTTAAAAAACCCTGATAATTTCCATTCGCAAGGGATGACTATATATATATATATATATATATATATATATATATATATATATATATATATATATATATATACAGTGGAATCTCCCAATTAAGACCACCTAAGGGACTGAAAAACGTGGACTTAATAGGGATATAATTAAATTTAGAATCGATAAAAACGGGTCTGTAAATTGTGGTCTTAATATAGAACTGGTCCCTTTTGGAGGTGGTCTTAATTGGAGATTCTTTGTGTGTATGAGTGCGTGTATGTGAGTGTGTCCATAGGCAGCGTAAGGAACAAAGTGTATTATGTGAAATTGAGGTTGAAGTTTATCATATAAAAGTACATCAAAAATTATATTATAGCTATATAGGCGATGGAAAGCAAAATGGGCTAATAAATATATCATAATACATTGAACAGCAGGTTTCAAACAGACGGTGGTTAACTTTTAACGGTATTTGTAAACAAATACAATATAGTAAATTGTAGAAAGATTAGATCAGAAATCTTTTGAAAAAAAGAGTGAATGTTTAAAAGAAACTGATTTTTCCATTCTGTGGTATTACAATATGTTCATTAAATTCATTAACCACTCCAATAACAATTTCACGGCCTGCATATTAAACTGATAATAATAATAATAATAATGATAATGATGATGATGATGATGATGATGATGATGATGATGATGATGATGATGATGATGATGATGATGATGATGATGATGATGATAATAATAATTTATGAGGAAAACTTCCCCTTTACAGCGGGGGCACCAACGGAACGGAGGAAATTCCATGATGGGTCCAAAATATATACAAATAATCAGGCATCCTTATCATCAATCAAATAATCTTCGTATGTTAAAATAAGTATAGTAACTATAAGTAATAATTTATGTCCTCTGCACCAAAACTAGAGATAAACCACTCATTGGGACAAAACTCTAGAAAGCGTAAGGACATGTACATTATACATGTTTCATATACAATGCAGAACATATAGCTTCCAGCGTCATTATTAAGAAAAAAAATCAGGTATTACCACAGCATGAATGCACAAGTCAGTTACAAGATTTTCAATTCACCACTATTACATGCTCCTGGAGATGTGGGTTTGTACCTGGGGGACCCTCCGTCCGCAGAGTGACGGGGGGGGGGGGGGGGAGGGAGACAAAGCCGCGCAGACGTAACAAGTACGCCGCAGCGGACACCCGCTCGGTTGGATTGACCCTGTAAGTTTAAGTCAAGAGAGCACCATCACGTGTTATTTTGTGGCGTTACCGAACTCCCCTACAAAATTATATACAGTATATACATTGGAGGAGGTCTATTTACAAGAGGTTCATGTAGAACGATCATACAATCTGTCATTCCGAAAAGTCATCAAGTGACTTTCTCCTCTAATGCCAAGCCTCAACCAAATATGTTTTACATGTTTGGTCAAATAATTCACCAATGTCCAGTCCAAGATCATATGCGTGCTCGCCAAGGAACCAACATACCTATTTTTTTCAGCGAGGAGGCGGAAAAACGCTGCCATGCCTGTTTACAAAGATCATTCAGAGAGTTGACATCCAAATTTCTATATGCCTGTAACCTGATATCATTTAGTGCTTGGCAGACAAATAGAAAATGTGATAAATCTTCTCTACTATCTTTACATAAAGGACATCTTCCGTCTGATAAACCCCATCTTTCCAGATCTTCCCCGACACCCAGACACCCGGTGCGGGCCAAAAATTTTAATCGTGCACCGGCAAAGTTATTCACATTAAACAGATAACTTTCACCGAAAGAGGACCGTTTAAACATTTGATAGCATCTTAAAGACTTTTTCAAGTCTATTTCCTGGAAAAAGTCTAATTTATATGCTTCTAACGATAATTTTAAAAAGCATCCCAGCCATTCTGGATTCCTTGATTCCAGGGCACGGTCCATAGCTACGTTATTAAAGACCTTAATTTCGTCAACATATGGCCAAATCTTTGCAGGTTTGTCATCATTCCTTTGCAAAAGAGTGTCAAAAATTTGCTTATATAGCCTTGTGTCTGGCATCTCAAATTTCTTTCTGTGAAAGTATTTCATCCTAATGCGATCCAGAATCAGGTTTAGGGGGAACCATCCTAGTTCACCAAGGGTAGCCACTGCTGCAGGTGAAGAGTTGACCTGAAGTATGGCTTTGCCTATGGTGTATTGAATGGACTTCAGAGAAGCCTCAGACTCTTTAGTATTGCATAACCACACTGCACCGCCATGAGTAAGTGACGGAAGAACAATACTTTTCCATATGCTATTTCCGAAGCCAATACGGTTAACATTATCATGAGAAGACAATATACTGCATAAGTAGCCTCGTAAACGAGAACCTTTTGTTGCTACAATGTCTTTCACGTGTGCCGTGTCAGTTAGAGAATTCTAGATCAAAATGCCCAAATATTTACATGATTTGCATTCAGATATATATACATCTCCAATTTTCAATTTTTTATAGTGAAAAATCTACACGCTTACCCACTACCATGACTTTAGATTTGTTGGCATTAAACGTCATTCCCCATTTTCTACAAAAACATGTGCAATATTTAGCATACAAATAAATTGGTCTTCACTGTCTGCAGTTATTACAATATCACCGGCATATAAAAGGCACGGGATATGTCCGTCTCCTAAGGGCATCCCAAGATTTTTTTCCTTCAAACATATCAATCATATCTAACATTACTAGAGAAAACAGCGTAGGAGACAGAATGCATCCTTACTTTACCCCCATTAAATACATCAAACCATGAACTTTCTAGGGGGCCAAATATTATCTTACTTTTCACTTTGTCATAAAGTAGTTTTGTCAAACGCCATGCTTTTCCTTGAATTCCCTTTTTCCATAACATTAGGAAGAGGCGTTCCCTATTAACCGTATCAAATGCCTTCGAAATATCAAGGAAAGATAGCCATGTCTTTTGTTTGTTAGCTTTGCTTATGTTACATAACCCCTTGAGCGCAAATACTTGATCTTCCAATCTTCTGTGTTTTCTATAAGCTCCAAGGAGCTCCCCTAATATCCTTTCCCGCTCTAAATATTTCATAAACTGCCCCTCCATTACTGATGTGAACACTTTATACACATTAGAGGTAACAGTAATACCTCTGTAATTGGACAGGGTATCTTTTGGTCCTTTTTTGTGAATGGGCTTTATAAAGTATTGAAACCATTGATACATTATTATGCCTACAATATTTCACTGCTAACTTTGTAGGTATTTTACACAGCATGATAAACTCGCATGCGCATGACTGTGATTGACTGGTGATAATTGTATAAAATATGTACAGGGGAGTAGTATATCAGGTTGCCAGTTTTGTCTTGTTGCAGGGATTCTTCAGAAGATGTCTTCAACGAAAGGAAGCATATGTTTGTTTGAAGAATTCAAGGTGTAACATCGGACCAGGTCAGAGGCGGGGGTGTGCTTATTGTCGTTACTCAAAATGTATCGATATAGGCATGTCGAAGAAAGGTGTGTTTATTGTGTGAAATGGTAACGTTGCAGCATTAGGCCTATAGGGACGTCGCTCTCAAGACTTCTCAAGCGGTTTTAAAGCTTCGTCGTCAGCGAGGTCTTCACGTGTGAAACTTGCCTCGCGCTCAAGCACTCAGCTTCCTTCAAGACATACCTCGCCTTGAAACTTACCTCGCGGAGCCAGAGCCGCACGATAGTTTTCATTACTGGTATACCCTGGCAAAAAATGAGAAAGGGTACGCCAGAACGCAGCACGATCATTAGACCCATGGCAAGGTTAAAAAAATGTAAAATTGGGGGCCGCTTGAATAGCTTAATATAAAACTGAATCAAAGATATATTAATGAAATTGCACGTAAGCTATAGCAACAAATGGCAAAAAACTATTAGCGCAGAATACGACTATTGAACAGAAACAATTTGAACAATTTACCCATAAAGAGAAAATATCGTATAATGTTGTACAGGCACTAAGGGCAACATCGTTTAACTGGGGCAAAAACGGCAATGGGAAGCAGGTAATTTGAGCTCTCAAGTGAGCATGCTCAGGGGGCGATCGAGGTACTTTTCACACGTGCAAAGTGTCTCCCGCTCAAGACTAGAACGAGGTCTGGATCATGCTTGGGAGATGACGTGAAAGCTACCTGGCATGAAGCATTCGGGGGTGTCTTGAAGCGGTAGATTCGTGAAAGCTAAAGGCTCATCCACATTGTTTAGGATTGTCTTGTACTTTAATACGCTTTTGGGAGAAAGAAAATTATCACACAGCCGTGTTTTACGTGAGATAAAGTACTAAGTCTGAAATTAACTTGACGTATTTCATTTATTTTATTGGAAAATTGCTATTTCGAACATGGAACTTTCAGAACGTAATGAAATACGTATTTATGGCAGACATTGTGGACATTACATAATTCTTTCTGGAACCAGAATTACGGTGGGCCTTCTGTAACTTCTTGTTTCTTTTGAGAGGCCATGTACGCTTATTCGTTGCCTGGTTACTTTCTGTCGAATATCAAACTTTGGACTTGATATAGATAAAGCTTTGTGTACATGGTAGCAATACGATGACATAATTAGTCAGAGGTGATTATAAAACACGGATTCATTAATAATTCCTGTTCACCTTTTGGTAACTTGCAGCGAAATTGTTTGCACCTAAAACATTGGTTGATCATGGAATTACTTTCCAGAGACATGCTGATCATGATGCTATGTATTTGCGATATATGTCTATTTTGTATGCTGGTAGCTATCAAGACTGGTCGATATACACACGCTAAGAGAACACAGGACATACTAGAAGTGAAACAAATGAAGACATCGGACGGTGATTCTGAGTGCCATGATCTTGGTGTTTCAAAAACGGATGAGCTGGAAGAGCGTGCAAATGGTGTATTTTATGTACATCAGAAAAATATGCCAAGCAATTCTATGCTGGACAAGAACCTGGACTCCCTCCATGCAGCATTCAGAGTACGGCAGCCATTTTGTATTTGACAATCAATGAGCCAAGTCGCCACCTCAGCTGAGCATGCTCAGTGAGGCGTGTTCCTCTAATTAGGTCATAGGCATTTAATACAAATGTCACCCACTTAACATAGAACTATACTGAAGTAAAACATAAAGCATAATAGAGAATTTTCATGGATGATAGCTTGATTTATTAAGAATTTTACCGGTGTTTGTTATCATCTATAGGATATACAGTTCTAATATATCCATGAAACTGGTTCAAGACAGTGATACAGAAGGGAAGTTTGATTATGGTTTCCACGGTAATTTAACATGTTTGATGGTGCAAGGTCACTGCCTGTCTTGAATGACATTTTGACCTAATGAGCCTGTGGTGAGGCTGTGTTGAGATAGCCGCTTGACATATTTACCCATCAATTCGTCTGTTGCCGTATATTTTGCTTCTTATGTCAGTGTAAGCATGTATTCTGCGACACACGCACGCAGACACGCTCACACACATGCACGCATACATACACGCACACACGCACACACAAATGGAGTTTTGCCCTGTCTCGGGTGCAATTTAAAAAGCTTATCTCTCTCTCTCTCTCTCTCTCTCTCTCTCTCTCTCTCTCTCTCTCTCTCTCTCTCTCTATATATATATATATATATATATATATATATATATATATATATATATATATATATATATATATATATGCACCCAGTTGTTTAATTTGGCCCTGTCTCCATCAATTTCCTTCATTGTATGTTGATACTGTTATTTTCGGATTTCCAAAGTGTTTTTGAAGTTAAATGCTGATTTATCAAACTGTTTGAAAGCGTGGTCAAGATCGGGATACCAGTTAAAGTTGCATATCTTATGTATAACTTTGCATGGAAGTATTCAGCATATTCTCTGCAAAATGTACGGGGGTGTACTTAGTGTAATTTCAGACCAGGTTTGTTTCATAGATAAAGCTTTACTGATATTTATTTATTTGGAGTTTTTTTTTTCTCTCAGCTGACTTGTCAGTCAACTGAGGTTATAGGATGGTCCTTCTTCCGTCCTTCAACAGTTCCCATTTTCCGGCGACTGGATTCACTTGAAACTCAGTGGAGATATACCTTTGGTGGGTCTCTACCAAATTTGTTCAAGTGGTCACGCTCCAATGATATTTGGATTTTTCTAATGATATTTTTTGTTCATTTTTTGGCAAAATCTTCAAAAATCACCGTAACCGGTCGGGCAATTGCTTTGAAATTGTTTAAGGACACCTCTGGGGACCCCAGACCTTAATTTGTTCAGCAAGTGGCGCTTCGATCTGTTAAAGAATTTTGTGTGCGTTAAGGCAATTTTTGACTCCTCTAAAAGCGTGACTCAGATTGTTCTGAAGCTTTGTGGAAATATAACTTAGGGGACATGCTTCACCACGCCACGAAAGGGAAATCATTGTAGAGGACTATACGTGTTTGGCTTTTGCAACAAAAATTATAATTTAAAAAAAAAATCACATCCCGTTCTCCTTTATCTGGGGTGCAAGTTTGCAAGATGTCACAGTCAAAAGATATTTCTTAAATGTCAATCAAAAGAAAAGGGGAATGGGTAGTCATTTGTTGTCCGTCCGTTCACAATTACATTTTCGACTTCACCCCCCCCCATAGTGTGGCGGGTCATATCCTCTTCAAATTTAATGGGGTATAGCAAGGTAAGGTTAGCCCAGCATCCTGTTCCCAGTTTTCAATTTTGTCAAATAAGACAAAGAATGTAAACGTACGTCTGTGCACATTAAAGTAAACATTTACGGTCATAAATAAACATTCGGTTGAAACTAATATTGCAAAATCGATATTACATTTGGACATGTTATAACCGAGAAAACTACAAAGGTATGATTGTTAGTTATTTCCGAGGTTGTGTGTAAATGGTAAATACAATTTACGTCAGTTACATCACAAATCATTAATCTATATATATATATTTTTTTTCCGAATAGGAGAAGAAGCAGTGGCATGAGGATATATTTGGGCCCATGGACTCTGTGACTCCAGAAGATTTTTTAAAGATTTACGAAGCCACGGGGCTTGAGCTGGACGACCGCCGCCAAGTGCTGAGCGCTTGGTTTTCATTTGCAGAAACCACTTTACGCAAGTTAATCAATACTTGCAAGGAAATCCATGGATTCACGGACCTGCACTTAGACGACCAAATCAATCTAATCAAGGGTAAGTAACAATTGCAGATTTATCCAGAGAGACCAACAGCAGACGCATCAGCATGTAACCTCCTTCTGTTCAAATTAAGAGAAAGTGCCCTAAATGTGTTAAGTTTCATTTTTATCCTCGGCACGTAAATTGTCGGGGGGGGGGGGGGTTTGTCGTCACCTGTGTCGCCCGTCTGTCTGTCCGTCCGTCTTGTCAACATTACCGCGATATCTCAAATTTTGTACATCTTTGCTGTACCAAATTTATGTCAGATATGCACCATATAATGGACAAGGTTCCTATATAAAACCAGCTTCCTCTTGTTATTTTTAAACTTTTTATGAATATTTAAAGTATTTGTTTCAAGGCCGTCTGAGTGGCGCAAAAGGGGGTCGACGTAACCACAATATCTCAGAAACTATTCACCGTAGATTTTCCAAAGTTTTGTCAGAGAAGAACCTTATAGTGGACCAGGCTTCTATTGAAAACCAACTTCCTCTGATTGTTTTTAAACTTTTTATGAAACTTTTAATGTATTTATTTGAAGACTAGATGAGTGGCTTCAACCAAGGAGGGTAGACTCTACCCTCCTTGCTTCAACCCTGACGACTTTACCGCGATACCTAAAAAACTATTAACTGCAACTTTATCAAATTTTTGGTCAGAGATGCATCTTATGATGGAACAGGTTCCTATGTAAAACCAGCTTCCTGTTCATATATATATATATATATATATATATATAAACTTTTTATGAACATTCAGTTTTTATTTCAAGGCCGTCTGAGTGGTGCACAGAGGACGACGCTTCTATAATTTCTCAACAAGGATCCATTGCAGATTCATCCATTTTTTATCAGAGATAAAGGCATGCATGATAACGGACCAATTTCCCTATGAAAAACAGCTCCCTCTTATTATTTAAAAACTTGCTATGAAACTTTTCAAGTATATATTTGAAGGCCGTCTGAGTGGAGCACAAGTAGACAATGTTACTATAATATGTCACCAGAGCTTACCCCAAGAACACGTCCAAAATTGCTCTTTCATTTCATAGACAACAATATGGAAATTGTATGTAAAGTTTTCTACTGCGAAGTCTCAAAAAAGAAATGGAAACAATTGCATAATTGAGGAGCAAATATTGTAGGCGCAGAGGGTAATCCGTTCTCTGAACGCTATTTTTATTGTCCCCCACCACCCAACGTGGTATAGGGGGACAAAGGAAGAGTAAGGATAGGGGCTGTGTCAGTCTGTCCGCTCTGCCCGTCACGTTCGTCGTGTCTGTCACGGCCGATAACTTTCCACGTTATCATTCAATTGCTTTCAAAGCTGGTCAGAGTATGCATCTGGATCATCCGTTGGTTAAGATTGATTATGGGTGACCTTGACCTCAAGGTCTCCCATGCATACATGCCTATTGATTATTCTGTAAGTGAATGGAAGTTGCTGTGGTAATTCACATTTTCAACTTCTCCAAAACCGTCAGATTCACTCCAAACTTGACGACGATATAACTTGGGTAGGTCTCTACCAAATTTGTTCAAACGATCACGGTCCCGTGATTTTGGATTTTTTAATGAATTTTATGTTGATTTTTTTTGGCACAATCCTAAAAAATCCCCTTCTCCGAAACCACCTAGCAAATTGTTTCAAAATTGCGTAGGGACACTTCTGGGTACCCTAGACCTTAATTTGTTGAACAGGTGACTATTGATTACTATGCAAGTGAATGGGGATTGCTGTGGTAATTCACATTTTCGACTTCTTCTCCAAAACCATCAGCCATATTCACTTCACACTTGGTGGGGGTGTACCTTGGGTGGGTTTCTACCAAGTTTATTCAAATTGTCAAGATCCAATGATTTTTGGATTCTTTATGAATTTTTTGTTGATTTTTTTCGGCAAAATTTTTTTTTTTTCCGAAACCACTTTGCGAAGTGCTTCCAAATTGCATATGGACACTTTTAGCTACCCCTGGACCTTAATTGGTTCATACAGGTGGCGCTACGATTCTTTTCTATCTTTTTGTGAATTTTTGTGTATTCGCTAATTTTGACTTCTCTTAAACCGTCACTCAGATTATGCTGAAACAGATTAAATATTTCTTGTAGCAGGGTAACACAAATTTGTTCACCAGGTGGCATTGCTGACTATCCCTGATTTTTATCAATTTTAAAATCTGGTACTTATGAGTCAATGGATACATTCCTATTGATTACTATGTAAGTGAATGGGCATTGCTGCAGATATTCACACATTCGACGTCTCCAAAACCGTATGTTTACAATACACGATGTGGCGGGGAATGTCGATCCTTTGGATCATTTAGTTACTGGTATCAAGAATGATATGTCATTAGTAAATAGCTATTGTCGCGTATTCTGGGTGCATCGCGCTGGGAGAGCGCAGAAGAAACTTGTTCACACAGTCTTCTAAGGGTTAAATTAGTTTAAACTTTTTTGTGAAAACTTGACATGTGTTTCATTGGACCGTAATTACATTCCTGTGGGCCAATTCTTTCCTTTGTTTTGATATGCATAGTACTTGCAATTACGCTTGAAAAGCAAAACTTGAAAAATATCGACGAACCTAATCCGCATTATTGACAACTTTTGTGGCTAAGTCCTTTCGTATCTTGTTCTACAAAGATTTATTCTCATGACATATGAAACAAAATACTTCATATATTGTGGATCTTTATGTGAAAGATGTTTAATGACCACCATTAAATGAACTTTTTTTTCTTTTAATATTGGGAATCTAAACGGCCTGTCTGCATCCGATATCTATTTTTTTTCTTAAAGAAACATCCAAAGGCCTACTCGTACCGAATTACAAGGGCTGTTAGTGTCAATCTCACGGGGTAGGTCTTGTGACTGCAAGATGCTCGAAGATAAGTACCTGGGCATCTCAAAGCCAAGAGATTAGTATATCCTAGCTGGTATTTACGAGCAAACGGAAGATTTAAGTTGATGCTATAACATAGAGACCATCAATATTTTATACAGTGTCAGTTTTGTATCCGTTCATTTATTTTCAGCTGGATTTCAAGAGTTCTGGATCATACTGGGTCACAAAAAATTCCATAAAGAAAATACGACTTTTACTGTGCGAAATGGACTCATTGTTGAGCTTTGCAAAATCTTTGGTGTGGAAAAGGCACAGAATATAATCGCTGTGGCAGAGCGCATAAAGGCCCTTCAGTTAACCGGGAGAGAGACTGCAAACCTTCAAGCATGTTGCCTCTTTTCTCCAGGTAAAATGAAGTTTTTAATAATCTCCAGACCTATTTTTGAAGCAAGTTTCATTCGTTCACTGACTTTTGCCATTTACGAGGCTCGTATTTCAATAAGCTTTTGAGATATAGTGGACATGGACTGAATGATATTGCCCTAGCCATTGAAAACAGTGGGACGATGTTTTAGCACATCGATGTAGTGAGTATCACAAATAAATACTATGGTGGTGAACTATTCAGAATCATGGAATTCAGTCCTAAATCGCTCACGCTCGTTCTACTTATGATCCCCAGAATTTGGGGTCACGTCCAAGCTACCAATGGACTTACTGCACCCCTCATGGAGAAGGGATATACTACAAATCTCAGCCTCTATTATAGCATCCTGCTCAAGGTGTCACCTGAAGCAGGCCCGTGAAAGTGCAGTTTGGCAGGGGCAAAATACTTCTTGCTTTAAAAAGTACGAAAAAGGGCCTGTGCTTTACGATTGGGTGATTCTCTACCTTATTCAGCCCAGTCAGGAATTCAGCCAGCTATTTTGTCATTTTAGAGAAAGATTTCCATGTCAAAGTCTCATTTTAAATCGATGAAAACTCAGGTGATGTATTGAAGATGTAAATTATTCCGTTTACTCACATTAACATAAAGTGGCTGGCAGGTATGCATGCCCCACTTTGCCCACTCGTGCTTCATTTCGAGTGTGCACAATATTCAATGCTACAAACAACACCTTGTGGTAAGGACTGCACTGGCAACTTGGATGGGCGCTATTAAATGTGTATGTTATTTTCTAAAAATATTGGTTGGTTTTCAGATTGTAAGTAAGAACTGGCTATGCAAGGTCATGGAAATTTGAAAGAAATAGCAGCATTGTAAAGATCTTAAGACATAGAATTCCAAGAGCTTATTTAGCTTGTGGTAAAGATACTGCTTAGTATTTTCTCTAAGTGTGAACATTCTGTTGGGCCTCCATCAAATCTGAAAGACTGAGCCTTGTATTTTTGTATGATGGCCTATATCATGAAATGAATACCTCAAAACCACAATCATGTAATTTTTTTAATAATTTGCTTAAATTTTGTTTCAGTATAATCTGATAATAGATGTTTTTTGTAGCTCAGCTGACTTGTCAGTCTGCTGAGCTTATGTTATGATTAGCCATCCGTCGTCCGTCCACATACTATGTCAACATAACATTACCACAAATGGAGAAAAAAGAACTGAAACAACTAGGGCATTTACTGAATGAACATGAAATCGCAGAAGATAGTCCTATAAAAGATAAGATTGTCAACTTAGTTGAAGACATGATACGACATAAAATAAACTCGAAAAGAAATTCGCAAAAGGAAGAACAGAAACTTAAATCCAGTAATAACATTGTACGAACCAGCAATAGGATACATTAATAAACAAAGTATTTTAAAACTCAAGAACATCGAATACTCAGTGAAGAGTTGTGTTAAGGATTATATTACTGTTACTTATAAATATACTAACATCATTCGCAACAAAATCTTAAACTACGATGAGATTATAAATGAAGTTGATCTGGAGACCTGGGATATGAACAACCAAACATGTGAATGTAATGCAACATTCAAAGAATACATGAATCAACACCACAAACATGTTATAACAGGAGATTTAAGTATTATAAAAAGCAAAAACAGAAACAAAAACAAAAAAAACAAAACAAAAAAAAAAAGCAAAAAAAAAAAAAGATTAAAAAAAATATGTATAGACAGTTGTTGCAAAGAGGACCAAACCAAAGCCATAGCATCAACTTTAGGATAGCAAGGAGAAAAATTAATAAAGGATTAATTAACTTCAGTGAGAAACAAAGTAACAAGAAAAAAATCTGCAAGGAAGTATTTAATGAATGGAAAATCAGAATCGTGGAGAAAGTTGATGAAAAAATCTTCTTAAGGAATGAACCTCTTCAAAAATGGAGACGAAACAAAACAAGTGCTTCTAGATAATAACTTCAGCAAAGAATTACTTGATCTAAATAACAAATTTGTCATAACACCTATTGACAAAGCAAGTTATAACATTGCACTTACTTGCACGACATACGAAATCAACAATATACTGCAAGAATTAAATAGTGAAACTTATCAGCAAGCAGAATCTACTGAAGCAATTACTGACGAACTATTAGACAAGAACAAAGTTTTGAAATGGGTTACACCAAATGAACACAGTAAATTACCGATCATCTATGCAATTGTCAAAATGCAGAAGAAACCTGTCAAATTTAGGTATATTGTCGCAGCAAAGAAGTACGTTTCAAAACAGGCTGCTAAGATACTAACTAAAGCTCTGAAACTTGCCCAGAAATTCCATACTAATTATTGTGAAATAGTTCATACATACACAAGAGTAAATAGGATGTGGATCACTGCAAGTACCACGGATATCTTACAGGACTTAGATAAGATCAACAAGAAGGAAGGCGCCAAATCAGTCTAAACCTTTGATTTTTCACTTTGTATACAAACATCGACTTAACAGATCCGAAGGAAGTGTTAATTTCAATGTTGGACAAGGCATTTAAAGTAAGAACATGTCAATGCATTAAAGTATCCAACAGTGATGCAAGATTTGACAAAGGGAAGGATATAAGAAAATGATACACAAAAGAAGAATGTTCTGATTTGATTTCTGCAATTTTCATTTTTTTTAAATGAATTTTTTGTGGGTTTTTGTTACCTTTCACCTTTTCTTTAGAATCGTCTCTCAGATTAAGTTGAAAGTTTGTGGATATGTTTTTCGTAAAAGGGTCAAGCAAAGATGTTCACTCGGCAGCAATGCTGTGAATTCCTGATTTTTTATGATTTTTTTTTCAATTTGGGTACTTATTTGTTAATGCACCTTTTCTATTGCTTACTATGCATGTCAATGGGCATTCTAAAGGTAATTCATATTTTGGACTTCTCTGAAGAAACTGTCTGTGAGTTACTTCAAACTTGGTGCAGTGCAACATACATGAATTTTACTCTTCACCATAACTTGAGACCTGCTTGAATTGGGACCTTGACGTTGCACATGTTAGTGTTCTTGGTTTAAACATATTTTATTTCAAAAAATACAATTGGGAAAAAGGTAACGCCTATATTAATCCTACTCGTGTTAGTGTTCTTCTATAAAGGTCAGACTTACTCAGTATATGGGTGACCTTGATCCTATCCCAAGTTCACAGAGCTGCAAGTGTGATGAGTGTATAGGTTAGCTGAGCATGGGCTGCTCACACAGTCCTCTTGTTTTGTAAATATTTCGTAGATGTTTCTTGAAAAATGAAGCCAAAGGCTTTATTTTTAATATTTACATAGTCGTCGTCTAAAAATATGGGCAGTGTCCATCTTAATATCAAGGTTATCACGCCCAAGAAGGGTAATTTCATGCTTGATGGAAGTTGTTTTTTCATTTATAATCATTATAACTTTCATGTATAGAAGGTGTGCATGGTGATGTTGATATTACATATGATTTTTCCACTTTTTTCCAGATCGAGATTTTTTATTGAAACCACAGAAAGTAGAACATTACCAGATGCATTATGTGGAAGCCTTACAATATGTTGCACAGACGGATCACCCCAAGGATCCACAGCGAATAGCCAAACTTATCATGATATTAGCGGACTTAAAATCAGCTGCCTATTTCACTCCTGCTGCCAAAAGTAGGATATGGACTTTCGTCAAAAGTACCAATGTGCCACCTCTGATCAAAGAAATGTTGGTGCCACCAAGACCAGTTTAGAAGCCTATAACGGAGGTCTTTTCACATGTCTTTGCCAAGAGCGTTTCCAGTTTGTGGACCAAGTATAGGAACATTGGTTTCATTAGTTAGTACTGGGAAACTGTACAGTGCAGCAGATTGACCCGAATCAACATGTGCATATGTGGTTTGTACATCATGGGGTTGCCACTGATTCAACTGCAGACCAGTGTTTCACGAAAGCATTGCTGCAACCTTCAACTAGTCTTATTGCTGGCAATGCCAAAAAGAGAACGCCAGCTAGGCACATTTCCGTCACAAACTGTAGCCACGCTATCCCAGTCAAAAAGCCCTGGGATGTAGAATGCAGCTGCCATTATCATGAATGGTGTGTGTGCGTAGTAGCTTGTCTGGAAGTCTGCTTGTCCATTTGTCGGAATGGCATGGAAGAGACGGGATATCAGTGAGTCAACAAAGTGTACCACAATGGATAGACAGTGGCGCAATACGTAAAACGGAAGACTGTAAACTGTATGAATGGAAAAGTTCAGCCCCTTCCTTTCATGATAAGAGGCATTCGTGAAATACTATTTTTCAAGGTAAAATATTGACAAAGTTGGAAGCTGAATATATTGCCCACTTTTACAGTTGAAAAAAAGTACCAGGACACACAGATATACACGAGGAGGTTGGGGGATGGGAGAGGGGGTAGAAAATTTCGTCAATACTTTTAATACATCTACGTTGAAACATCACAGGTCGTTGAAAATCTAACGCTAAACTTTTTAAATGCCGTATCTATGCCTCAATCATTGGTCATTTTATCAATATAAACAATAATGGAATCAAAGCAATAACTCTGAGAGAAGGAAAGTTCTGTTTGTTGGGCACTGAGAATTTCAGTGCAACTAGGAGAAAGTCGACTACGATTCCTAGAAATGTTTATAAAACGACTGAAGTCATTTATATTTCGTGCAGTACTTCCCCGTTGTAAATCTGTTTTTGTGGTTTTCTCCGTTTGATCTTGTAGCTCTATGATTAATAGAAAAAGCCATCTGATCCCGCTTAGGAATCAGGATAACCGAAATTAGGTTTGGTGCATTAAAGTTATGTTTGGTAACATAGTTACTTAATTCCTTCTTTTAATGAAAATAGTATTTTTACTGTGATTTTCTTCAAAGTGGTCATTAAAATGTATATAATAGATTTCAAATGAGTTAATACATTATTTATAGCTTTGGACGTTTTTGTACTCCTGACAATATCGATGCCGGGCTGCTTGTCAAAGAAATGGAAGTTTTTACAGTGAAAATGTTTAATTTACAAATTATTTGCACTGATGAAAATAAATGTCGGCGGAGGTGCACAAGCTATTTTTGCAGACTTGTACCTATGCGGAAATGCTTGCCAGAGTTAGTCCAGTTATAAAATCCAGTTGTGCCACTAAAGTAAGTGCGCAAAGATAAATAAACAAACCATGACACATTACCATGTCTGAATAAAAATATTTTACCGTTCATTAAAAGTAGGGACAAAGTATAGCTTTCAAACTAGGGTACATTTTTATGTGTGTTTAAAACCATTTTTTTTCCTCATATTTGTACTTGTTGCATTCCATTTATGTCCATTAAAATACGGACAAAGTGTTGCTTCCAAAGCAGTAGTTTCTCTTCTGGCACAGGGAAAGCTCATCAAAAGAAACTAAAATCTAAAACCGAACCCTGTGCGGTCTTGGACTGTCAGGCAATTAGCTCATTTATTTTTCCGTTGTGCAACCAGATATAATCGCCATTTTTTCGGATGTGGATCTGTGGAGAATTTATGAAAATACCTATTTATTATTTTATATATTGTTTATTTTTTATTTTACTTATTTTCGAGACCAGACAATTTGGTGCATCTTATTTGGATCAGGTAACACCTATTCGTTCCACAGTACTTCAAATATCATCTGGTTCTTTCTGATGATGGGTTTTAGTATGATGCATTTTGACGTATATAATAAAACTTTTCATTTCCGTCTTATTCTGAGCGCGAAAGCTGAAGCCAAAGTCTATAGTTGCATACTTTGCAAACATACTCGCATATGTGCTGCACATAAAGCGCATGCATGTTCCACATTTATATAGGTCAGACAGGGACAGGGTAGCTTCCGGAGTGTATAGCGTTTTGGACTATGCAACAAGTTTATGGCAACCAGGAAGTGGTGCTGGGCATGGATGTGAGCATTAATATATACATGAATTCTAATGCCCTACTATCCAAAGTATTTTGCAGGCGTTTTTATTTCATTAAGTTGCATAGTTATTTTTATTTTAAAAATACACGCAAACATTATATGCTTAGCTCCTTCCACATGCAACACTACACTTGGCATCATCGATTGTGGTTCTGATGGCAATAACTTAATGTCATGATTGTTACAAATTTTACGGTTTTGGGTAGCAAGAAAATACACATATTGGCATGATCATTTTTTTCTCCATGCGCAGATCAAGTCACTTGAGAACTAGTGGGCTTAACTGTCCATGGCACATATGCAGGCGTATACTCCTGACCCTCACCACTCAACCAACAGTGCACCCGTTTGAAACTGATCAAGCGATTTGGATATAATTTCACAAAGCACCGAACATCCATTCATATTTACATTAATATGGTGTGGTGGAAGTGCATAAATCTTGAAATTAAATTATTAGTTTTATGCTGTGACCAAGCACCATGGCAGTGGGTACAGTCTGTTCTAGTGGCTGGTGTAGGACTATGGGCGTGGCGGAAGGGATCCACATTTCCACTTAGTTTTTAACCCCATTTTGTGAGGAGGGGCATATTAAAGTCTCAGAAAAGGCGTGGAGAATTTGAATTTGGGTTAAACATATTTTGTTACGAAAAACAATTGGTCAACAGGCACATTGCCTACATGAAAAAGTCTCGTACAAGCAGTGACGATACAGACATGGAAGTGATGAACTGCCAGATAAATGATAGTTTGTACGTCACATTACGTAAATGTAGGAGAGGAGGAGAGAAAAAAGAGAAGACTAATGTCTATTGCGAGTGGAGTAATTTCAGTTTGTCCCTTTGTGCAGCATATTTGCTATATTCTTTTCCCAAAAGTGAAATAATTAGTTCCTTTAATTTTTTTTTATTCAACTTTTAAATTAGTCAATATTTTCAGAGTGTTTCGTTGCTTTCGGAGGAAGATTCCATTCTCTTAATACTAGACGGGAAGAAATAGTTAAAGTGCACATTGTTCTGAACAGGAAGAGGAGTAATAGTCTGTTTTTATCTATTTCTGCCACTCTTTGGCTGAGGGACAAATTTACAAAGATAATCGTCTGCAAGTCAGTTGACTATTTTATACACGTGAACTAATTTTTTTTGCCCCGCCTTTCTGAAAGTGTTTCCCAACTTGTTCATATATTTTACTATGGCTTGTAAAACTCAATTGTTCCTGTTACCACCGGGGCGCTTCCATGTGTATACTTTCAAAGTAGAACTTGGTCCGCCTGTATTCACCCAACCCAAACCAACAAATTCTAAACATGGTAATACAAAGGAAAAATACAGAGATTCTAGTGCACGTCTGTTCAATTTATACTGTAAAATTTCGAGGACACCTAGCATAGCAGTTTCCTCGACTTTGTAGCGATTGAGTTTATATGCGTTGACCAAGAGAGGTCAGATGAAAATACGAATAACTAATCCCAAATGTTTGTGCTGCTCTACACATTAGATATTCGTTTGTTGGAACTTTAAACTTGGGTGATCTGCGGGATTCCTTTTGGCCTTTTGGTACTAACTAGTAATATTTTCGTTTTTCCAGGGTAGAAGGTGACAAGCCATAGATTTGTCCAATCGGACATTGAAGAAAGGTCTTTATTAAGAGTGTCTGTCCCTTCAACTGTGTCATCCACTTTGATATACATGTACAGTGAAACCTCATTATAACGGCACTCCGATATAAGACATTCATTATAATGACAACTTTTGAATGGCAAAAGTTAATTTTCTTTGTAATTTGATTCATTTATCAGACACATTTCTAAGGGAACAGGTGGTGTCATTATAGAGAGTTCCACTGTAGAAAGTAGTACCGGACACAAAGAGACGCAGTTCAGCGTGAAGGATAAAAAACGATACAATTTTCTACCCATTGTGAAAAAATTCCCAATGACCCCTTCCTTCTTCAGTTTATGAATCAAACCTGGGTGATATACATCACAAAAAATATAGAGCTTAAGAAAACTCGTGATATAGAAAGACATAGTTGATTGACGGTGCCGTCGCCGGGAATGAATCCAGATTTGTCCCTTAGAAATAAAAATGCTACTTTGCCAATACAGCTTAGCAACGAAATAGGTCTAAAATTTTTACAGAGATCTGCTGGTCCGCTTTTGAAAATTGGCGACACATGCCTTCTTCCACTCTGATGGAAATACAGAGTTACTAAGACAGAAGTCAACAAATTTGGTGAGAGGGAGAATAAGAATTTCGTTTTCGATTTAAGGTCAAAACATTGCAATTCTGACCAAACTTCTACCATTTATGGCAAAATGTAAAGAATCATCCTTATTTTTTTCAAATTTTACTTGGATTTATCTTTTGAATTTAAATCATAATGACCTGCTATCGAGACATCCGCTAACATCATGGGGATGCACGATGCTAAAATTTTTTGAAGTTCCCGAACATTAAATTGGTGCACAAAAGATGCACGCTTGTCTCAGTGGCAACACGCTCGCCTTTCACCTCAGGCACCCGGGTTCGATGCTTGGCCCCGGGAAGCAAGTGTAAAAGAGTCGATTGTAAGCAAGATTGTGTAAAAAAAGTGTTTGTAGCGAGGCAAGACTGATAAGTTTCAACTGTTAATTAAAAAAAAAACACAAAAAACAAAACATAATTGGCCTTGTTTATACCTTAATAAAGACTTGAGTCTCTCGTATCACGTATACAGTATCGCTTGGATATAGCGTAGACATAATCAGCAATCTTACAGAATGTACAATGAGATAAATGAAGCCGTTAACTTGTCTGCAGTCTCAATTCATATATCTAAACAGAAAAAAACTTCATTTAAAGATAGTAAAAATAGCAAAACACAAAATATACAATATACAATAAATATAAATATAAATTGTTCGTATAATGGAATAATATAAACATTTTACATTCACGATATAATGATTTATATAAATATATTAAATTTTCAACCTTGCAAAATTGTAAAAGTGTAAAAGTCTAAAGTTCAGAAGTTCCAATGTTGCATATGGCCTGCTTAATTACATCAAAAATTGTGGTCTCGGATAACGGCCTCTTTTAGCAATTAAATATCCCATTTTTTTCTATGTGCTGGTGAGTAATGTTTTGTCGGTCGTGTCCAGTACCAGAGAGTCTTGGTTTTTTATTGGGCTGTAGTGAAGAATTGGTCTCGGTATGGTAATGGTAGGGTTGGCTGCAGTCTTGTCGTGCCTGTTACGAATCTGCGCGTGAATAAAGAAAAAATATCAGTTATGAGTATGGAGTGGCTGCACAGCTTTCAATATAATAAAGGATGTGGTATAAAACTGGTTAATTTATGGGGAAATTGTTAAGACTGCCCTTTGAAGACCACTAAAGGGTTCATTTTGGCATCAATGCGTATTTGTGACCGAGGACTTGAGTGTCAAATAAAGAGTGGTCTGTGCTTATAAAAATTGGCGATACAATTGAAATGAAATTTTCTGTATAAAGAAAATTCTGCAGGCTATGGTGACTTTAAACAAGTCAATCCCCCGGTCTGTTTTGTCCCAAAATCGCTATCAAAATTTAATGTGATCGTACAGTATGGGCGAGTCACCGGTGCAAGGTCCGAAGAGCCAACAGAACATAGAGACGGACGGAAGACATTGGTCACAGCTCAGCTATTGATAAAAGTCGATCTGATCAACTGTCTGCAGGAAAGCAGTCATGAACGATGTCACGATGAGGGGGTAGACCAGCGAAAGTGCCATTTTGGGAAGGCGATGGTTCCACCCTAATCAGATGGCGCAGCACGCAATTTACAGCCAGAACGTCTTCCGACCCGGTCACCAGTCTGTTTCCTCTGGGAACTCTGCACCTGCGGCGCATCCATATGATGCGATTTCATTCAATTATCGCCGCAGTTTTGGGACAAAACAATCTGATTGAAGAACTTCTTCGTGGCTAGAATCAACAATTGGCCAATGCTATTGTGACGCCAGCAACGTATTTCTTTTCATAGTCCTTAATAGTATATTGGAATAAACATTGGTTTATCAACCTGACGAACTGATCATTTTAAAAATGAATGAAGGTCTGCAGAAGCAACTGCATCTCACCTTGATGCAGTAAAAGACAGCAATCATGAAAGAACCCATAATCAGCCCCATGGTCACCACGATGGACACAGTCAGCTGGCCTGTCGTCATGCAGACAATAGAGGAGTCTTTGTTGGGAATTGCAGTTGGTAGCATTGCTAAAAAAGAAAAGAAGCCGGTTGTGTCCTTTTCAGGTTTTGTCCTTTTCAGTTGCACGCGCATTCTATTCTGTAATAGGGGCGCAATGTACAGGACCTTATCAGATAATTTAAGTGTGTCAATCTCTAATACTGTTATGTTGTCCGCCGAAGTATTAAAGTGATTTGCATTTTTTTCATACAGATTAGACAAACTGTTCATAGCACAGTGTGTTTCAAGCAGAAAATAACTGCCAATGATGGGACAACTCACGCAGTTCAGTTGGTCTGTAAGGCTCTCTCACTCTGACGCCAACCGTATGGGTTATACGCATGGTGCTGGTGCTGTTTGCGTTGGCAATCCAGTTTGGCACACTACGGATACTCCTCTTTTTCCTTCCCATTCCTATGCTAGGTGTTCCAGAACAGGTACTCTGTTCAACAAAATTAACTTAATAAAATGGAAGTCTCAAACAGGTGCAAAATATTCTATGACACAGATCTATATTTATATCAGGGGGACACACTACCGATGGATAACATTGAGAAGCGTAATGAAGAAGGCAATTTCAGAGCTTCAGATATTTGGAGTTGTGGGTAATGGTACTACCACAAATAGTTTGAATGCTTAAGTTAAATTTGGCTAAATATGTAATATGGATTCAACTTTTAATTATGACCCCTTCGATGTCCACTTTGAAAACCTACAGTTGAGTCGACGTCCGGCACGATCAAAGACACACAAATAAATTCCTCGGGGGGTTTTTTTTGTAGGCAGGAGGGGGGAGCGCACGCTCCCGGCGCTCCCCCCCCCCCGTAAATCCGCACCTATGATCGATGTACTAATGCGAGATCGTGTCCTTATGTTTACACCATCAACTTCATTACAGGGCTGAAAAAAGTGCGGATGTTAGCAAAACGAATTAAAAGTCACTTTTTGATACAGTCCAAAGTTATATTCTGCAACAGGCACACTAGAAGCAGTCATACTAGTGAAGGCATTATCATAATATGTACTTCTGTTCCCTTGTTCCATATACTCCTCCTTAAGGGGAGGGGGCTTGGGGGCTCAACTTTTTTTGTACAGTATAATTGGCGATTTTTTTGTATATGGCTCTTAAACCACCGTTGCGTCGCCACTCCATCGGTCCTTGTGCCTTCACGTAGGCCTATTCCTTCAGTGAATTTACCTCGATGTCTGACATGCATAGAGAGATTCGTATTTGGCACAGCCCCGTTTTCCCCATAGTTTTTTGTATAAAAGCAGTGTACTTACAGCGTCACAGGCGGTAGTTGAACCAGTCACACACACTGTAATTGTAACATGAAAGTAAACTACATCACTGGTGGCAAACTTGAACATCGGGAACTTCGCTTCGGCAGCATGCTCTGGTACCGCCACTCCGACAATGCGGGTCAGCTGGGGAAAAAATGCAGTGTTGGATGCACACCTGTTCAAAGAAAATGATGTACGGACAAGGTGGTTTCATGTGATCGAAGACAACATTGATTTTAACCTTCTGGTGCAGAGTTGGGGAACATTTTCATGTTTGTCGGGTTTACAAACTGTATCAGGGTATATTGAATTTGCATAAGAAAAGAAGACTGTGGGAGTCCTGTGCTCAGGTGAACGCGGCTACATAAAATATTAAAATCCATGCAGAGTGATACTAGACGCTGTCCATTTGATGAAAATGTGATTGTTTTCAAATATGAATTTTCTTGGTTTTTGCACTTCAGACGTTAATCAGAAGTTTTAATTTACCTGTTTTGGACTTCCTATTCACCCGATTTTAAAATTCTATGTGTGGTTTTGGTTTCTATGTTTTGTGCCATCAGTGAAATAAGCGAAAGAAGAAACACTCTAGACATAAAATGAATTTACAGATATAGTCAATAGTTAGCAGCTAGTTGAAACTGAAAATGGATTTCAACTAAGCTTAAGTTGGAAATTAACATGGATATCAACTAACAGCTGCTGAAAATTAAGAATAGATTTTACCTAGCTGCTTGTTGAAAAAGAAAATCGATTTCAAGTGCAGCTAAAATTCGATAGATAGTTCGACGGATCCAATTGGAATATTTCATTTAGACGAAATGGCATCAGAGATCAAAAAACCTTGTCAGTACATTACAATTAATAGATTAGGCTACATACCACAGAAAATTCTGCACAGAACTCTTGCAGAATGCATACCTGTGGACTTGTCACGTACTACACAGTATGCACGACATACAGACAGCACACAGTGCTCTCGCTGGTTTGTTCGTTGTTTCCATTACAATGTACTGTCTTGCTGTTGACATACTTCGCTTGTTCAAAATGGCATCAGGGAATGTTTTGATATAAAATATGGTAGCAGTTTACAACCCCAGATTTATACAAGTCGTAGTTTTGAATCAGCAGCTAGTTAAAGACTAACAACCCTTTCATACAATTTTGGTAAAAACTGCTACATTTCGCTTATTTCAGGCTGCAGATATCAATTTACCAGTCAGCGGCTTACTGTACACTAGTTGAGAGCTCACGTCTTGTTCATTTTTTATACGGGCAAGTCTAGAAATAATCTTTTAGTGAACAACCAACTCAGAGTAAGTTGTAAGTTTCAAGAGAACATTCTAAACAGATGCAAAAACACATACTCACACCCACACTTTTCTTTCAGTCACTTCAGTCAATGTCAACTAGTATTTTGAGATCTTTGCTCACTTGCCTATGTAGCAAATATTTTTTGGAAAACCTAGGCCCTCTTGAACCAGGGATACCCAGAGTGTATTGTTACATGAATAACAATCAGTTGAAAGCCTTTCTTGAGACTCAAAAACCAAACAACTATGGGAATAGTGTTCTATAGTACATGGTCTGTCCTCATTATCCAGGGTTTAAAAGTCTTGGATGGATAAAGTAAGGAGATAATAACAGGGTAATGAAGTGAGCTACATTGGTAGTACTTAGTCACGTTTAATGTACATTCTGACCAAGTTTTTTAAAAAACTCCAGCCTGTGATTTTGGAAAAGAAAGAGAGTTACAAACCACACAAAATTCATAGAAAAATAGACAGACAGGGCTCAATACCACCCATTGCACAATTGAAATTCTATGCGTGCCCACAAGGTAATGCGAGAAATAAGTTTACAATGCTGTACAATATATCCCTTTCAAGAGAATCCCACAGCAGGGCAGTTTTTGAAGAATAAGTACAAAATTACAACACATTCACACAAAATGAATGGGGGGGGGGGGGGGTAGGGTGCAGAAGCCTTCTCATGCGATTTCAATGCAAGTCGCCCAGGGGCTTTAGAAAATCCTTCAAGAGTTTCGAAATTTCCAAGAATGAACAAGTAAAAAAATCACTACCTTCTGAACGCACTGTCAAAACAATTCTGAACACACTATCAAAACTGAATGCTAAGTTTTCAGGTTTTTGCAACAGGTCTATAAAAATTGCTGTTGCCCTTCAAGTCATGGAATAAGTCGCACAGTCATAAAAAAGCGAACAGTTACAAGAATTTGAATCCCAAATTTAAGAGAAAAACAATAACCCCACGAACTATTATATTCTAGGAACAGAAAAAATATACTAACCCAATTACGTATGTGCTCGAGCTCTTTATAAGCAGACTTGTATAACATCAGAAGAAACTCCAACACCATTTCGTGCTTGTCGTTTCGGTAATGTAGATGCCTTTCAACACTTTTTTTAGAGTGCCCATTTTACTTAATGAAATACAATTATCCCTAATGAACGATTTACTGTAAAATCTATGGCATAAAAATTGTCAAAAATCAAAATTTATATTGTTGCTTGCTGTCATTAAATCTGTGATACAAAACTATTCATTTAGCAGACTATCAAAGATAATGTTTACCAACCGGCCTTAGGAACCTCACGACTACGGTATATTAGGTTAAACACTATTGTTCAAACAATTTAGACCTGAGAAAAGCATAATCCGCTTATTTGAACTCTTCATTACGTACAGCATGAACATATTAGTCTCAGATCCTTCACCGTGTCTTGTCCCTGTGTTGTTCATCTTATTTATGTATGTCCTTGTTACCGTACTGTCCTGTGTTACACGTCACGTACGTTTACCTTTATACATTTTACGTATTTTTGATGTATTTTTTGCGACAGTGGTTAGTATAGGCCTTCCATCTCCCCAACCACATTGTCAATAGAATTTGTTTAAAGCAAATAGTAAACAACCTGTTTGAAAGCAGCTTATTAACATCAGCAAAACGCATGGTAGATTTAGAATAAGAAAACTGGTGCTATTTACCCGTCTGTTTCGATCAACTGTATGATAGTCGTCTTGTCTGTGGTAGAAGCCAGCGTGGAAGCGAACAAATCATATGCCTTGACAGCAGCAAAAGCGTCATCTATAAAGTAGATGCAGAATTAACTACTAAACAATGCAAACTTCAGTGTTCTTCTGAACTGCGAGTATAGGTCAGGGTTAGGCACAGAAAAAGTGAAAACTGATCGATAACATTATTATAAGTGCTGGAAGATCCCCAATAGGGGTATTCATTTTTTACCAAATTAATCGCGGACCTGCCTTGGTCCCTTCAGTTGCTAGGGAACGATCCTGGCAGTGATGAGGGCACCACTTGTACCAGTGCTGTGTAACTGAACTGTAAAATTACTGTACCAAAAAAAAAAAAAGAATAAAGTTTCTAAGTCTTAAATTTCAATAAATTAAAGAAACAAAACCACTTACTGTCCGTGTCTGTCATTTGAACTTGCAATTTGACCATAGTTCCCAGTTCAAGTACTCCATCTATTGGATCCCCATTCTCTAACAATAATTTAAATGTTACAATCGGGTCCCCAACAGTCCTTGTCGCGGTGCCCGCGGGATTTCCGTCCCTAAAATAATAATAAAAAAAATAGCAAAAATTACACGCGAACTTCCCAGGCGACCTACAGATTAATCATGCCAACGGTACAGCCGAAAGGGGGAAGGGGGCGGAGGGCGTGACGAAAGTGAGGCCGCGTAATCATTATCATAGATATGGGGAGAGTTGGTGGTCGGTAATAGGAGAAATAGCAATTAGCAATTTTATGTATATGTACTAAATATTTAGCTAAATATTATTTATCTAAATTCATAACCTAATACACACCTTTTTGCAAGCTAGGTGTATATTCGCATAAGATTCTATGGTAAAGTAACATTCAACACGTTGAGTAGTCTTGCAGCAAAAGTTACAAAATTAACAGGGGTATATTAACTATATACAAGTGCCTCCGGCTGTTCCCAGGTAACAAATAAATTGACGTCAAAAAGGGTAAATGTGTAAATGGGAAAACAACATCCATAATTATAAACTTTCCCATTTACACATGTTTCACAAATTTCCGAGGCCTAACAAAAATATATGGGTTGTTCTGGTAACCTGACAGACACTACTAAAAAGGCTCAACCCTAAAATTAATGGAACAAAATGTACTTTCAAGCAGCCCTTCCCTAATAAAAGATTATCGACCAAGACTGAAAGACTAGAGAAAGTGGCCATCGTGTGCAGTTATTTTGCAGCAAAGTCAACTCAAACACAGCATTTCATTTAAACTTCTCTTGAGGGTTAACTTGGGCCAGGGAAACAGAAGCTTCTACTGCACTCCTGTATATGGCATTTCAGTCAGTCGGGGCTACAGTTGTGTATTCCCATTATTTTTCATTGTAATTTACAGATTAATAACTTAAAACCACTCGTTGCAGAAACAGCAAAATTTGGGTGGTAAAATTATGCCAATAGCTGAAATGTTCACAAATTTTATTCTTGCAGCTTTAAATGTAGTTGCTTAATTTGAGGTAAATGTAACATGCCATCCAATGGGAACACGCATCTCTAGCCCTGAAGAATGCCGTGTATTTAGCTAAATGCACAGGTACCTGGTAATTGTGACCTCTCCTATTAAGGTCGCTCCAATACTCATTTTCAAACCATTGGGTGCGGAATCCCAAGTTTACAAAATGGCAGCCAAGTCGAATGAATATTATGAAGATGTATTATCGAAAACATATGTGTAATGAGTGTTAAGGGAAGGTTAATTTGTCGAATGAATGTAATGTACAATATATAATGGGGCTTTTCCAGAGTGAGCACTGCCTGAAAATGCAAATACAACGCTATACAGTTGCCAGTTGCGGGCCCCAGAATAGGGTTTTGTATCAGATACTGAAGTGGCCCCCAGGCTATGAATGAAGTGGATGCACAGGGCACACGAGGCAAGACCCCCCGCTTAGTTACATTGGTACAAATTTTCAATTAAACAAATGGAAATGCACATAACCAGCCCACCTGCATACAGAACCCTGTACTGAGAACCAACATGAACCAGTTGATCTTGACCTTACCTGCTTGTACTGATGGGCCCTTGCTTTACCGTCAGATTACATGCCGAATCGAGTTTAAACTTGCGATTAACCTTTTTCTTTATTTTGGAAACTTAAATTTCTTTAATATATGAAAATAATATTTAAGTAGGAGGAACTAAAGCTACCAAAGGTTACTCGTGTCCCGCTTCAACTGGAACCTCATGCATCTGCATGTTTAATTCATACTACAATGGAGTTCATCATTCCGTGCACTTGGGGCTGACCATGTGGCTTCCGGCCTCGAGACATCCAGCTATCGATTGAGGAACCAGGGGGGGGGGGGGGAACTTACCAATTGTTTGCATTGACGTTTACTACTGATTTGGTAAGAACTTTGTCTCCAGCAGTCTCGCAGGTTACGGTCAGAATTTCGTCTGTAGACAGTTCAATTCCATCGTTCCTTGTGGGCACTACGATAATGGTACTGTACGCATTGCCGGCGTTTGACTACAAACATAATTCATGAATAATGTGCGTGGACCGGTGGCCATTGGTAAATCTCAAATCACACTTCAAACAATGAATCAACGCATTTTTCACCAGCTCACAGTAGCCCCAGCGACAACGACCACGTATTATCAATATGCACACTGTTGCTCCAGTGAAAACAGTTAAAGTGGATTTAAATTTCCTGTGTATGTTTGCACGTTATACTTGTTGCAACATCCGTCTCGAACTAAACTTTTATGCCCACTAAATGCAAGGCAAGATTTATTAACGACATCTACAGACTTCCAGGTCTCCATTGTATATGCATGAGCTCCCATTCTAACCTCTAACACTGCCGGCGAGGACCGATGGTGGGTTTGTTGTGTAAAAAGGCAACTTTACACAAGTGCAAAGTTGCCTTTTTACACAATTGTCAGGCTCGCTTGTTTTGCATTTTATCATATTTTCTTCATTCTTTTTAAGGAATGCCATTTTATTATACGACACAGCTGCATGCGTCCTATTATGATTGCAAAAATGTGTTCATCAAAAGATTTACTGTAACTATATATACACGTGACATTTCACAATTAACAGGGATCTAATGCAGTATTTACAGAGTGATTTAGTCTATGCACCGTTGTGCAAAGAGCATTTACCAATAAGTCCGTGGACGGTTATTCTTTTGAGATTCAAGATTGTATATTTCAAACTTTGGACAAAACGTGTCATTCCTTCCGTGGTCGCAACATTCAATATTCAAAATAAGCGAGAGTTATTATCTTGCGTAGTTCATATACATATGGGCGAATAGTATGGCCAAAAGAGAAAAAAGTAAAAATACACACCATGCCACAAGCAACGAGAGATGCAAATGTGACTGTAAAATCCGAGCCACTCGCCGTAAAGGTGCAGTCAGCGTTACCTCGGAACCCACGGACGTAAGGTGTATTGGTAAATCCAGCTCCCGGTGTGATTGTCAAAGTCATGCTATTTGTATCGCAGGCATTAGATTTAACTGAAAAATTATAGTAAAATTGAGTATTCAAAAGTAACAATTCGTCTCAATCTAGTTTTGTAGATTGCAGAATGCAAGAACATATATACCATTTTCTCTTTGATATAATGAATCCCGAGTACAGATTTAATCGGGCATTTATCACCGGTAAAAATGAGAGTTTAGTAAAAAATAACTTCTAAGTAATAATATTTTACCAGTGGCAATGCAATTGATAAGATCATCGTAATCCACAGAAGCAAATTAACAATCTATATAAAATCTTACCCCCCCCCCCTCCTTCCCAGAGATATGACATAAGGGTCATGAAAAGGGTCATGATATAAGGGTCTAAGGGTCTGGTGTTTTGTCATGAAACGATAGAGACTTCTGTGTGGTAATCAGTTTTATCCTGGGTTTAATGTCATTAATACAGTCAATCTAAAAGAACAATTGCAATTAATAGTCAATCTAAAAGAACAATTGTAAACAGACTTACTAACACTTGTTGCAGCACCATTTACATCTGTCAGCTGAAAAGAGTCACGGGACATTTAGATTCAGCATTTTTGAAACATGCAAGTATTTAACAAGGTAGTAATTTATAAAGTATTAATATTTTGCTCCAGCGAATTTTAAGACACTTCTATGACGTATAGAAGCATAGTAATGGGGTTTATTGTGCCTTGCTTTTTTTTTTGCCATATATTGGTATGCACATGGACTTCATGTGGATTTGGATATCAAAAAGTGAAAACTTTATACCGTTTCACCATTTTTCTTTTTAAACAAAACATGCTAACGCGATAAAATGTATTCCCAATTAACCAGTCTTTTTACACTTGGAACTTAGAAATAGCGGACACTGGATGACAAGAAGGTTGTATGGTTACACGGCGGAACTCATTTTCGTGTCCCTCAGAAATCGCATATGAACATTTTGGCACTTGATAATGGAAAATAAGGGCTATTTTTATACCCATACACCACATTCTCAGCGCTTGAAGACATTTGCATTTTAATAGTTACAAGATTTAATTTTAGCAGCGGTGGTCGGAAAGCGGACTTTTGAAACCTTTATTTTTTTTACTCTTCAACGTATACTCTTTTGTTAAGAACAGTCCACAAACAGGGTTCACAATTTTTCCCTCGCGCGGTCCTGTTTACAAACAAGCCATCTGGGCATTGTTAGGGGGCAGTTTTGACACTGTTTATATGATTCGTGCTGGATCGCACCAAAATCGGCAAAATTTAACGTAACACCTAGAGACAAAATAGACCTGAGCAAAATCAAAAGAGTGTATAGTCTCCTGTCGGCTCGCGACTCCTTACTCATACATAACATGCCACACTGAAAGAGAACCCCGGACTTACAGTCAACGAAAGCCAAAACACCACAAACTTACTTGTAAGATGAATATGCATATCCAGAAAAAGGGAAACATGTCTGCTAGGAGAATTTTGTCCAATCTGCAACATGAAAACACCCAGTATGTTAATATTCTAGCTTCTTTGAGAAACAAGGCAGCCCAATATTCAATGATGATTAAACCATGAGCGTTAAAAGTTTATTTCACCTTCCCAGGAATCAAAATATTACTACGATGAAAATGACGAGAATACTTTCATCAGAATTTTATGCAGAGTACTGTGGAATCAGCATGTCAAGACCATGTGAGGGACTGGAAAATATGGTCTTATCAGGGTTCGTATCTTGATAGAGGCATGATTTAATTAAGGATAAACAAAAAATGTCTGCAAATTGTGGCCTTAATATAGAAATGGTCTATTTGTGGAGGTGGTCTTAAAAAGATTTCACTGTAATTCACACTAGGGTAAAGGGTAAGTGGAGTCTTCCACAAGTCCTGAAATTTTGTCTCCATTTGCTCATGCGCCCCATGTATGCTTGATTTATTGCAAGCACTTGCCTGTTAAACACACCAACAGGGAGCTTGGTCTGTTTTGGAGGCAACTTTATGTACGCGGGAACAGCGTGGTTTTAAGGCCAGTTTCAGCAAGACAGCAGCCGGATAAGGTCGCAGTCTTTTCAATGGCCGGATACGCGCATGCGTCGAAACATTAACTGTTTTGATCCAAAACCAGACAGGAGAGACGCATGGCATTTATACTAAGATAACCAGGAAAACAAAGTATTCAAGCTTCATGTTATTTTTCTTTTTTTGAAGGGCATTCAGAATTGCAAGTCACTACATTCCTAGATATAAACAACCCAGACTTTAATTTATCAGAATTTATTTTAACCCATTTATACATTACCGGAGTTATTTATGGCACATTGTGAGGTTTATATAACGTGCTGCTGCATTATTCCCTCCAATCTACATCCGAAAAAAAAAATCATTGATCCTGTAATGGCAATAGGCTAAAATTAATTATCCGTTTTTGTGTCTGGGAGTGCAGGCGTATACAATATTGAATGCCATTCAGAAAAACAACATCAAGCTGGAAGGGTATCTTATTGATATTGTCTTGGTAACAAAGCTCACCATCCGTACCATATATAGTCTTCTTAAAATTAAGAGCCCACCTGGACTATCTGTTGCTGTCGTCAGCGAGGCAGAGTGTATGAACTAATATTTAAACTCCTGGTACATATCGGGTCAAAGCAAATTCTTAACCATGAAACAGCACATGATGCAAATTTTTATGTGAACGCGCTGCGATCACAGAATGAGCTAATTCTATTACAAACCCGTTGTACTTGGCACTATCATTATTGATAAGCTTGATTTTTTGTGATGTATATTTTAGTTGCGATGAACTCCATTTCAGTCATCCTATTTTTCAAAGATTCATTTTGATTAACATTTTTCATAATTTCAGCTGTCGTATGTACACCACTGACTGTTATTCATGGCCTGGACAAAGATCAAGTGTCTGTTCAGCGAGTCGGGTATCCTGGTAAAACAAAAGTCTGATCTAATTAACTCCCCGCAGTCAGACTCGGTGGCGGAGTTTTTTTTACAGTTAATTTTTCCAAATAGTTGTGATTACTTCGAAACCAGACTGAAATTGGCCACCGGGTTAGTTTGTGGAACCTCAGTCTTTAATTGAACGACACCCGTTATAAATGACAGACTGACAAATTTCAACGCACCAATTCACGATATTTGCATAGAAATAATGCTATTTAATAATAATTTAAAAAACAAAGTTAAACCAAACGGGAGTGAAATGTGGAATAAACATTAGAACTGTACACTAGTCTTTATCTTAAATTGTCAGTTTTATAGTCTCTGTCCGCTGTTAAAACCATTATCATCATCGTCATCTGTTGAAAAATTATTTTATTTAGATTTGGATCGTGGTGAATAAATGAATTCGGAATCATTTTGATAATTTTTAATCACAAGAAGAAAAAATCAGCTGAAGGCACAATGCCGAGCTTTGGCAACCCCAGATCATTGAGACAAGAAAACAAAAATTAAAAATCGAAACTTACCCGTGATCACTGACTCGATGGAACCCAGCCTGTCAGCCTGTCTTGAACAATATTCTGTCTGAAATGGCAAAATCAAATTTGCTGCCTCGGTTTTAACTCCGTGTCAAGTTCCCGCTACATCTGGTCACGTGCTCGGCGTTTGTCACAGAACATTGGTTGACACGTCTTGAACTATTCTAGGGGTTTTCAGGTGCAGTTTACTCCCAATGCGATTGTTTTGTTTGCGGCCAGCCTATTATATGCATCATACGACCATTTCAGGTGTATAAATGTTTTATTGTGACTCGTGTGCCCTTGTGTCAGTTTGAATGGAACCATTTTGCTTGATTCCCAAGGTGCAGCATTGAGTCGAACCGTTTCTGCAAAACCATGGCCGTAGGTGGGCGGGGGAAACAGGTACCACACCTGAGCTGGCAGATTTTTTTGCACTGGAAACCAGAAGGGTTCAAACATCAGAAAATCTGACTCATGGATCTTTGTGGTACCCAGACAAATTGTTTAAAACTATCAATCATCAGCGCGGGACTGGTTGCAAGGGGAGGGTGGCTGGATCGCGGTCAGTGAGTGCATGTTCCAGACTTAATGAACGTTTCTATTGTTTAAGACCATACCTTATCTTCCAGGAAGGACCTCCAATTGAAATTTTCTATTGTTTCAGACCATATCTTAACTTCCACGAACATGGACCTCCTATTCAAACTGATGACTCACTCTTTTGGAAGTACTACTTTTGAAGACCAGAAATGACGGCCTGAAATTTTGCAATGTTCCTTACACTTTTATCAAAAAATTTGAAATTTACGAAGGCAAGAAGGGGATTGGAACCGCTTCAGTTTTTCCTGACCTGCCTGCCTGTTTTTCCGATCTTCTATACACTAGCCTAACACGGCTCACAGGTAGAACTGACAATTCTGCTTGTCTTCAACATGTTGAATGCATTACACATTGCTGGTGTATCGATTCAGTGGTACTTGTAAACAGGACGATATTACGCATTGCCACATGCGAGTGAATTGGCAATCAAAAATAGTTCAATGTGACACCTTTGTAAATTTCCTTGAAAATGTTTGTATGCACAATGCAAATACGATAATAAGTCGGATGTTAATTTAGATCAAACAATAGAAATGTTCATTAAGATAGGTAAGGAACTTGGTGCAGGTCCATAGCCTAGGCGTTTTGCTGAACCTGCTCGATGAATCAAATGGTGTCCTTTGATATAGCTCGCAGGTCCTGCAAAACGCATATGGACCTGCACCACGTTCCTCACCTAACACGTAACGCCGGGCGAGTTTCGCATTGAAAAATGCAGCATTGATAAATCTCCATGTTTTGCATAAAAAATCCTAGCAATTTTCTGATATACAGTATATCTAGATTCAGATTCGTTTATTGTACTTCGGTGAGCCACAAACTCTTTATACTAAATATGGATACAGACAATAAAGTTGACATAATAATATGTGAGAGAAAGATATCAGTATATTCATTTTCCATCGTAATTATGAGGTTGAGAACTGTTTGCGTACCAAAAAACAATTATGTATGTAAGCTGCCAGTTCATTCAGAATAATAAAATTTTGTACACTCATCAATGCATTAAACTTTTCATATGACGGATATAAGAATACTTTTTTGGTAAGAATTTCAGACTTAAAGCATGATATGAATTACAAATCATTACTACGTAATACTCATCTACTATATTCATACCATGGATTAAACAAAATTCACATAAACTTCCAAATTTTGTCTACGACAGATCTCTCTTTTTTTTTTTTAAAATCATGAGTAGAACACCTACATCGTGTTAAAGCGATCCTGTGTCTTTCCCAAATTACACAATCCAAATATTTTTCTCTGTCTAATAGGGATTTAAAACCACAATAAGTGCGTAGCTTGTCAGAATTTTCTATGCTTGTACACTATTCTTGTAATTTCATGTCTGATAATCTACCTTTAAACCCAAATATAAAATTATTTTCATCACAGACCGACTGATTACTCCACACGTGGCCAAATCCGCTAGTACATAATGTTGATTTTACTTGGGTTACCGAATGAACTCTTCCAGCATCATCGAAACTCTTCAACATATAATAACAATTTTTACGGTAACGATCTTCTGGCATATTAAGCAATTTAAACCAAAACTTAATACATTTTGTCATATATATGACACATAATGGTAATCTGCCATATTCTCCAAGTACTGCATGGCTTGTAGTTTGGGACGGTAATTTTAAAATAAATTTACAATATTTTCTTTGAACTTTCTATACACTATCATAATACTTGAATCCCCACACCTCGGCACCATATGTTAAAATTGGTGTTACCAATTTTTCAAACAACTTCAAAGCTAAATCTATTGGTAAACCATTGCATTTAGAATAAAGTGTCTTGATTCATGCGACAGATTTCTGTGCCTGGTCAGCGAGTGTATTTATTGCTTCGGTCCATTTTAGTCTTGATGAAAATATTATACCCAAGTATTTATAATATGATACAATGTCCATTTTCTGCCCATTGAATGTCCATTTTCATCCATCCGTACCGCTCCTCCTCTTCTAAACACAATAATATTTGACTTTGAAATGTTTACATTTGGACTAAATTTTAAACAGAACTTGTTCAAAGTATTTAACATTTTTTGCAATCTGCATACCGTGTCGTTTAATCAAATTAAATCATTTGCATATAAAAGTAACCCAATACTATCAGTATTTGCTGAAATTGATATGCCTTCACACCCTCTGCTTTAACACAAAGATGCCAGCTCGTTAACATAAATTAGGAACAAAAAAAGGACTAGTCATGCAGCCCTGCCTGGAAGGCACAATAAAAAAAATTGTCAACCCCTCCGGGGTGCGAACACATGACTTCAGCTTACCATGCATGGATTGTAATGTTTTCAAAAAAATTCTATGAATTCCAATTTGAATTAGTTGAAACCATTGATTACCATGTGGTATGCTGTCAAAGGCTTTTGAGAAATCGATAAAAGCAAAGCAAAAGGGCCCCTTTCGTTTTGACAAATATTTCTCACACGTGGCATACAAAGTACAAATATTTTCAACAGTGCTTCTTCCTGTTCTATAAGCACATTGCCCTTCATCTAACTTATTCTCATTTTCTGCCCATTTTATATATTTCCACAAATTTTAGTGAATATTTTTTCCACAGTGCATAACAAAGATATACCCCTATAATAATTCTCATCATGTTTTGAACAGAGGGCTAATGATAGCCTCACACCATGCATCAAGGGAAATTCAGCACTTAAAATACAGTCAAATAGGGCATGTAGGTGAGGAACAATTATATCTTTCCTATTTTTTGAACATTTCATATACCAACCCATCTGGCCCACAAGCCTTTTTGTTTGGTAAACTAGATATGACATTTCTAATTTCTTCCATCGTAATATTATTGTTTAAACACTCTGGGGGGTTTTGGTTGCACTCTTCACAATGAGAGTTATGACTGGTTAGAAACTGAGCAATATGATCTTGAAATCCTTCATCAGACTGTACATCCGCATTCAAAAGTTTCTTAAAATAGCTGTATATCCCCACAAAACGATGGAAAACAAGCCAACAATCAATCACCAGCCCGCTAAAAAAGCACATGTCATCCTATCACCGAAAGCATAATAGCTTTTCCATTTGTATGTTTTAAAAATCTTATGATAAACACGAGAAAGTGACCCCTCCTTGCACATTCACATCGTACCGAAAATCAATGTACTGACCGCATCAGGTATTAAGACTTCACATCATGTGGTGAAATATTTACCATCCCATCCTTTGCCAAGAAGTCTTCGTGAGATATGTACAGTTTTGTCTTCAGTGCAAACAAAGTTCGTTTTTTAACTTTCATGCAAGTCTGTAATGATTAAATTGTATGTCGGACAATTCTGGCTCGTGCAAGGGCGTCTGTGCCTGGCATTATTATCGTCAGTGTTTTTTTCTTCTTCTTCGAATCTTTAGGAGGTATATATCAATAATATATTATATGTATCAACCTGACACCCTTTGAGAATGTGAAATATTAACTTTTTTTTATTAAACGTATTTGAAGATATGTCTTATTCTGGAAAAAGCTTTCTTTTATTTAATCATAAAAGAAAATCTAGTTAGCGATGACATAAATTGCATTTAATGAGATCACTGAGTCGATTTATTGTTATGAATCAATATGGTACATTTAAACATATGTCTAAATGTATATAAATATATATAAACATATCATTAACTCGATCTGATCATTTGTTGAGATATCCAGATATTTATTATTGTCACTAATTAGAATTAATGATATGTTCAATTCGATTTCATGTTATGTTTAAATGATCATTTATATTCAATGTTATCAATAAATAATTGGTCATAACGTTCTTAATTAAAGATATCATCAAACATGTAACAATTCGATTGAATCTCATCATGAATGTATTTGAAGATTTATCTACTTCTGGAAAAGCTTTCTTTTATTTAATCATGAGACAAAATCCATTTGATGATGTAATTAATTGCACTTAATGATCACTAAATCGATTTATTGTTATGTATAAATATGGTATATTTAAACATATGTCCAAATGTATTTAGTCATATCATCAAATCGATTTGATCATATGTTGAAATAGCCAGATAATTAATCCTATCACTAAATAGAATTAATGATATACATGTATTCAACTTATTTTATTTAACAGATTTATTTAAACTGAATTACCTAGGTAGTACATACACTAATCTGGAGGCTCTCCAGACGAACAAGACGTACATAGTATACACATCACCCACAGGACTAAACAGTAAAATTGGTAAGAGATACATAAGTCGGAAACAGTCTAGGATACGTGCTTATGGCACCAGAAAAAAAGCCGAAAATTCAAATCTCCTACATGATGCCATATAATTTTGCAGAGCATCAAAATTCGTCATATTATCATCGTGACGTAGATCGACATTTCCTTGCTAAAAATATGTGATAAGGAGATTACTGCACAGACGCACGATAAGTTTTAGGTTTACTCCCTTGGATTATGGAATATTTCAACAATGTATGCTGGGGATGGGGGTGTTGGTGTCTGGGGGCATTGCCGACCCCACTCCCCCCTAAGAAAATTTTGAATTTGGGCATGCAAAATGGTGCATTCTGGGGAGTCCCGAGCATCTTGCCTGCACATGGTTGAAGAAATCACAACTTTTTAGTCATTATTGTACTCATTTGGCTATTTTCCCTCAGATTGTACAAAAATCTGATGAAAATTAGCAAAATTTAGTGAAAAATAAATTTTGAAAAACATCGACATGTTATGAATAAGATAAGATAAATTTTGTACTCATACATGTAAGGCTTTAGAGAATTTTTGCCCACATATTAACAGAAAAATTAACAGATAAATTATCCCGCAATTAGTAAGTTGTGTATTTATTCTACAAAAGCAAGAAGAAAAAATACATTAAGATGATCATTAGGCCTGAATGTACTTAACTGTTATCACTGAATGTTGGTAATATTTTATGCACATATGCCAAGATAGTGCAATTATATTGCTGAAAGCACACCAAACTATGATGCATGAACTGGGAGTACCAAATGCCTAGGGAATGTTGCCTTGGCTTATTTCCATGTTGGACCACAACATCAAAATAGCAGAAATGCAAGTATGAACTCAGAAAAATATTAAGTTGATCTGCACCGGTTTGTAGCTGAAATGCTTTAATTATTTATGAATTAAAAGGTTGAACTAAATTTTGAATAAACTAATATATAAATAAATACAAGCACCAAAGCCGTACTTTTTTATGACTCCTGGGACCTGATATATATATATATATATATATATATATATATATATATATATATATATATATATATATATATATATATATATATATATATATATATATATATATATATATATATATATATATAAATTGCAGGTCCCTGATAACACTAAGATACGGAAACTATAAATATATAAAGGATTAAAGCGGTCCCTCTCCAGTACTCCCATCTCGTGCATCCAGAATGATTTCACCTTATTTTTGAAAACATTCTTACATTCACTGTCTTTGATATACCGTGGCACGTTCTTATTGGGATTAGGTTATAATCATGGTACAGAGGTACCTGCAATTACCGACCCCAGTCCCCACCTGGTCAAAACGACCAGATTCCTTTGCACGGGCGCTTTTGCCATGTTTAAATGACCTGACGGGCAAGACCACGGTGCTGTGCAATTGCAGCGGCAAATTTACATGCCCTGAATAATTTTCTCAATAAATTTCTTCACATGAGAAACACTTACTTTTGATAAATTCTGAAGCATTTTTTAAGAACTGTGATGAAAATTTTGCTCCAGTGCCTTAGTTGGACAGCCTTAGATCAGCTGGGAAAAAAAAGAAAGAAAAAAAGGGTCGTTCACATCAACCGCAACCAAGTTGTATGACAAAGTTACCAGAAAAACTGGCCAACGTGTGCCGTTGTTTTGCAGTAAAGTCAGCTCAAACACATTATTTTATTTCAACTTGTCTGGACGGTCAACTTGGGCCGGGGAAAAAGCATAGCTGCCACGATGCGTGCGGTATCGGTATCTAGAGTCGCTAGGTCTATGTGTCCGTTCTCCGAGTTACCAGGGCAAACGGTCGTCAAAAGATGACTTACAATCTTAACTTTAATCTGTCCGCTCGGTTGTGTGTGAAGCAGTTATCATCGAAAGTTGTAAATCCAAGTGCAACACGAAGGGACGCATGCAAACCGTTGAGCGCTATTTTAAACATGGGCGCAATGCATTGTGGGAAAGGAAAATCACCAGCCTATATTAGGGCCTCTTGTACATTCTAGTTTACAACACGACAACATAAAGCAGAACAATTGTGAACATCAGTACACGAATAGGTGATATACGGGGCCAACAATAAGAAAGGAAGGGGGACGATGATGATGTGTGAGCATTGTAAAACAAAAATAGTACTTATACTATTTGCAGCCTTCAATCCAAGTTATATTTCAATCTTCCAGAAAGTCTAAGATACTTGTGAACAGCCTTGAATATCTCCTGGTTTTGTCTTGTAATAATTTCGCTTCCTTCGATTCCAAATAAAACAGTTTTCAGGTTAAAAGTACCAAATATGGTTATTTTACATTGTAGTTCGTTTCTTTGTATAACATTTTGTTACATGCAAAGAAAAAGTGGCGAACAGCTGCCGACTTGCTCCACATGATCACGATGGAAATTCAATAACTCCAATTTTGTACAGAGCAAGCACTATTAAACTTACTGCAGCCATTCTCATTCTAGAGTGAATTATGGCATATTTCCTTTCTCCTAAATAGTACAGTTCGTTGTGTTTTGGTTTAGTTGGTGTAAACATATTTTATTCACAAAAGAAAATAATTGGGAGGAAGGGCAGAGCCTTATATGAATCCTTCTTGGTTTAGTTCTGTTTAGTTCACGTTTAAATTCGCCCAAATGCTCAATGGTCCTAGCTGTTCGGGATAATGAATTCCACACACGAATGGCGGAAGGGAAAAAGAGTTGTAAAGTGTGGCTTTCTTGGCATCAATGATTCTAATTTGTTTAGTCCGTTCTGAAACTGTTACTGGTAATAGTCTTGAGAGATACACTGGGGCTAATCCATTTATACTTTTGAATAGAAGTACCCATTTTTGTTTCCTTCTACGCTCGGATTATTTTTCCCAGCCGGTCTCAAAAAAGATTTGTTGTGGATTCGTATGGGTAAGTGCCCCTGTCACAACCCAGGCTGCTGCGAGCTGAACAGATTCAAGTCTGTCCTTGACCAGGTTCGTGCATCCATCCCAGACCACACTGGCGTACTCCAGGCAAGGAAGTACAAATGCAAAATAGAGAGACTCGAGAGTTTTTCTTGTTAGCTTATACTGCATGGGCTTCAAAACACCAACTAGTTTAATTATTTTTTTTAATTTTGCAATAACATGATTTAGGTGTACTGACCATGAAAGATTAGCAGAAAACCAAAGCCCAAGATGTTTGTGCACCTCAACATTTTCAAGAGTGTTATTATTGAAGGTCAAATTGGGATGGTTTTCGGGAACATTTTTCTTACTTATTATGAAGGATTTTGTCTTATTAGGATTGAAAGAAATGAGCCATTGATCTGACCAACATGATATTGATTCAAGGTCCTGACTAAGTGCCTCACCTGCCTCTGTTGGATTATAAACTGTGATGAAAATTGTCGTGTAGTCAACAAAAAGACGAGTTTCAGATCTAACTATCTCTACAATATCGTTTACGTATACAAGAAACAGGAGATGCCCCAAAACTGAACCCTATGGGAACCCCACTTCGCCTGTCCCCCAAGATGAGGCCTGACCCTGAATGACAACCCTTTGTGTTCTTGCATTCAGATAATCTTCCAACCATGATATAAGTGGGCCACAGATGCCTGCGTTTTTTAATTTGTGTATCAAGCCTGGATGATACACTCTGCCAAAGGCTTTGGTAATGTGACAAAAAACTACTCTTACGTCCTTTTGGGAATCCGTCCCTTTTGAAAATTCGTGATACAGATATACAAACTGGTTGGCAGTCCCACCTCGGGGAAGAAATCCAGAATGGTTTCCATATAATACAAAGTTGTCTGGTGAGAAGTAGAAGATGTGCTTAAAAACTGCACGCTCAAACACTTTACTTAGACAGCTTAATAAAGAAATAGGTCGGTAATTATTACACAGTTCTGGTGCACCACCGTGATGGATTGGTATTACATGTGCTTTCTTCCAATCGGTTGGAAACTTACAGTTCAAAAGAGAAAGTTTCAATAATTTAGTAAGGGAAGGGGTAATGCTTGGGGCTGCCTCCTTTAACAACAAAGGACTTATTCCCTCTGGTCCACATGCTTCATTCGTGTACAAAGATTTTAGAATATCTTGGACACTATCTTTATCTAAAACAGTAGTTTCAAGCGTATTTAGCGAATCTTGAATTTCGTTAGGTAGAGTAAAAGAGGAGGAGTCTACGTCAGATTGCTTAAGAAAATATTCAGCTTGAGAATTACTATCAGACAACACCAAATTGTTTGATAGTATAGAAGGAATTAATATATAAGAGTTACCAGACACAAAGTGTTTAACCGTCTTCCACCATTTTTTGCTTTTGAACTGGCCATCATTTACGAGATTCCATTGTTTATCATGGTAATCATCTTCGGCTTTCCTTTAATCACTAATATACTGATTGCGTAAGTCATGGAAGTGGGGTTTTCGTTTGAGGCCTTCGCCGTCTTATGAATTCTATGGACTTTCCGCTTTTGACATCGTAATTTTGATGTATACCAAGGAGAGTCATCTTGCATTACCTGGATATTTCTGTTCGGTATACAAAGTTGAGCAACATTTATAAATTTAGTAGTCCATCAAGACATGCTACGCCAATGTCTGGGGAGTTGAAGTAGGCGTCCAAATTAACCTGAGCTAATTTTTCTCTGAAATAGTCAAAATAAGCTTTTGAATATTGTGATATAAGCGTTTCATACGACCTATCCGCATTAACTCGGAATAGTAAATTCTCAGAGACAGTACAATGGTCGGTTTGCGAGACTGGAGTATAAACACATGTACCTCTAACAAATTGAGATATGTTGCTTAAAATCTAGTCTAGACACGGTGATGTATGTTCGGTTACCCTTGTGGGCTCATTAACATGAATAGTAAGGTTGTTGAGCTAAAATTGAACAAATGTTTCCCATGATTAGTTCTAAGATCTGCATTTAAATCACCCACGATTATTATATTATTGGAGCTATTGGCTTTGTCCACGTTGGCCTGAAAATCATCCAAAAATTGCACACCCGAGTCTGGGGGCGTGTAAACAAGTGCTAATAAGAATTTGTTATGATGGATGCAGTTTTCCACCCACAAAATTTCGAGAGCAAAGTTCTCTATGTCGCTGCGCCTTTTTACAACCAATGCTCGAGATGCAAAGGTGGCAATATAATAATATGAATGACTTGTTGAAAATTCAAGCTTTCACTACGTTTGTTACCTTGATCCCATTCGGTTATAAGTGGCACAAGAAATATAATTAACAATGATATGTATGTACTAGACAGTAAGATATTGAAATGTGCTAATCGTACATCATACGAATCGCTTAACAGAAATACATAAAACTCTATACTGAACTCGAATAGCTGATAACAGTATTTTTGGCAAATGTTTTTAAAATCTCCGAAACCGCTAAACCAATTGCTTGGGGCATTTCTGAGGAGCCCCATACCGTACTTTGTTCAACAGGTAGCGCTGCATTTTTTCTATTAGTCCCCAAATGTTTGTGTTTTCTTCATATTTAACTTCTTCTACAAGTGTCACTCATATTGTTCTGAAACCTGGTGAAAACGTTGCTTGTGGGATAATTAAAAAAATTCTTCACTAGGTGGTGACACTCTGGATCCCTGATTTTTGACGAAATTTTCAGTTGGGGTACCTGTTGGCTAATGCATGCATTCCTTTTGATTACCACATAAGTCAATGGAGATTGCAATGGAAAGTTCTTACTTTCTTTCCAAAATCCTGATCCCCCAGACCTGGAACGGAGTGGGGCTTATTATTCGAAAGATCATGCTTTATCAATTCAAAAAGAAATTTGATTTTATTTGGAATGGGGGGGGGGGGGGGAGGGTAGTACCGGTAGTTTAGTTTTGGGAACTCTTAAAAATCATTTTCTCTAAAATCGCTAGCTTTGAAATGCATGTTATGGGAACACTTACAGTTGCGCCTGCATTTGAATATGTTGAACAGGTGATGCAGTGGATCGTTTCCTTGTGTGTGTGTGTGTGTGTGTGTGTGTGTGTGTGTGCGTGTGTAGAAATTATCAGCTTTTTCAAAACCAAATACCCGAACGTACTCTCCACAAAGCGTTTCCATTGAGTGGCGTTGTTTTTATTCTGTGGTTTTAAATTATTGCTGGATTCACCACAGTGATCATGTAAACATGATACACCACACAACTAAACGAAAATCATAGTAAAGGATTAAACGTGCTTTTGCAAAATTTATTTTCAAAGAACAAAATCACATCCAGTTTTCCCTTGTCTGGGGTGCAAGTTTACAAGATGTCACAGTTGAAAGAGATTTTTAAAATCTCGATCAATTGATGGGTGAATGGATGGTCGTTCGTTGTCCGTCCGTTCAGAATTACATTTTCGAATTCAAATAAAAACAAACAAAAAACCCAAAACACAAAAAACAAAAATAAAAATACAAATTAAAAAAAAAAAAAATGAGACCCCCCACGAAAAAGACCCCCCACGCAAAAAATTAACAATGACAAAAACACACACACACAAGAAGAAACACACAAATTTGAACAAACAGTATACAACCCTACCCCCCCCCCCCCCCAAAGTATAGCGGGTCAAATCCTGTTAAAACTTGGTGGGATAAAGCAAGTTTAGGTCAGCCTTGTTCCCCGCTTTCAATTTCGTTTAATAAGACAAAGACTGCAAGCGTACGTCTGCGCACATTAAAGAAAACATTCATGGTCATCTGTAACCATTCGGTTGAAACAAATACTGTAAAATCGATATTGCATATAGACATGAAAACTGAACATGTATGATTGCTAGTTATTTGTAAGACTGGGTGTGAATGGGAAATACAATTTAAGCCAAGTACATCACAAGTTATATATCTATATTGGGGCTTTTTTTCTGATAGGAGGAGAAACATTGGCATGAGGATATATTTGGGACCATTACTTTGTGACTCTCAAAGATTTTTCAAAGATTTACGAAGTCATGGGGCTGGAGTTTAAGGGGCTAGAACACTTTACAACAATAAAATTAGAAAATGCCAATTTTTGTTGAACATTATAATGTGTATTCCACAATTTTCATTTGAACCCATAAAAACTACATATTTAATGAAAGAGGACATCTTGATAAATGTAAAACCAGCAACAGATATTTTGTGGCTGTTCAGTCATTAAATTTTATTTGTTTTTAAATTACAATTAAATTTTTCATATTTTGAGTATGAAAAAAGGTCAAACACTTTACCAGATAAACATTTGGTTTTGATCAAAATAGACCGAGCATGTTGTTGGCAACAAAACCATATCTCAAATTTTTCATAAAGGTTCTAGTTCACATTTTAAAGCTGTTTTTAATTTTATTCATTTTTTTAAAAAATCAATAAAATTTCATTAATTTTAAAAAAATACCTGAGCCCTTTTTAAAAGAATCTGGGATACAGTATTTTAGACAAAGGTGCTAGCTTTAACTTGGTAGTAGAAACTAACTTGTATGTTAATTGAAGATGCTATTTTTTATTTTATGTAAATTTTACCAATTTTAATTCGAATTAAATTGAAATAATTGTAATGGTTAAATCTGAAATTCAATAGTAACTTTTAATTTGGATAAATCCAATTGCTGAGCACTTTGTTTTCATTTGCAGAAAACGCTGTACGCAAGTTTATCAATACTTGCAAGGAAATCCATGGATTCACGGACCTGCACTCAGATGACCACAAATTAATCTAATCAAGGGTGAGTTACAATCACAGATTTATCCAGAGAGACCAGACGCATCAGCATGCAACCTCCTTCTGTTCAAATTAACAGAAAGTGCCCGGATATAAATGTCGTATAGAGTTTCATTTTTATTACTTGTATCAGGAATATGTCATTAGTGAATAGCTTTCGTCGCGTACTCTGGGAGCATCGGGCTGGGAGTGTGCAGAAGAAACTTGTTCACAGAGTCTTGTGAGGGTTAAATTAGTCTACATTTTTTGTGGAAACTTGTCATGTGTTTCTATGGACCGTAATTACATTCATGTGCGCAAATTCTTTTCTTTATTTAATATTCATAGTACGTGTAATTACGCTTATGGACGAGCCTTATCCGCATTATGGATAACTGTTGTGGCTAAGTCTTTGCGTATCTTGGTCTGCAAAGATTAAATCTCATGACATTTGACCCAAAATAATTCATATATCGCAGATGTTTATGTGCAAGATGTTTAATGACCACAATTAAATGAACTATCTGATTTTTTTTTTAGCATTCGGAATCTAAGGTAGCCTGTCTATCATCTCTATGTCCAATATCTATTTTTCCTCCCAAGGAAATCTACAGAGGCCTACTCGTACCGAATTACACGGGTTATTAGTGTCAATCTGACGGAGTAGGTCTCGTGACTGCAAGATGCTCGAAGATAAGTACCTGGGCATCTCGAAACCTGGAGATAAGTATATCCCAGCTGGTATTTACGAGAAAAACGGAAGATTTAAAATTGATATGACATATAAACCATCAACTTTTTTACACAGTGTTAGTTTTGTATCCGTTTATTTATTTTTCAGCTGGATTTCAAGAGTTCTGGATTATACTGGGTCACAAAAAAATCCACAAAGAAAATACGACTTTTACTCTGCGAAATGGACTCATTGTTGAGCTTTGCAAAATCTTTGGTGTGGAAAAGGCACTGAATATAATCGCTGTGGGAGAGCGCATAAAGGCCCTTCAGTTAACAGGGAGAGAGATTGCAGTCCTTCAAGCATGTTGCTTCTTTTCTCTAGGTAAAATAACGTTTTTAATAATCTCCACAGACCTATTTGTGAAGCAAGTTTCATTCATTCACTGACTTTTGCAATTTAAGAGGCTCCTATTCCAATAAGCTTTTGCGATACAGTGGACATGGACTGAATGATATCCATAGCCATTGGCAACAGTGGGATGAAGTTTTAGCACATCGATGTAGTGAGTGTCACACATAAATACAATGGTGGTGAACTATTCAAGATCATGGAATTCAGTCCTAAATCGTTCGTTCTACTTATGGTCCCCAGAATTTACGGCTACATCCAAGCAACCAGTGGACCTACTGTATACTCGTGGAGAAGGGATAGACCACAAAACTAAGTCTCTAGTTCAGCATCCTGCTCAAGGTGTCACCTCATGCATGACCCTGTGAAATTGTAAGAAGACAGGGGCACAATGCTTCTTGGCTTGAAAAGTATAAAGAAAAGCCTATGCTTTACGATTGGATGATTCTGTACCTTATTCAGTCACATCAGGAATATAGCCAAGTATTTTGTCATTTGAAACAAAGCTTTTCATGGCTAAAGTCTTAATCTAAGTCGGTGAAAACTCGCGTGATGTATTGAACGTGTATAATATTTCATTCACTCACATTGGCATAAAGTGGCTGCTCGGTATGCATGCCCCACTCTTCGCACTCGTGCTGGAGTACGAGTGTGCACAATATTCAACGCTACAAGCGACACCTTGTGGTTGAGACTGCACTGGCAACTTGGATCGGCGCTATTAAATGTTTATTTTATTTTCTGAAAATAGGCATATCGGATAGTTTTCAGATAGTAAATAAGAACTGGCTACGGAAGGTCATGGGAATGTGAAAGAAATAGCAGCATTGTGAAAATATTAGACATCCCTGAATCTTGCACAGGATTCTTGGAGCTTAATAAGCTTCTGGTGAAGGTACTGCTCAGTATTTTCTGTAAGTGTGAACATGCTGTTGAGCCTCCATCAAATTTGAAAGGCTGAGCCTTGCATTTTCGTATGAAGACCTATATCATGAAATGAATACTTTAAAATCTGAGAATGTAAATATAAAATAAAATAAAATAGAGTGCAGCTGCCATAATCATGAATTGTGTGTACGTACTGGTTTGCCTGAAAGTCTGCTTTTCCATTTTCCGGAAAGGCAAGGAGGAGACGGGATAGCAAAAATATACCACAATGGATAGGCAGTCCCGCAGCATGTAAAACAGAAGACAGTAAACTATATAAACGAAAAAGTTCAGCCCTTTCCCTTTTTGAGAGGCATCCATAAAATACGATTGGACAGATTTCGGGATTTTTCGAGTTAAAATATTGACAAAGATGGAAGCTGCATATACTGTCCACTTCCACTGTTGGGAAAAAAGTACCACGACACACAAGACACACAAGATATACACGAAGAGGTTAGGGAATGAGGTAGAATATTTCGTTGAGTTTTAAGAACTTCAAGGTTGAAACTTCACGTCATTGCAAATCTTACGCTAAACTTTGTAAATGCCTCATTTGTGCCTCAATCATCGGTTATTTCATCAATATAATCAATAGTGGAAAACAAGGCAATAACTGAGAGAAGGAAACTTTTGTTTGTTGGGCACTGAGAATTTCAGTGCAACTAGGAGAAAGTCGACTATGATCAGTAGAAGTGTTTATAAATGGACTGAAGTCATTTTAATTTGGTGTAGTACTTCCCCTTCACTAGGAGTATTTATAAAACGACTGGAGTCACTTTAATTTCGTGCAATACTTCCCCGTTATAAAGAGGCTCTTGCGTCTTTCTTCCGTTTGATTTTGTAGCTGATTGATACTAAAATGCATTATCCGATCCCCTTTAGGCATCAGGACAACCGAGATACATAGTTGCTTCCTTCTTTTAATGAAACTTATATTTTACTGTGATTTCCTTCAAAGTGGTCATTAAAATGTGTATATAATATATTCCAAATACGTTAATATATTATATTTAGCTTTGGATGATTTTTCTTACTTCTTACAATGTCGATGTGGACTACTTGTCAAAGAAGAGTGATGGTGGGCCACTTGTCAAAGAAGAGAGAACTTTTTGCTGTGATAATGTTTAATTTACAAATGGTTTGCACTTATGAAAATAAATATCAGAGGAAATACACAAGGTATATTTTTGAAGACTTGTATTTATGTGGAAATGCTTGCCAGAGTTGGTCCGGTTATAAAATCCAACTGTGCCGCTAAAGTAAGGACGCAAAAATTAATGAACAAATTGTGATACATTGCCATGTCTGGATAAAAACATTTTACCGTCCACTTAAAGGCGGGGACAAAGTATAGCATCCAAACTATGATACATTTTCATGTCTGAATACAAAAATTTTCACCTCGTATGTACTTCTTGCATTCCGTTTACTGTCCATTGAAAATAGGGACAAAGTATGCTTCCAAAGCAGCAATTTCTCTTCTGGCACAGGGAAAGCTCATCAAAATGAGCTCAAATCTAAATCCGAACCCGTGCTGTCTTGGACTGTTAGGAAATTGGCTCATTTTTTTTTTCTGCTGTACGACCAGAAAATTAGGGCATTGATCGGGTAGCCGGGGAGTATTGACGGGTACCCGTAAAAAGTGAGATATATATATATATATATATATATATATATATATATATATATATATATATATATATATATATATATATATATATATATATATATATATATATAAATACTTGACAAAATGACAATCATATTTTGAGTTAAGAATGTTCATATTAGAATAGAATGCTTATAAAAGCCCTGCGCGACCACACGTGACCGTTGAAGGTATCAGACATGTCAGAATGAGGCTCTTTATCGCCTACCAGACAGACCACTTGCATGTCCGACATGACTTCTCCGGTATGGAATACTTCACAAGATAAACAGATGAGTTAAGGTTAAATTACCACTAATAATCATTGAATATCATGGAGTCAATAATAAACATGATGTATATAGATTGACAGCAGGCATCGCTGCAGATTTGAAAAAAAAAAGATGACGATAAAGTTACTTGCAAAATGTGCAACAAAGCACTTCTAATTCACAGGATTGTCTGCGAGCAACATGCTCAAGCACCTGAATTTCAAAACATCCAACGAGAAAGAATGTGATGGATCAACGGCGGTTTACAAGCTTCGCACATTCAAAAATGGATCGTCAGTCCATCGTGGCTGAAAGGATTACAAGAGCATTATTTGATCACATTATCAGAGATCTCCGCCCTCTTACAACATCAGAAAGGGGTGAATTCCGAGATTTTTGTAATGCCATGAACCCGAGGTAAGAAAACTTATGATCAACTGCGGTTATTGCGAAAGTTTCATCGCAAACTTGAGGGCGAAACTGTATAAAAAGTGTCAAATATTACGATCTCAGACATGGGGATAATCTGCGACACCCTGAGACCATTTGCGACAATCACAGATACTATGGGAGGAGAGTCATACCCCACATTGTCATATGTGTATCTAGTGTTGGTTAATATATAGTCCAACCTATTATACCAATACACTGATGATTGTGCAGGCATTAAAGACAGCAGTCAGCGAGTGCCTGGATAACAACTTCGATATCACGGTTCAAACTGACATCATGCAAGTTGAAACAGTATTGGATACAAGATTAAAAAAATTGCCAGAAATAATCACAATTTTCTTTTATCTGATATGGATCTGTGGAAAGTTTTTGAAAATATTGATTGCTTATTTAATTCATTGTTTATTCATTATTTATTTTAGAGAAGAGAAAATTTGGTGGACCTTATTAGGATCCGTTAACACCTGCACTGAGTACAGTAGACAGCTGCCCATTTCAAACAGCATCTGGTTCTTTTTGGTGATGGGTTCTAGTATGATGCATTTTGACTTGAATAATCAAGTTTTTCGCTTGCGTCTTATTCAGAGTGAGAAAGTTAAAGCCAAAGTCAACAGCTGCACACCATGCAAACATACTCGAGAATATGCCGCGCATGTACATCCTGTAAAGGCACAAACTTTCCCGAGGTATTGATTTTCCCGAATTTTCCCCGGGTGGTACCAGTCAGAAAAATAAAAACCGGTAAATTTCTGTGGCATGCAGTGTACAGGAGTACTACTGAACCAGGTCTCACATGATTGATAATTCATAACAAGGTTCCTACATAACTTAGAATAAAGAAATGATAAATTCCAAACAAATGCATTACTCCCTATTTCATTTCACTAAAATAAGTAAATGAGAAAAAAAATACAAATGGCCCTTGAATCTCACAGACTGACCTTACCAGCATAAAAAATGCAGGCCACGATGAGCTGCCACAACGCCCGTGCTAAAGGGCACATGGCCAACGTGTCAAATCAGTCCATGCATGTCTCAAGGTGAATAATAGTTTTTACCGTTTCAGTGCATTTTTTTCACCAGTGTCCAGTTTCGGAGGTTAAAATCAACCTGTGGTCAATTTGAACCCCTCTCAAGTGCTGGTTGAAGCCCGGAGTCAACAGTGCGGTCGCTTTCAGAAGTTGAGGTCATTATGAAGCCATACTCAATTTTCTATGGACGAGAAGATTGCACATTCATAGTTCCATTATTCCTACTACGGCGGCGCTACCATGCTGGGGAGTTCAGAGACACATGTGCACCCAGCACCCCAGAGTGAAGCCAGCAGACAATAACCAAGCATACGATAAGCCAGCAGACAATAAGAAAAGTGATCGGTTAATATGGCAAATACAGCCTTATTGTCTGGTGGCTTCACTCTGGCACCCAGCACCACAGTGAAAACCTAGTATGGGCAAACAGAGCCTTTCCTTATGCATTTGTTATCATATATAAGCATTATTTACCCCTAGTGGGAATAATGGAACTGTGAAAGTGCAAGCTTCCCATTTGTAAGTAGCTATTCTTTTCAATATCAATTATTTAAACTATGGCTAAAATTTCAAATTTTAAATTTCAGTTTTCTATTTGGTTAACGATCTTGTAGGTTTATATCAGTCCCTGATCAATATTTTGAGTGGATAGGCAGAGATGAATAAACAAAACATTTGTGTCTTAACAGTGTGGCAAATCATGCAGTCAGATTTGATATAAATTGTCATATGACATTTTTTATACAACTTCCAATTAACACAAATGTAGAGTGCCTAAAGTAGTCACTGCATATACATCCCAGTGTAACTTGGTATTGTGAGAGTAAATCTATTAGAAACCTGACCATCGGCATGACAAACGCTGTAGCAAGGATTATGAATAGCATATTAATGCCTTTGGGTGCTCCGAGTCTTTAAGCACCCATTCATTTTTGTGTCCCCATGGTGCTGAAATAATCTCAATTGGAAATTTTGACAATGCAAAAAATGGCTTTATAATACATGTATTTGAAACATAGGTTGGAATGGGAAGCTTACACATTCACCTTTCCATTATTCCCACAAGGGGGGGGGGGTAATAATGCTTGTATATGATAATAAATGCATAAGGAATGGCTCTAATGTTTGCTGGGTTTCACTGTGGTGCTGGGTGCACACGTGCCTCTGAACTCCCCAGCATGGTAGCGCCGCTCTAGTAGGAATAATGGAACTATGAATGTACAAGCTTCCCATTGTAACCCAGGGTGGTGCCTTGATTAAATGTGACCGGGGCAGGGAAAAGAAGGAGTCCCATGTTTGTGTTCAAAAACAAAAGCGCAAATTGTGTATTATGGCAGAATTTCTGGACTGGTTTGATCAATTTAAAATGGTGGAGCGTCTGATACACCGAGAACGTACATTTCGTCCCAGAAATGACACATTTGTTATGCATGATGATGTTAAATTTAGCCACAGATTTCGACTAGATAATGATCCTGTACTTATGCCTCACCGCCACATCTTTTTTGTTTGCTTTTTCATATTTTGCCAACTGTTCTTCCAGCTGTTCTTTTTCTCACTGATTAACGCCAGTTGAATTTACAAGTTTGTTATTCTATCCAATGCTGCTTGTACCGTGGTACCATCATTTTTTTTTTGCTTGCAGTAATTCCAATCTCCTCTGCCACCAATTCAATTAAAATGTTCCTTTCCAAATGAGTAAAAAAAATGGATTTCACCTTTTTTTCTTCTCTGTTTCGGCACTATTCTTGAGGCAGTGGTATTTTGCTGTCACCAGTTCACATATGAATTCAGGAACAAAACAACAAACCCACAGACCTCAACATGGGTAGTTACACAATAATTGAAAAGAAATGCACCGCTTTACAGCCTACAGGCACACCACGTTCACCTTCAAGGTCCACAAGCTAGAGTTGCAAAACCAGGACTCGACCCGAACTTCTGAAAATGAAACCACTCTCATTTGACCCTGGGTCAAAAGCCGGCGTTACCTGTAAAAGCCATGGTTATCTGACCACAAGTTATCTGTATAACCCCAGGTCACCTGATAAGGACTTCTGAAACTGGGCATAGATTTGCCGTTCGGGAAAATAAAAACCGGGAATTTTAAACTTTTAATGGATTCGGGAAATCAAATGCTCGGGAAAATTTGTGCCTTTACAGTAAATGAATTCCAATGCCCTACGACCTAAGGTATATTGCAGCAACTTTCATAATATTCAGACGCATAGTTATTTTTATTTTTAAAATACGTGCAGAAATGATATGCTCAGCTCCTTTCACATGTAACACTACTGTCATCGATTGTAGTTATGATGGCAATAACTTTAATGTTATGATCGTTAGTTTCAAAATATTACGCTTTTGTGTCGCAAGAAAGTGCACATATTGGTACGATTAAATTCTGTTTCATGCGCAGATAAGGTAACTTGAGGACTAGTCGGCTTAACTGTCCATGGCACACATGCAGGCGTGTACTTCTAACCCTTACCATTTAGCCAACAGTGCACCCGTTGGAAACTGCTCAAGGGATTTGGATATATAATTTTACAGAGTAGCGAATAGCCAGTCATGTTTGCATTATTATGGTGAGGGTGGAAGTGCAAAAATCTTTAAATATTATTAGTCTTGTGGCCAAGCAACCCGTCATGTGGTACCATCTGCCCTCGTGGCTTGTGTGGAACTATGGCCGTATAGCGGGAGGGATCCACTTTTCCACTTCGTTTTGAACCCCATTTTGTGATGAGGGGTATATTGAAGTCTGGGGGGGGGGGGAGGTTTAGAATTCTGATTTCAATCTGAGATAAAACATAGCAATTTTGACCAAACTTCTCCCATTTTTTGGCAATACCGATAAGCTTAAACAGTTGATAAAAAAAGACATAATTGGCCTTTTCAATGTTTTAATCAAGACTTGTGCCTCTCGTATCACGTATACAGTATCGAAGACTTCTTTGTTATAGTGTCGACATAATCAGCAATCTTAAAAAATATAAACCGTTTCTGCAGTCCCAACCCATACATCTACACAGAAAAAAAATATTTTTTAAAGATACTGAAATAGCAATATGCAAAATATAAAATATTTAATAAATATATAAATAAACAAATTGTCCCTAAAATGGCATAATATCATATTTTACATTCATGATATAATAATGTATGTAAATATATTATAAATTTTCAGTTTTGCAAAATTGTAAAGGGAAGCAAAAGTGTAAAGTTCAAAAGTTCCACTGTTATATATTTCTTGCATAATCACATCAAAAATTGTCTTCTGAAATTACGGTATATCGTAGCAGTTGAATGTCCCATTTTTCTATGTAGTGGAGAGTGGCGTTTTGTCGGTCGTGTCCAATACCAAAGAGTCTTGGTTCTTTATTGGGCTGTAGTGGAGAATTGGTCTCGGTATGGTAATGGTAGGGTTTGCTGCCGCCCCGTCGTGCCTGTGACGAATCTGGTGAATGATGAAAAATATCAGTTAAAAAGTGGCAGCACAGTTTTCATTGACCACTTGGTGATACAGGACGTGGTATAAAAGTGGGGTTCAATGTATGCGGAAAATTGTCAAGACTGTCCCTTGAAGACCGCTAAAGGGTTCATACTATTTTGGCGGCCGCAATGTGTATTTGACCGAAGTCTTGGGGGTCTAACAGACACGGGTTTGTGCTTATAAAAAATTGCGATACAAAGCGTAGTTTGAAATTTTAGAACAAAAGGCCATATCACCTGTGTATAAAGAAAGTTGTTAGAAGTCACCATAGCCTTACATAAGTCAATAGCTCGGGCTGTTTTGTCCCAAAATCGCGATCCAAATTTAATGTGATCGTATAGTATGGATGGGCCACCGGTCCAAGGTTCGTAGAACAAACCGAAGGTGAAACGGGACGGAACACAAAACAAAAACAAAAAACAAAAACAAAAAAAACAAACAAAAAAAAAAAAAAAAAAACAAAAACAAAAACAAAAACAAAACAAAAACAAAAAACCCTGGTACACGTCAATCAGATCCACTCCTTGCAGGAAAGCAGTCGTGGTTAATATCACGATGAGGGGAGAGCCCAGCGCAAGTGTCATTTTTGGGAAAGCGATGGTTTCTCCTTAATCAGATGGCGCTGCGTGCAATTTACAGCCCGAACGAACGCCTTCCTTCTTGTCAACTGTCTGTTTCCCCCGGGAACTCTGCCTATGTGGCGCATCCATATGACACGATCACATTCAATTTTCACAGCAGTTTTGAGACAAAACAAACTGAAAAAAATTCCTTCATGGCTACAGTCAAAAATCCTGTCAATGCCATTGTGACGCCAGCAACATATTTCTTTTCACAGTCCTAAATAGCATATAGGAATAAACATTGGTTTATCAACCTGACGAACTGATCAGCTAAAAAAATGAATGAAGGTCTGCAGAAGCAACTGCATCTCACCTTGATGCAATAGAAGACGGCAATCATGAAAGAACCCATAATCAGCCCCATGGTCACCACGATGGACACCGACAGCTGGCCTGTCGTCATGCAGACAATAGAGGAGTCTTTGTTGGGAATTGCAGTTGGTAGCATTGCTAAAAAAGAAAAGCCGGTTGTGTCTTTTCAGTTTCATGCGCATTCTATTCTGTAATAGTGGCGTAATGTACAGCACCTATCAGATAATTTAAGTGTGTCAATCTCTAAAAATGTTATGTTGTCCGCCAAGTATTAAAGTTATTTGCATTTTTTTCATACAGACCAGACAACAAACTGTTCATAGCACAGTGTGTTTCAAGCAGAAAATAACTGCCAATGATGGGACAACTCACGCAGTTCAGTTGGTCTGTAAGGCTCTCTCACTCTGACGCCAACCGTATGGGTTATACGCATGGTGTTGTTTGCGTTGACAATCCAATTTGGCACACTACGGATACTCCTCTTTTTCCTTCCCATTCCTATGCTTGGTGTTCCAGAACAGGTACTCTGTTCAACAAAAATAACTTAATAAAAATAAAAGTCTCAAATAGGTGAAAAATAATCTACGATGACACAGATATATATATATATATATCCAAATTCAGGATAGTGGACTTTGACATATGGTTGATTAACTGGCTAAAATAAGGCTACAATTACGGTAAATGTTTTAAAAGTATATACGATTCTATAATTTCGCGGACCCCGATTTTAATCTGAAACGGTGTTCTAAAGCGAAAACTCATCTAACATCCATAACGGTGAGATCATCAATGTGCTTATGCGAGATAGTGTCCTAATGTTTACACCATCAACTTCATTACAGGGCTGAAAAAAGTGCACAAGTAGGCAAAACAAATTAAGTCACTTTTTGATACAGTCCAAAGTTATATTCTGCAACAGGCACACAAGAAGCAGTCATACTTCTAGTGAAGGCACTATTATAATATGTTCTTCTGTTCCCTTGTTCTATATACTTTTATTTTATCCCAGTATTTAACAAGCGGACAGTCCATACCGGGCTCGCTTTGCCACCGTATGCAGGAGAAAATACCCCTCCACTCAGTGTTTCGACAACGGACGGTCCCTGTTCTGGCCGGGGCTGCGACCCCTGACGGGCTCACCGATACATTAAAATACTTACTTTGTAGTCCTAAATTCAATCTCCAGAATTCTTGGAACCATCGCATGGTGCGACTGTTAACAAGTGCTTTCTGACTGCATTCTGTGTGGCCTCCCATATGGTGGGGGGTCGGCCCGAGTGTTCAATCTGTGCGACTTGGGGCGGTTGGATCCTCGGGTCGGCCCAGCCCTCCGGGGGAGGTCCCGACCATGTGTCATACAGGTATAATTATAGCTCTACGGTTATGTTTTCTGGTATCTGTGGGTCTTTTCTGTGGGCTCTCTGGCCATGATATTTTATGTGTTCTTATTTTATGTTTCTTATCCTGTAACTGTATATCTCGATGTAATGGTATTTATGTATTTCCCCGTTTCCGGGGGTTTTAATAAAAGAATAATAATACTCCTCCTTAAGGGGAGGGGGCTTGGGGGCTTTACTTTTTTGTACAGTATGATTGTGGGTTTTTTTTTTGTATATGGCTCTTAAACCACCGTTGCATCGCCACTCCATCTGTCCTTGTGGCTTGACGTAGGCCCAATTCCTGAGTGAATTTACCTCGATGTCGGACATGCATAGATTCATATTAGGCACAGCCTCGTTTTCCCCATAGTTTTTGGTATAAAACCAGTGTACTTACAGCGTCACACGCGGTAGTTGAACCAGTCACACACACAGTAATTGTAACATGAAAGTAAACTACATCACTTGTGGCAAACTTGAACATCGGGAACTTCGCTTCGGCAGCATGCTCTGGTACCGCCACTCCGACAATGCGGGTCAGCTGGGGAAAAAATGCAGTGTTGGATGCACACCTGTTCAAAGAAAACAATGTAAGGAAAAGGTGGTTTCATCCGATAGAGGAAAACATTGATTTTAACATTCTGGTGCAGAGTTTGAGAGCTTCTTCATGTTTGTCAGGTTTACAAACTGTTATCAGGGTATATTGAATTTTTATTCGACTAGAAGACTGTGGGAGTCCTGTGCTCAGGTGAACGCGGCTTATTGACATGAACTATCACTAAAATCCATGCCGAGTGATACTAGACGCTATCCATTTAATGTAAATGTGATTGTTTGCAAATATGAATTTTCTTGTTTTTGCATTTCAGACGTTAATCTGAGGTTTTAATTTACCTGTTTTGGACTTCCTATTCACCCGATTTTAAAATACTTTATGTGGTTCTGGTTTCTTGGGTTTTTGTACCATCAGTGAAATAAGAGAAAGAAGAAACACCGAGACATAAAGTGAATTTACAGATTTAGTCAACAGTTAGCAGCTAGTTGAAACTGAAAATGGATTTCAACTAATCTCAGTTGGAAATTAACACGGATATCAACTAGCCGCTGCTGAAAATTAAGAATAGATTTTACCTAGCTGCTTGTTGAAAAAGAACATAGATTTCAAGTGCAGCTAAAAATTCCATAGAAGTAGACAGTTCGACGAATTCAATTAGAATATCTCATTTAGATGAAATGGCATCGGAGATAAAAAAAAAAAAAACCTTGTCAGTACATTACAATTAACAGATTAGGCTACATACCACAGAAAATTCTACACAGAACTCTTGCAGAATGCATACCTGTGGACTTGTCACGTACTACACAGTATGCACGACATACAAGACAGCACACAGTGCTCCCGCTGGTTTGTTCGTTGTTTCCATTACAATGTACTGTCTTGCTGTTGACATACTTCGCTTGTTCAAAAACTAGGGAATGTTTTGATATAAAACTTGTCTGCACTGGTCCTAGTTTGAACATTTAGACTACCATAGTCGCAGTTTACAACCCGATATTTATATAAGTCGTAGTTTTGAATCAGCAGCTAGTTAAAGACTTAACAACCCTTTCATACAATTTTGGTAAAAAATGCGGCATTTCGCTTATTTCAGGCTGAAGATAATCAATTTTCCAGTCAGCGGCTTACTTTAGACTAGTTAAGAGCTCACGTCTTATTCATTTTTATACGGGCAAGTCTAGAAATATTCCTTTAGTGAACAACCAACTCAGAAAAAGTTGCAAGTTTCAAGAAAACATTTTAAACACATACTCACACCCACACTTTTCTTTCAGTCACTTCAGTCACCAAGTAAATTAGTATTTGAGATCTTTGCTCACTTACCTATCTAACCAATATTTTTTTTGAAAACCTAGGCCCTTTTGAACAAAGAATACTCAAGAGTGTATTGTTAAATGAATTACAATCAGTTGAAAGCCTTTCTTGAGACTCAAAAACCCAACGACAATGTGAATAGTGTTCCATAGTACATGGCCTAGCTGTCCTCATTATCCAGGGTTTAAAAGTGTTGTCTAAAGTAAGGAGATAATGACAGGGTAATGAAGTGAGCTACATTGGTAGTACTTAGTCAAGTTTAATGTGCATTCTGACCAAGCTTTTGAAACCTCCAGCCTGTGGTTTTGGAAAAGAAAAAATTGCAAACCACACAAAATCCAAAGAAAAATATACATGTCAAAATACCACCCATTGAACAAATGAAATTTTATGCGTGCCCACAAGTTAATACAAGAAATAAGTTACTGCGGGGTCTCTGATTAAAACTTTGTCTAGACCCACCTAAGTTACACCCCTAAAGTTTTAAGACTATATCTCCTTACACCCCTAAAGTTTTAAGACTATATCTGACCAACATCTGGATGGGCTTCCTTTTAGCTCAGGTTACGAAGTCAGCCGAGTCTGTTGTGCTAACGATTCGTATAATAAGAAAAAATATGTTAGCACCGGTTGTTGAACTAGGTTCGCAGGGGGTGGGGGTGGGATGCAGAAAACTTCTCGTGCGATTTCAATGCAAGTCGCCCAGGGGCTTTAGAAAATCCTTAAAGAATTTTGAAATTTGCAAGAATGAACAAGTGAAAAAATCACCTACTGAACGCACTGTCGAAACAAATTTCATTTCAAGTTCTCAGGTTATCGCTAGCCTAATACATGAAAAAAAAAACTTTTTAGGCATGCGTATGTTAGCTTAGAGAAAATTAGAATGCCAAACAGGTCTATAAAAATTGCCTTTGCCCTTCTAGTCGTTGAATAAGTCACACACCGTTATAAAGAAAAGCGAACAGTTACAAGAATTCGAATCCCAAATTAAATAGAAAAACAAAAACCCCACGAACTATTATATTCTGGGAACAGAAAAAACATACCAACCCAATTACGTATGCGCCCGAGCTCTTTAAATGCAGACTTTTATAAAATCAGAGGAAGCTCCAACACCATCTCGTGCTTGTTTCGGTAATGAAGATGCCTTTCAACATTTTTTGGGAGTGCCCATTTTACTTAATGAAATTCTTTACAAAATAAAATTATCCCCAATGCTCGATGTACAGTAAAATCTATGGCCTAAAAATTGTCAAAAATCAAAATTTATATTGTTGTCATTAAATCTGTGTGATAAAACTACTCATTTAGCAAACTATCATAGATAATGTTTACCAACCGGCATTGGCAACCTTACGACTACGGTATATTAGTTTAAACACTATTATTCAAAACACTTTGGATGGGAGAAAAGCGTAATCCGCTTATTTGAACTTGCTCTTCATTACGTACAGCATGAACATATTAGTCTCAGATCCTTCACCGTGTCTTGTCCCTGTGTTGTTCATCTTATTTATGCATGTCCTTGTTACCGTACTGTCCTGTGTTACACGTCACATATTTTTTACTTTTATGCATCTTTTGTATTTTTGATGTATTTTTTGCGAGAGGGGTTAGTATAGGCCTTCCATCTCCCCAATCGCATTGTCAATAGAATTTATTTAAACCAAATAGTAAACAACCTGTTTGAAAGCAGCTCATTAACATCAGCAATACGCATGGTAAATTTAAAATAAGAAAACTGGTGCTATTTACCCGTCTGTTTCGATTAACTGTATGATAGTCGTCTTGTCTGTGGTAGAAGCCAGCGCGGAAGCGAACAAATCATATGCCTTGATAGCAGCAAAAGCGTCATCTGTAAAGTAGAACTAACTACTAACTATCAACTGTGTCGTGGCTAACAATGCAAACTTCAGTTTTCTTGTGAACTGTGAGTATAAGTCAGGGCTAGGCTCAGAAAAAGTGAAAACTTATTGATAAATATATTATGACTGCTGGAAGAGCCCTGATAGGGGTATTCATATTCAAATTAACCGCGGACCTACGGCGGTCCCTTCAGTTGCTAGGGAACGGTCCTGGCAGTGATGAGGGCACCACTTGTACCAGTGATGTAACTGAACTGTATACAGAAATAACAAAAAAAAAAAAAAAAAAAAAAAAAACGTTTCTCAGTCTTAAATTTCAATAAATAAAAGAAACAAAGCCACTTACTGTCCGTGTCGGTCATTTGAACTTGCAATTTGACCATTGTTCCCAGTTCAAGTACTCCATCTATTGGATCCCCATTCTCTAACAATAATTTGAATGTTACAATCGGGTCCCCAACAGTCCTTGTCGCGGTGCCCGCGGGATTTCCGTCCCTAAAATAATAATGATAAAAAAATAGCAAAATGGAGAAATTGTAATTAGCAATATTATCTATATTTACTAAATATTCAGCTAAATATTATTTAGCTAAATACACAACCCAATACACACTTTTTTGCAAGCTAGGTGTTTATTCGCATAAGATTCTATGGTAAAGTAACATTCAAAACGTTGAATTAGTCTTGCAGCAAAAGTTACAAAATGAACAGGGGTATTTTAACTAGATACAAGTGCCTGCGGTATTACCCAGGTAACAAATTAAATTGACGTCAGAAGAAAGGATAAATGTGTAAAAGGGGAAACAACATCCATTTAAGCATGTCTCACAAATTTCCCGAGGCCTAACAAAAATATACGGGTTGTTCTGGTAACCTGACAGACCCTACTAAAAATGCTCAACCCTGAAAGTAATGGAACAAAACAAAATGTACTTTCAAGCAGCCCTTCCCTAATAAAAAAATTTCGACCCAGACTGAAAGACTATCGAGAAAGTGGCCATCGTGTGCAGTTATTTTGCAGTAAAGTCAACTCAAACACAGCATTTTATTTCAACTTGTCTTGAGGGTTAATTTAGGCCGGGGAAACAGAATCTTCTACTCTTTTGTGGATGGAATTTCAGTCATTTGGGGCTACAGTTGTGTATTCCCAGTACTTTTCATTGTAATTTACAGATTAATAACTTTTAAAACCACTCGTTGCAGAAACAGCAAAATTTGGGCGGTAAAATTAACCCAATAGCTGAAATCTTCACATAAATTTTATTCTTGCAGCTTTAAATGTAGTTGCTTAATGTGAGGTTAATTTAACATGCCATCCAATGGAAACACACATCTCTAGCCCTAAAGAATTCTGTGTTTCGGCTAAATGCCCAGGTAACTGGTAATTGTGTCCTCTGCTATTAAGGTCATCCCAATACTCATTTTCAAACCATTGGGTACGGAAGCCCAAGTTTACAAAATGTCAGCCAAGTCGATTTATTGAATATCATGCAAAAGGTAGTATCCAAAATATATGTGGAATGAGTGCTAAGGGAAGGTTAATTTGTCGAATGAATGTAGTGAACAATATATAATGGGGCTTTTCCAGAGTGAGCACTGCCTGAAAATGCAGTACAGTTACGAGTTGCGGGCCCCAGAATAGGGCTTTTATATCAGACACTGAAAAGGCCCCCAGGCCATGAATGAAGTGGAGGCACAGGGCACACGAGGCAAGACCCCCCGCTAAGTTACATTGGTACAAATTTTCAATTTAACTAATGGAAATGCACATGCCTAGCCCGCCTGCATACAGAATCCTGTACTGAGAACCAACATGAACCAGTTGATCTCGACCTTACCTGTTTGCACTGATCGGCCCTTGCTTTACTATCAGATCACATGCCGAATCGAGTTTTAACTTGCGATTAACCCTTTTTATTTAGGAAACTTAAGTCATTTATCTAATAAATGAATATAATATTTTTAAGTAGGAGGAACCAAAGGTATCAAAGGCTTCTCGAGTCCCGCTTCAACTGGAACCTCATTGCATCTGATGTTTTTAATTACTACTACAATGTACTTCATCATTCGGTGCACTTGGGGCTCACCATATGGCTTCTGGCCTCGAGACATCTAGCTGTCGATTGAGGAACCATGGCGGGGGGGGGGGAACTTACCAATTGTTTGCATTGACGTTTACTACTGATTTGGTAAGAACTTTGTCTCCAGCAGTCTCGCAGGTTACGGTCAGAATTTCGTCTGTAGACAGTTCAATTCCATCGCTCCTTGTGGGCACTACGATAATGGTACTGTACGCATTGCCGGCGTTTGACTACAAACATAATTCATGAATAATGTGCGTGGACCAGTGGCCATTGGTAAATCTCAAATCACACTTCAAACAATGAATCAACGCACTTTTCACCAGGTCACAGTAGCCCCAGCGACAACGACCACGTATTATCAATATGCACACTGTTGCTCCAGTGAAAACAGTTAAAAGTGGATTTAAATTTCTTGTGTATGTTTGCACGTTATACTTGTTGTAACTTCAGTCTCGAACTAAACTTATATACTCACTAAATTCAAGGCAAGATTTATGGAACCATATCCACAGACTACCAAGTCTCCATTGTATGCGCATGCCCTCCCATTCTAACCTCTTAACACTGCCGTTGAGGAGCGATGGTGGGTTTGTTGTGTAAAAAGGCAACTTTGAATTTTGCAGAATTGTCAGGCCCGCTTGTTTTGTATTTTGATCATATTTTCTTCACTTCCACTTCTATTTCTTGTTAAGGAATGCTATTTGATTATACGACACAGGTGCAAGCGTACTATTATGATGCAAAAATGTATTCATTAAAAGATTTACTTTTACTATATACACACGTTTCATTTCACAATTAACAAGGATCCAATGCAGTATTTACAGAGAGTGATTTAATCTATGAATAGTTGTGCAAGAGCATTTACCAATAAGTCAGTGGACCGTTTCTCTTTCGAGATTCAAGATTGTATATTTCAAACTTTGACAAAACGTGTCATAACACGGGCCATTCCGTGGTCACAACATTCAATATTCAAAATAAGTGAGAGTTATTATCTTGCGTAGTTCATATACATATGGGCGAATAGTATGGCCAAAAGAGAAAAAAGTAAAAATACACACCATGCCACAAGCAACGAGAGATGCAAATGTGACTGTAAAATCCGAGCCACTCGCCGTAAAGGTGCAGTCAGCGTTACCTCGGAATCCACGGACGTAAGGTGTATTGGTAAATCCAGCTCCCGGTGTGATTGTCAAAGTCATGCTATTTGTATCGCAGGCATTAGATTTAACTGAAAAATTATAGTATAATTGAGTATTCAAAAGTTACAATTCGTCTTAATCTAGTTTTGTAGATTGCAGAATGCATGAACATATCCCGAGTACAGATTTTAATCGTGCATTCGTGCATTTATCACCTGTAAAATGCGAATTTAGTAAAAATAACTTATTAGTAACAATATTTTACCAGTGGCAATGCGATTGATAAGATTATTGTAATTCACAGAAGCAAATTAACAATCGATATAAAATCATACACACACCCCTTTCCCAGAGATATGACATAAGGGTCATGAAAAGGGTCATGATATAAGGGTCTAAGGGTCTGGTGTATTATCATGAAACGATAGAGATTTCTGTGTGGTAATCAGTTTTATCCTGGGTATAATGTTATTAATACAGTCAATCTAAAACACCAATGGTAAACAGACATACCAACACTTGTTGCAGCACCATTTACATCAGTCATCTGAAAAGAGTCACGGGCATTTAGATTCAGCATTTTTGAAACATGCAAGTATTGAACAAGGTAATAATTTATAAAGTATTAAATTTTGCTCCACCGAATTTTAAGACACTTCTATGACGTATAGAAGCATAGTAATGGGGTTTATTGTGCCTTGCCTTTATTTTGCCATATATTGGTATGTAAATGGACTTCATGTGGATTTGGATATCAAAAAAGTTTGAAAACTTTATACCGTTTCACCATTTTTCTTTTAAACAAGAACACAAAGCATGCTAACGCGATAAAATGTATTCCCAATTAACTAATCTTTTCACACTTGGAACTCTTAGAAATAACGGGACACTGGATGACAAGAATGTTGTATACTAAAACGGTCCAACTCATTTTCGTGTCCCTCAGAAAACACATGTGAACATTTTGGCACTTGATAATGAAAAATAAGATGGCTCTTTTTAGACTATACAACACGTTCTCAGCGCTTAAAGACATTTGCATTTTAACAGTTAAAACAATCCAATTCTTCCTATTTACCGTCAAATGGATAATACGCGTGAACATTGGGAATAATCCATAAGTAAATATATTGAAAAAGATTAAATGCACAAATTAAAACAAATAAATTCATATATAAAATAAATAAATGCATAAATCAGATAAATAACGTACACAAGATTTATTTTACGCAGCGATGGTCGGGAAGCGGACTTCTGAAACCTTATTTTTTTTTTACTTTTTAACGTATACTCTTGTTAAGAACAGTCCACAAGAACAGTCCTCAAACGGGGTTCACAATTTTTTACGTCGTGCTGTCCTGTTTACAAACAAGCCATCTGGGCATTGTTAGGGGGCAATTTTGACACTGTTTTTATGATTCGTGCTGGATCACACCAAAATCGGCAAAATTTAACGTAACACCTGGAGACAAAATAGAGCTTGGCAAAATCAAAGAGTGTAGTCTCCTGTCGGCTCGCGACTCCTTACCCGTACATGACATGCCACACTGAAAGAGAAACCCGCACTTGCAGTCAACGAAAGCCAAAATACGTTGGCAACACAAACTTACTTGCAAGATGAATATGCACATCCAGAAAAAGGGAAACATGTCTGCTACAAGAATTTAGTCCAATCTGCAACATGAAAACACCCAGTATATTAAGATTCTAGCTTCTTAGAGAAACAAGACAGTCCAATATTCAATAATGATTAATCCATGAGCGTTAAAACTTTATTGTACCTTCCCAGGAGACAAAATATTACTATGATGAAAAAAACAGGAATATTTACTTTAGAATAGTTTCATTAGAATCTTATGCAGAGTTCTGTGGAATGTCCGTATCAAGACCACATCATAAGGGACTTGAAAATATAGTCTTATTAGGGTTGTTGTAATAGAGGTCTGACTTGATTAAGTATAAACAGAAAGGGTCTGTGTAAATTAGTAGTCTTAATATAGAAATGGTCTATTTATAGAGGTGGTCTTAAAAGATTTCCCAGTGATTCATACTGCCCTGATGTAAATACTATGGCATATAGGTAAGTGGAGTTTTCCACAAGTCCTGAAATTTTTCTTCATTTTGCTCATGCTCCCCATCGATGTTTATCTATTGCAAGCACTTGCCTGTTAAACACACCAACAGGGAGCTTGGTCTGTTTTGGAGGCAAATGTATGCACGCGGAACAGCGTGGCTTTAAAGCCAGTTTCAGCAAGACAGCAGCCGGATCAGGTCGCAGTCTTTTCAATGGCCGAATACGCGCATGAGTCGAACAATTAACTGTTTTGATCCAAAACCGACAGAAGAGACGCATGGCATTTATACTAAGATATGGCTGATGAGCTTTATTACCAGGAAAAGAAAATATTCAAGCTTCATGTTATTTTTCCCCCTTTTCTGAATGGCATTCAGGAATGCAAGTTAACAGAATTGATTTTAACCCATTTATGCATTATTGAGTTATTTAATTTTACACTCCTCTATGAATGGTAGTGGTGGTGAACACTGCCCAACATAAATATCCATTTGCAGGTATTACCTGGTACAATGTGCCCCATGAATCAACCCGACTGATGGCTTTATTGTGCCTCCTAGCAAATAAAGAAACCCTTCCCCTGATGTGAAGTTATGCGACACAATAACAAAATATATGTTGATTATGGCATATTCTGCAAGTAGACACCACTGCAAGTATCCCAGTTGCTAATAGGTGCATATGGAGACAACCTGGACTGTCCTTATTGGCTAGTGGTTGTTAACAGGAGGTTTATATGATGGGCTGCTGCATTATTCACCACAACTCCAATCCACATGCGGGCGAGAAAAAAAAAATCATTGATCCTGTTATGGCAATAGGCTAAACTTAATTATCCGCGTTTGTGTCTGGGAGTGCAGGCGTATACAATATTGAATGTACATTCAGAAAAACTACATCAAGCTGGAAGGGTATCTTCTTGATATTTTTCCTGGTAACAAAGTTCAGCATCCGTACCTCCTATAGTCTCCTTCAAATTAAGAGCCCACCTGGACTATCTGTTGCCGTCGTCAGCGAGGCAGAGTGTATGGAACTAATATTTAAACTCCTGTTGCATATCGGGCCACAGCAAATTCTCAACCATGAAACTGCACGTGATGCTAATTTTATGTGAACTCTCTGCGGTCACAGAATGAGCCAATTCTATTACAAACCCGTCGCACTTGGCACTATCATTCTTGATATGCGTGATTTTTGTGATGTATATTTTAGTTGCGATGAATTCCATTTTAGTCATCCTATTCAAAGATATTCATTTTGATTAACATTTTTCATCATTTCAGCTGTCGTATGTACACCACTGACTTTTGTTATTCATGGCCTGGACAAAGATCAGTGTCTGTTCAGCCAGTCAGGTATCCTGGTAAAACAAGAGTGATCTTATTAACTCCCCGCAGTCAAACTCAGTGGTGGAGAGTTTTTCACAGTGAATTTTTCCAAATAGTTGTGATTACTTAGAAAGTCGACAGCTACAGAGTTAATTTTCGGAACTTCAGTCTTAAATTGATCGACACCCGTTATAAATAACAGATTGACAAATTTTAACGCACAAATTCACGATATGCGCATAGAAATAACGCTAATAATAATATTGCTGTGGCTCTCCGCTTCTGTGCCGCGATCCTGTGTGACACAGGTGGCCTAGGTAAAAAGATAGGAAGGGAAAAAATAGACAAAGCGGAGGAAACCATGGTAATCCTAATCGGCAAAGGGTCCACCACACACTCTCTCACAGCTGTGGTTGGCCCCTGGGCCTGGCTATATCCCCCTACACTCATTCATCGCTTGTTGTCCCCCCCCCCCCAAAAAAAAAAATCCCTCATACACCCTATCCCCGCATCTAAGGCACAGGCATTTCCCATGGGCGGGGGTGGGGGTGGGAGCGCTTATAAGGGCTACCACCATTCCCTTTCATCCCTGCACTCTGAAATTCTAATTTACCCTGTCGCTATCCAGCCATATCAATTCATTTCTTTTCTCCCAGCACCTACCAGGTGGTCCTGTACATTTTTAGTACCTTTCCTGCCTCCCATAAAGCCACCATTCAAACCTAAAACCCATGCTACACGTTCCTCTTCCTCTAAACACTGAAACTTTTCTAGACCTTGTTATTATAGTCTTCCCTGTGCCACTTTCTGAAGAATTGTTCTTTTATCTCTATATGCATCACACCACAACCAATGATCCACCGTCTCACCTGCCGCTTGTCTATATACCTTACATTTACCATTACTACCTACTGTCCACTTTTGTTTTCTCTTTTAGATTGATCACTCCTGCCCTACTTTGAAAAAGAAGCCTGCATCCCTTCCCTCCATCCCAAGACACGCGTTCTTCGGCTTTTTTGGTACCTTGTACGCTTTTAATGTACTCTTCCCCTCCCAACTACTTTTTTCCAGTCTTTCACCCAGCCCTCTGCAACACGTTCTACCTATATACACTTTCCAGTCATCAACCACATCATATCCTTTCAATTCATATCTCTCTGCCAACTTATTTATGTCTTTGATCCATCTTGTTTGTTCCTTGGCTACTTCATTGAAAACTTTCCTGCACTAACTTTCTTCATTTACTGCTTGTGGATACCCCCAGTACTTAAGCTTTGCTTTGGCAATTCTGTATGTGATTTTATTCCATCCTAACTCTCCTAGGACTGCTTCTGTTGCTGTACATGGTGGTGATCCCTGTATCCACTTCCCCACCATCTCATTCTGTGCTTTCTCCATTCCCTGGTTACCTCACTCACTTATTGAAATCACATCCAAGCCACATATCACCCTCGGTATTGCAACTCTATCCCATAATACTCTTGCTGTGTATGCTCTGTTGAAACTGTTCAGTGCAGTTACTTTTATCATTCCTTTTGCACGATTCATTTTCTGCTTAATCTCCACCTGATACCTGAACAGGCCTTTCCCCGTTGCTTTAATCTTAACACCTAGGTATTCATACTCACCAACCTCCCCAATTTCAAATAACTGTTCCCTTACCTTTTGGAATTTGGAACTGCCCAATTCTCCCTTTTTTTAAATTCCCAACGCTATATAATGATTTTTTTTTTCAAGTTAAACCAAACGGGAGTGAAATGTGGAATAACCATTAGTACCAGTCTTTATTTTAAGTAGTCAGTTTTATAGTCTCTGCCCGCATCATTATTATCATCTGTTAAAAAAAGTTATTTTATTTAGATTTGGATCATGGTGAATAAATGAATTCGGAATCATTCTCATAATTTTTAATCAAGAAGACAAAATCAGCTGAAGGGACAATGCCGAGCTTTGGCAACCCCAGGCCATTAAGACAAGAAAACAAAAATTAAAAATCGAATCTTACCCGTGATCACTGACTCGATGGAACCCAGCCTGCCAGCCTGTCTTGCACAATATTCTGTCTGAAATGGCAAAATCAAATTTGCTGCCTCGGTTTTAACTCCGTCTCAAGTTCCCGCTACATCTGGTCACGTGCTCGGCGTTTGTCACAGAGTATGGGTTGACACGTCTTGACCTGTTCTGGGGGGTTTCAAGTGCAGTTTACCACGAGTGCGATTGTTTTGTCTGCATTTTGTTTTATTTCCAAGGTTCAGCATAGACCCAAACCGTTATTGCAAAACCATGGCCCTGAGTGGGAGGGTAAACAGGTACCACTCCTGAGCTGGCAGGTTTTTGTACTGGAAATCACAAGGGTTCACACATCAGAAAATCTCATGGATTTTTGTGGTGCCCGGACAAATCCTTAAAACTGTCAACCATCGGTAAGGTGCAAGGGTGTCTGTGCCTGGCATAAGTATCGTCAGTGTGTGGGATAAAAAATATCTTTTTTTCCTCCAAACCTTTTCGGGGTATATATTAATGATCTTGTGTGAATCGACCTGTCACCCTTCAGGAGTTTGAAGTTAGTCCATGAGCTGAGGGCCCAATTTTGACCAATTGGTACCATCTGAGGGCACCAAACTTAACAATGCTTTTTTGATTTGTGTATGTCTCAGGAACGCAAAACAGCATGATGGACTTTTCTGCAGCACAGCTTTTAGTCAGTATACACAATTTAATAGATGTATGCTATTTTGCATAAAAGGTGAAAAAAATTGTGCATAGTGATCCGTTTGATGAGTATACATGTCACAAGGCAAAAGGTAGCAAGATTTGAATCACAGCTTGTTAATTGAAATGGAAACTTGAGGAAATGCAGGTGCTAATCAATTTTGATAAATGTGAAAAGATTGCTAATCATTGCTAATCAATATAGATTTATAATAGTGAAAGTGCTAAACATTGTAGAATAAGGTAACTTGAACAGGTCAATATATGCCTCATCCAAACAACTGTTAATCAACTTTGAGGAACTTTCCAACACTGCTAAACAATGCTAATCAATATTTATTCATGGTAAGGAAAGTACCAATCAATAAGACAGTCTCCCTGTTTGGAGAAATTAGAACCCATAGACAAGCTAGGGTTACCCATATGCCAGAAAATGTATACTGCGACGTACGTATATTGTTTTTTACTGTCACTATATATCTAATTTTCATAACACATATTAGCATATCACAATAGATACCACCTTTTGGCCAAATTGATTTGTCAATTTGAACATATAAAATCAATTAGATGCAGGTTGTTGAAATGAATGTAGATTACTCTTGATTGTAAATATTACAAAAATATTATGTACAATAGCTGTGGGTTCATTGTATAGTCATGACATCAGAATTAAAGGACAAATAACATTTGTCAATGTTTAACCAATGTATGGAACCCTTTAGAAACAACAGACAAGGAACTTTTGCAGTGGTAGCTAGGAATGAAAACAAAAGAAACGTAGACTTCCCTACGTACAATAGATTTCAAGTATTTCAACCTAGACATGACACAGACCTATTAGACAGTCAAAACAAAGGTCAGAGATATGAACTAGGCCTAAATGTAGAAAATGAAGAAGAGTTTCCTTTTTTACGAAAAAGACCATGTCAAAATACACAATGGCGCCCTCTACAAGAGCAAAAAGGCTACACAAATCAAAGAGGACAAAGACCACAAACAAACCAGAGACACTCAAGAGAAGCAAGAGACACCTACCAAAAAGAGCAAAGATGCAACAGATGGAGAGAAAGAGCGCAACAATACCCCCAACAGTAGGAGCCAAGAAGATATTAACTTCAAATACATCTATTGTTAAATTATAAACTTATCAAGCAAACAATTGACACAAGGACAAGTAAAGTTGTTTAAAAAGGGATTGAAATTCACACCGACACCAAGAAAAGACACAGAAGAACAAATGTGTGATATTTTAAAATTTTGTCGTACATTACGTCTGAAAGAATTTTACCACAATACAGATAAGGAATGGGATGGATCGCTGGTCAAAAGAAAAAGTTCTTTCACCCCTCCTGAAAGTCAAAATGAGACATTAGAAAAATGTATTGACAGACTGAAAGAAATTGCGCACTCTCTCCACAAAGTACCTTCACCCACCAACAAAAATAATTTGACTAAAGAGGAGCTACAAGCTATGAATGAATTTGGAAATTTTGTAATGTGGACAAAGTCGATGTCAGATTTACATGATTTTCACCAACTTTTAAATCAGCTTGAACCAAGTATTCAATATGAAATGAAATATAGTCAATGTGAATTAGAATTTTTAGACTTGAAAGTTCTTCAAAATGATGGAAAGATTTCACTGGATATATACAAGAATGCAGATACTCATCAGTATGTGCCATTCAATTCATGTCACCCACGGCACACTAAGATGCATATCCCATATAGAGAAGCAAGAAGGATCTGTACAATTGTAGAAAATACAAATACAAAAGCAACACATCTGGATGAACTGGGAAATTTTCTAAAAGGCAGGGACTACACAGATTCACGCATTCCAATGGGTATTCAGCGAGCCTTCAGTGTAACACAAGAATCATTAAGAAACGACCGCAAAAATCACAAGGGGAACGACAACAATCTGGTCATGATCACAAGATACAATCCTAACAATCCAGTGATAATACCACAAATACACAAAACCCTTAAAATCTTGGAAATGGATCCCTCACTTGGAGAAACATTTAAAAATCTGAATTTTATTTCAAGCCAAAGACAGCCTTGTAATTTAAAACAAATTCTTACGAGAGCAAACTTTGAATCAAGGGACAATCAAGGCGGGAGCAAAAAAATGTGGTCTTCCTCGTTGTAAGAATTGTATAAACACTATAGTTACTGACACAATTTCGCTGGACACAACAGGAAAGCTACCAAACTTTCAAATTAGAACAGAAATGGACTGTTTGAGTAAACATTTGATTTATGCGATTATCTGTAGAGGATGCAATGAGGTACACATAGGATCTACAGGTAACGAACTACGCAGGCGCATGACTGTACACAGGCAGCAAATACGGCTGCCTGAGACACTGCAAATCCAGCTCAGTAAACATATTGATATTTGTTCTAATATTGTGCCTAAATTCTTTGTATGTCCCATATATCAGATGTCAAATGATTCTGACATAGAAAGAGAGCAAAAAGAATTCATATTCCAACGTAATTGCAAGCCGAGACTGAATAGTATAATTTACTAATTATTTATAGTAATCTGGGACAAATTAGGCTTATTTTCATTACGAGACGTTTATTATTAATTGATATGGCAAAGACATCATGTAATAGGCCTAAATCAGTAACGTAATAAATGAACATGATATTATGCCTCTATCCCAATAGATTTCACTATAACAACAGATAACGTCAAGATTATGCTGGACTGAAAATTATTTCAACATCTATGCGCTATGGAGCTTGACAATACATTAAAATGCTGAAACCGGTCACGTCTGAAACGCAAAAGAATGCTTTTATACTTATAAATATATATATATATATATATATATATATATATATATATATATATATATATATATATATATATATATATATATATTTATGTCACCATACCTAATAGAGGACTGGTAAAAAAAATAGAAACAAATGCCGTGGATAACTGTGCTTAAAACAGATTTTGTCTCTTTTCAAATAATTTTATATAACAAAAATCCTAAATGCACCTACCCACAAGTGTGTGACCTTCAGAGTAATGTCAAGGTCACCAAAATTTAGTCATCATGATCAGTATATAATCACCTCCAAATAGTAAAATAAAGCAAAGTGTGATTATACATGCAAAGAATGTGAAATTCACCAGGATGTATATGTGCCTTATAATGGAGGAACAATCTCCACAGACATACCGGTTATATCCTCCACAAGGATATGACCTTGAAAATAGGATCAAGGACAAAAAAATCCAGGGATCAAAGGATTACCCAGAGGCACATTTGCACCATTTTTCAAGAGATTTGGGCCATGTATTCATGAGGTATTGAGATTGCAGAAATGTAATACTTGATCTGCAAGCTGAGCGCAGCAACCCCTCCACCCTAAAAAATCCAATCAATGTGGGTATGATAATGGCTTTTTTCTTACCCGTGTAGATTCATTTAGTATTTATAGGTCGCATGAAGTTTATTGTGCCAGCTGTTAACTGGATACAAACAGAATATGTATATTTCAAGTATAATTATAATGTAGTGGCCAACTATAACAAAACAGGATTCACCATATACAGCATTTTGGGGCCATCTGGGTATAAAATTTTAAAATTGCAATAACGGGCTCCAGCTGGACTTCTGGAAAGTCCATCATACAATTTTGTTATCCCTTAAGGTGTACCAACGCAGGTATAAAGGTTTCGTTTGGTGCCCTCAGATGGTACCAATTTTCAGTCTGGCTCATGGACTAAGTATTAACTTTTTTATTTTTCCATTATTTTGTATTTTTAAAGGTATTAAAATCCATTCTAGTGCAGTAATTGAGGTAAAGACAATTCAAATTGTGACAAGATTGCTAGACTTGGTCTTGCTGGTCTTGCTCTCTCTCTCTCTCCTTCTCTCTCTCTCTCTCTCTCTCTCTCTCTCTCTCTCTCTTTCTCTCTCTCTCTCTCTCTCTCTCTCTCTCTCTCTCTCTCTCTCTCTCTCTCTCTCTCTCTCTCTCTCTCTCTGGTGTTTTTTTTAAGTGTGCTGGTTTCTCCAAAACTGTATGTCGGATCTTGTAAAACACATCGTTCCCGCTAAATTTTGCACACCTTTTTTTTTTTGTTTTGTTTTTTTTGGAAAGTTTATAGACATTCTTAGAGGTTCTATGGACAGGGAGTTTCTGACGCAGAACAGCCATTCTTCCCTTTAAATAGCTTTGACTTCAAATGCAATGTTACCTGTTGTATGTGGTCACTGTGTTCACGGCAAATATTTTGTTTTGGCGTAAGAAGGAACCCATCTATGAAAGATTAACCTGGGTGTATGATAAAGCAAATTTTGATTACTGTGGTGACTATTTAAGTAGAATTCAGTGGGACAATTTCCCTCTATCTAATGACGTAAACGAATGTTGTATTTCTTGGACTGAATGTTTTTTTTTGCGCGCTGCTAAAGAATGTATTCCAAACAAAGAAGTCCCAATCCGCCCTGATGACCTTCCATGGTACTCTTCATCCCTACGATTTGAAAAGCGCAGGGTCATGCGCGCTTACACTAAAGCCAAAAATAACAAAAACGGACCCCATGGTCATGAATTGTGGGTTACCTTTAACCGACTTCATAACCAATACCAAGATAATTTAAGTAAAGCTGAACATCAACACATCAACAAATTAAGCAACTCTTTAAAAAATCCCCAAAAGAAAAACAAAGCATGATGGAAGACTGTAAAACATTTTCTAAATAGGAATCACTTTCAGACTATACCCTCTTTATTATGTGGAAGTAGGCATGTAACTGATAATTTATCCAAAGCCCAGGCATTTAATTTTTTTCTCTTAATCCAGAGTAATCTCGATACTTCTACAGGTCATAGCCCTGTACGTCCTACGCATCCTACAAATACTTTTGATAATTTAAATATTTGCGAAAATGAAGTTTTGGATATTCTTAAAAGCCTGGATACCTCCAAAGCAACAGGTCCGGACGAAATAAGTACTAGACTCTTGAAGGAACCAGCTCCCCCCCTTTCCAAACCTCGCACAAAGCTATTTAACCTGTCTCCTACTCAAAAACATTTCCCATCAATTTGCAAAGAGGCCCATGTGACACCACTACATAAAAAGGGAGAAGAAAATCTGTGCAACAACTACCGGCCCATATCTCTTTTGAGTTGCACGGGCAAAATTATGGAAAGAGTTATATTCAAACATGTGTTCAATTTTTTTGGAGATAATTTGATAGTATCTGCAAACCAATCCGGGTTTACCCCTGGGGACTGTACGGTCAACCAGTTACTTTCTCTTTAACACGAATTACGTTTACCTGTCGATCAACAAAAAGAAGTAAGAATTGTTTTCCTTGACATTAGCAAAGCTTTTGATAAAGTTTGGCACAAAGGTATCTTGTATAAATTAGAGAAAAGTGGTGTTATCGGAAACTTACTGTCTTGGTTTGAAGATTATCTTCATAACCGAAAGCAACGCGTAGTTATTCATGGTCATGATCTAGTAGCTGGGGAACCATTACTGCTGGTGTGCCCCAAGGGTCAGTCTTAGGACCCCTTCTCTTCCTAATTTATATCAACGACATTGTTAATGTTGTAAATTCTAACGTCAAGCTTTTTGCGGATGACATATCCCTTTTCCTTGCTTTTGACGATCCTGTTCACGCCGGCACCATTCTTAACCAAGACCTTGCCTCCTTGGACGAATGGTCTAGCGAATGGTTAGTTTCCATCGATACCCTTAAAACGGACACTTTGCTCATTTCTCTGAAGAGACAGACTCCTGACCACCCACCGCTCATTTTTCAGGGGCATCAGTTATTAACGTACCCGAACATAAGCACTCAGGTCTCACTATGAAATCTGATCTAAAATGGAACGCTCATACGAACAAATTGCCACCAAGGCATGCAAACAGATAAACATAATGAAGTCTTTACAGCACCGCTTAGATAGAGAAACGCTGGAGACAATCTATTTCTCCTGTATACGGCCCATTCTAGAATACGGCAGCGTAGTCTGGGATGGCTGTGCACAAACGGACGAAAAACTTCTATGGAAAACTTACAATTAACTGCGGCCCGTATTGTAACGGTAGGAATGCGAACTACACTTAGTGCAAAATTATACGAAGAAACTGGCTAGGAGACTTTGTTTAAGCGTAGGGAGCTATCCAAACTTGCCATAATGTTTAAAATAGTTAACAGATTAACGCCTAGTTATTTATACGATGCTGTTTCAAATCTCCCAGCTCCCGATGAAAATCATCCCTATAACACCAGAAGGCAGTTCGATATAGGCAGACGTCCCACTTTTCCTCTTTTTCAAACTCGATTAACATGTTTGATAAATCCTTTTTTCCCTCTACGATTAAATTATGGAATCTTTTACCACTAGATATACGAAATTTACCGACTTTGGGCCAGTTCAAAAGAGTATTTCAAGCCCCAAAACATGTCCCGTGAGATATCCGAAACTTTTGAATGTGGGCAAGCGATATCAACTATTTTACATTCCAGGTTCCGTATGAGCTGTAGCCAATTGAACGAACACCTATTCCGAAGAGCAATAAAGGAGTCTCCGGCCTGTTCGTGTGGCGCTGCTAGCGAAAGTATCTGGCATTACTTCCTCACATGACCCAGATATGTTACTATACATGATATTCTGCATCTGTCTATTAATTCTGTTTCTGCATCATTCTGTCTTAGTACAATTCTGTTTGGCGATAGTAACTGCAACCTTGAGAAAAATATTACTGCATTCTTATCAGTGCAAGAATTCATAGAAAAAAGCAGACGTTTCGATGTCTAACCAATATATATGTGATACCTCAACTATACTGTCATTAATACTGCGAAACTTGTGAAAGTAAATACAACTGTATTTTTTTAATCTATGTATGTATGTATGTATATATATATATATATATATATATATATATATATATATATATATATATATATATATATATATATATAAAGTTGATGTTTGATGCAAGCCCCGCTATCTGTGCCTTGTGTTAGTGGCGTCCACCTTTTCGCTGTTTTGCCTCTGCTACGCCTCTCCTCGAATCCTGCATTTGTCTGCATGGGCGACGGTGATTGGTCGGCTGCGCCCTGTCAACAGCCATCGACATCCTTGCTTGACACGACGAGTGCCAGCGCAGAGGATGTGCTGTAACGTCCGGCCTGTGAACTTGTCTTTTACCACAAGAGGGATTTATATTGGGCTACGCCCTCCTTCCCACTTGTAATTTTCAGAATAAAATATGTTTAATCCAAAGATGAGGTGCTTAAATTTTGTAACATGTATGCACCTATCAAAACCATGAGACTTAAGGATCGTAGAAATCCTTGAGATAAAAAAGAGATCATTAAAATTATACATACATGTGATCGGTTACACGAAGCTGCTGTAAGTACATGTGATCAGCAAATATGGGAGCAGTTTAAACAACTGAGAAATAGAATTACTGAGTCAATCAGACCTGAGAAACAAAAATTATTTTAATGCTACGTAACACGCGAGGCAGAAATCCTGCATCCCTATGGAAAGATATTAGAAAAGTTTTTCCAAGCAAAAAGTCAACAAATAAAATTCCACATGAGGTCAGTTCTGATAATTTTAGTAAGTACTTCGCAGAAATAGGAAATAAAGTCTCTCAAAGTCTACGTATGCCTCAGTTTACTAATGACCTTTTATGGAAAGTCCTTCTAGTATTTATAAGTTAAGTCTATCTCACTTTAACTCTACTTCTGTAATTTGTGAATTACAAGAGCTTCCAAATGTAAGTTCTATTGATATTCTCGATTTTGACACCAGGCTATTACGGCTAGGCGTAGAGCTGATTGGGCCTTCTTTGACGCATATTTGTAACTTGTCAATTTCACAAATAGTATTACTGGAAACTGTCACGTGTTACCCAAGTCTACAAGGGTCAAGGTGCAACACTTGAATTGAATAATTGTAGACCCATTGCTGTCGGGTGTCGCGTTGGGAAGGTCATTGAAAGAAGTATGCAGTGCTAACTGTTAAACTACTTGGTAACGCATGACTTCATCAGCGCTGAACAAAATGTGTACCTGAAAAATCACTCCCCTCAGACATGTTTACATAAAGTTACTGACGACTGGTTCACAAATCTAAATGATGATCTTATTACAGCTATATGTTTCCTCGATATTCAGAGAAGTTTTGATACTATAAATCACGACATTTGAAAGGAAAAGCTCAAGAAATATGGCATCGTGGCCCATGAACTGGCATGGTTTTCTTCATGTTTGTGTAATAGAAAACAAGTAGTATCGTGTAATGGAAAACTATCTAATCAACAAATACTGAACAAAGCGGTCTCTCAAGGGTTGACCCTCGGTCCTGTGTTGTTCCTAATTTATGTTAATGATTTAGTATAATATGTAAAATATGGCTTATGCAATTTATTTACTGATGATTCAATCTTTTATACAACAGGAGAATCAGTTAATCAAGTGACCAATACACTGCAGCTCGTCCTAGATGAAGTCGCGCACTGGTATAAGTGCAATAGATTGTCATTCATGCAAACAAGTCCTATTCTATACTAATGAACAGGAAAAGAGACATTAAGGATAATTTGGCGGTTTACTTAGATGGAATGGTAGTTAACCAGGTTGATTGGGTTAAATATTTAGGTGTTAATGTAAATGATGATTTAACATCAAAAAGCATATCAAGAAAATGCATTCTAAGGTCACATGAAAGCTTGCAGTACTCAGACGTCTTAGCAAATTTTTACCCAAACAAAACATAGAAATAATATTTAACTCCATAATTTTCCCATGTGTTCATTATGCCGATACTGTTTGGGGCACGTGTATTCAGACAGCTCGAAAATGTACACAGAGACTGTAGAATGCTGCGGCAAGAATTGTCACTGGTAACTGTGATTATATTAACTACAGAAGGGAAGACATTGTGACAGGTTTAAAGTGGCACGCTGTAAAATAGAGACGGATATTCCACATGGCAAAATTAATGTTCAAGTGTATGCAGGGACAAGAGCCAAACTATTTGTGCGATCAACTAAATTTCCTAGACAAGATTAGTCACAACCCAACGCACTTTGCCACTCACAGAAACCTTCCTGTACCCCACCCGAAGAAAGCAATATTCAAATGTTCATTTGTGTATGTTTTGCTTGCATTTTAATAGCCTTCCTGATTTATAAAGCAATGTGATAATGTATATGATTTTAAACGTCTGTACAAATCTCGCTTTTTAAAAAAATTCTGAGAGTTTTAGTTTGTTTCACTCTCTATTTACAGTTTTAATTTTGTAGGTTGTTTTACTAAGTGTTTTGTTCGTGTAGATCTAGTTTTTCGTATATATTCTTAGTATCAACACTTTTAGATTTCTTTGGTTTGGGTCAAACATACTTTATTTATAAATACAATTGGCAGACAGGCTCACCAGCCTATACTAGTGCCCCTTGTACATTTACAAAAGGACAACATAAAACAGAACAAGAGGGCTGTGTGAACAGCCCATGCTCAGCTGACCTAGACATTCATCACACTTGCGGCTCTGTGAACTTGGGATATGATCAAGGTCACCCATGTACTGAGTAAGTCTGACCTTTATAGAAGAACACTAACATGTGCAACATCAAGGTCGTAGATCAAGTAGTTCTCAAGTTATAGTGAAGAGTAAAATTCATGTATGTTGCACTGTGACCCAGAAAGGGGGTCAAGGTCACTCATGCACTGTCTAAGCATGACCTTCATAGAGAAACATTAACATGTGGAAGATCAATGTCCGAACTCAAAACGAATCTCCAGTTATCAAGTGAACAGTAAACTTCGCCCCTGTGTCCTATGACCTTGGAAATGAAGTCAAGGTCCAAACGTCACTGTAGCTTGACCATTTCCACAAAGTAGGTAGACACTTACAAAAGGTACATCCCTACCAAGTTTGGCACAAATCTAGCAAAATTATTTAAGCTATCACCATTACAAAAAATTCGCATGTTAAACTTTCCTATTAAAACTTTAAAAAAAAATTTGAAAAAATTATAAAAGATCAAAAATCACTGGAGCGTAACCATTTGAACAACTTGGTAGAGACCCACCCAAGGTACATTGCCACCAGGTTTGAAGTAAATCTGACAGACAGTTTCTTCAGAGAAGTGCAAACTGTGAATTACCATTAGAATGCCCATTGACTTACATAGTAAGCAATAGAAAAGGTGCATTTACCGATAAGTAACCGAATTGAAAAAAAAAAGTGAAAATCAGGAATCCACACCAGTGCTACCTAGTGAACATATTTGCTTTACCATTTCACAAGGAACATATCCACAAAGTTTCAACTTAATCTGAATAATGGTTCTGAAGAAGGTGTCACAAGCAATGAAAACAAACAAAAATTCATTAAAACATTTTTTTAAAAAATGCAGCACCACCTGGTGAACAAATTGAGAACTAGAAGTCCCTTAGAGTAGTCAGAACAGAACTCAGAACTCAGAACTCTTTTTTTATTTATGACCAACAAATGGTATAATACATATATATTCATACAACAAGAAACTGTATTAGTTGGTCAAGGGAGACTCTTGCTATAACATTATGCATGTTGCTGAGCCAAGCTTGTAACAAGAATTGTGGTTATGAAAATGATGCTTTTTGAAAGAACTATGTTATACATCAGGATGACTAATAAATTCTTGTAACTATCTTAAAATGCTATGGTGTAGAAAAACATTTTGATTAATTATTTTGTTGACAAGTGTAACAATCATACACAGTGCATTCATGGTTGTATTTGTTAAGGAAAAGTTTTCACATGGTTTGAAAAACCTTTTAGGCTATGAGAATAGATTTTATTTAATATGTTGTCATCAGTAGAGTTTATGACTTTTGGAATATCAGAAAAGAGACTTTCCTGTGCAAATTTGTTGTCAACTTGATTAATAAATAATCCAACGTTTCTTAGACTTCTAGTATCGTGATTATGTATATGTTTAATATATATATATATATATATATATATATATATATATATATATATATATATATATATATATATATATATATACATATATATATATATATATATGGTAATGAAAGAAGTCTTGTTGGAAGTTTCTCAAGCACAAATTTGTAATAAAATTTAAGTTTGGCTAAAGTAAACAAATCTTCTACCTTCAATTGGTTCAAACATTATAAAATTGGTTCACTATGTTTATTGTAATTGCTACAAGATATACAACGCACTGCCTTCTTTTGAAGCTTTGTTATTTTATCATGTTTGAATCGCCAGGTAAGTATGCCATAATTTATATGAAGTAATATTAAGGAATCGTATAAAGTAATTTTTGTATTTAAGGGAAGAAAATGCATTAGCTTATTAACGTTGCCAAAAGTTCTTGATATTTTGGAACTGATTTTAGCAATATGATTATTCCAAGCAAGTTTTCCATCTAAAATAAGTCCCATGAAGTTGTAGTTATGTACATGCTCAATTAAGATATTATTTATTAACATTTCAGGTACATTGAAAGATTTATTAGGTTGATGAAAACTCATAAATTTTGATTTATTAACACTTAGAGAGAGCTCATTACTTTAAGCCATTCACTTACGAGGTTTAATTCATTGTTTGCAGTAATGCAGCAATGTTGATCCTTTGGATTTAAGTATGTATAAAGAGTAATATAATCAGCATACATTATATATTTAAATAGTTCACTAGCATTTGACAAATAATTTATGTATATAATAAACAGTAGTGGACCAAGAATGGAGCCCTGTGGGACCCCAGTTGATATCAAGGTAGTATCAAAGATGGTACCATCTATGTCTACATACTGTTCATGATTAGTTAAATAATTTTGCATGAGGTTTAGAGGTGTACCATTGATACCGTAATAGCTCAGCTTTTGGATTAAAACATTATGATTTATGGTATCAAAGGCTTCAGACAGATCGAGAAAAATACATAGAGGAAGTTTGCCTTTATCCATATCATGAATCAAATTATTTACAAGATCAAAAGCTGCCAGTTCTGTTGAGTTACCACTTCGAAAACCAAATTGACCTTCATAAATAAATTGTTTTGTTGAAACAAAAATAATATAGCTGATTGAAAATTACCTTTTCAAATACTTTGGAAATTGATGGTAGAATAGATATAGGTCTATAATTTGAAAAGATGTAATCTTCATCTTTTTATATAAAGGTATCACTCTTGCTATTTTTATATAATCAGGAAATATGCCTGCGTTGAGGCTTTGATTAATCATTATTGCAATAGGTTCAATTCAAGGTGATTTAATTAGTTTTAAGACTGTATTAGAAAAATTATCATTACTACAGCTGTTTTGGGGTTTTAATTTCTCTAATGATTTCAATATTGTGATTTGTGATTTCCGTAAAACTGAAGTTGTTTGGATATGCTTTGTTAAGATATTTGTTATAGTCTATAATTTTAGGTTTTTTAATTTGTTTTGCAAGATCACGGCCAATATTTGTTAAAAAAAAAACTTATTGAAACTGTTTGCTATAGCAATTTTGTCAGTAATTAGTTGTCCATCTATTACAAAATAGGCTGGGAAATATTTCTTTCTTTGGGTTGTGTTTAAAATATCATTAATTGCAGATCATATTTTCTTAATATTACTCTTGTACGTTTGAAAAATAAAAGCATAGTGCTTTTTCTTTGCTAGTCTTATATTTTTCGTTAATATACTGTTATAAGTTGTTAAATTTCTTTTAATTTCAGTATACTCTGTTGTGTAATGTTAAGTTTTCTTAAGTATTCTGTGTAAATTGTCTCTATATTTTATGGAAATCAATTTGCCTTGAGTTATCCACTTATGTTTCTTGTGCTTATATTTATTAAATCTCACAAGTTTGTTTGGCAAATATTTATTTCGTACATGAATTAGTATATTATTGAGTAGATTGTAATTTGCATTAGGATCACAATTTTTATCTAAATTCAATCTATTTGTGATATCCATAAGTTCAAGTTCCTGAATTACTCTTTTTACAGAATCTTGACTATTAATTTTACAGCTAATGAATTTAGGATTTTGTTTGTTACTCAATATTGTATTCAGGCACATAAAATAAGGTTGATGGTGAGACAATCTTTTGTGAGAATTCCTGAAGTACTTTGAAATGTAAAATCACTTATTCTACAGAATATATTGTCTATAAGTGTTGCACTTTTATTTGAAAAACGGGTGGGTAGAGTAATCATTGGAATGAAGCTATTCAAAACCATGGTTTCAAAAAAAATCATTGAAAATATTTCTTTCATGGACCTGTAGAAGGTTCATATTAAAATCACTTGTTATTATATTGCATTATTTAATTTGCTCAAACATGTTAGGGTCTTTTTCATTTCTTCATGAAATTCAGTTATAGTATCTCTAGGAGGTCTATAAATTTTTCCAATTGTTATATTTTGGTTAATCTATCTCCTGACATGTCTATAAATTGTCCTTCCCAAAATGGTGTTATTTTAAAAATATCTGTTCTTAACGTATGATTATATTTTTTCATGTAAATATATTATCAAACCACCTTTCTTACCACATGTTCTACTCTGTACCAAACAATTAAAATTTTCCAAATGTATTAATGATAAATCATTATGGTCTGTAATGTGACATTCCTGTATACAGATTGCATTGAACTCAAAGCCTTTCTGTCTTATATCTACAACCAAAGCTGTAAGTTCATCAAATTTAGCCCTGAATCTATGTTACTACTTAACCCAGTGAAGCAATTTTCCTTAGATTTTAAGAATTGATATACATCGTCTACATATGGGGAGTGTTTTATTATATTGATCATTTGATTTTCTTCATCCTCTTCGTTATTTTCTAATTGAAGTACATCTTTCGCAAAGAATGGGGTTGTACCCCACCATCCAAATTCCTTAAAATAGAATCATCATTATCGATAGAAGTCATATTGTCCAGCATAATATGTAGCTAACATATGTAGGGAATATTGATTAAAATCAGGTGATAATCCTGATGTGTTCATTACAATAAACCATGTTTCAAATGGTGCTTTAATAGTCAAGTTTAATTCTGAATCTGAAAAGTCAAGTTCAAATGCGAGCATATGGATTGTCATATTCACAACCCGACGATTAAAATAGTGAAAGAGATCACTCTGAAGAAATTATGGTGGATAAAATTGTGTAATGTATAAAGATCACCTGTCATATGAGAAGACAAAACCTATTCTGTCTCTGTCTGCGGCTACCAAAAAGCGAGTCAAAGTAGGCGCCATTTTCTACTATTGCTGACAATGTAGCCTCGATTTCATGGAACAAAGGAACTACTTTATCGTAGCGGAGGGTGAAATATCATAAACGGTGAAGCGGTTCAATTGTAAACAAAGCTCTTCCGAGGTTATGCAGGTCCATAGATGAAGTGATCAAAAGTAAAATCAAGTTCACATATTAAAATACAGAGTCATTTTGTTGTAGTGGGCTCTTTGTAATTGGGAGTTAATTTTTTCAAAGCTTCCTTGGACGCGATAAGATGTACTTCATCATTGCGTTTAACATCGACGGATCCGCTTGTTATCCACACGCTTGTCACGAGTCCTTGCTTTTTTGCCATACGTGCGTGATAATAAACTTGACCTTGCGGTTTCGTTAGATCCTCGTTTATAAATTTTTTTTTGTAACCTTCTTTTCTTAATTCAGTTCTTGCTGCTTACAGTTTGCGTGTATCCCAAACACTTTTGCATGTCACCAGTATTGGTCTCGTAGGTAGTCCATCGTTAACACTTAGCCTACCCACTCGATAGGCAGAAAATTCACCCATCTTTACGTTTAATTTGTCGATAATTTTTTTAGTATTTTGAAGTGGATTGTCATTTTCTTCATCTTCCACAACTCCAGATATCAACAAATTGTTCAGCCTTCCACTTAGCGTCAAAGCATTAGTTTCCTTTGCCTTTGCTTTCTCTTCTATTACTTCTTTCTGAAGCAACTCGACTGATTTTTCCAGGGAAGCTATCCTATCTTCCAAGCGGTTTCATGATATCGGACACTTGATTTTTTTAGTGCTTCCGATACCGCTGTGTTTAAAGCACTGACGAATTCAGGACTGGAAAAAGCATTTATACTTTGCGCAGTTATATGGTGGCACAAAAGTGCCAACTAAAATATATTTCTCTCTCCATAAAAATGCGAAGGCAAAAACAAGAAAATAAGAAAACAGAACAGCGAAAACAAGAAAACACGAAGGCGAAAACACTAAGATATAAAACACGAAGGCGAAAATGCGAAAACACAACCGCGAAAACACGACTATGGTGGCACAAAAGTGCCAAATAAAATATTTTTCTCTCTCCATAAAAATGCGACGGCGAAAACGAGAAAACACGAAGGCGAAGATGCGAAAACAAGAAAACACGAAGGCGAGAATGCGAAAACAAGAAAACACGAAGGCGAAAATGCGAAAACACAACCGCGACAACACGACAGAAAATATGTCGTGTTTTCGCACTCGCGTTTTCGTGTTTTCGTATTCGCGTTTTCTCGTTTTCTTGTTTTCGCATTTTTTACCTTGGGCGAAAACAAGAAAACACGACAGCGAAAACACTAAAATTCAAAACGCGAAGGCGAAAATGCGAAAACACAACCGCGAAAATACGACAGAAATTATGTCGTGTTTTCGCACTCGCATTATCGTGTTTTCGCATTAGCGTTTTCTCGTTTTCTTATTTTCGCAATATCGTGCTTTTTCTTGTTTCACTTCCGTTTAACATTTTCCCACAATACCGTACAATGTTTCCTCCGCCATAGAACCAGACAAGGCCTCAAACCAAGTCAAAGGTAGGTTCTGTGTGCCAAGGCCCATTGTTGTTGAATTAAAATGGGCCTACAAAGCCTGATCTAAAACATGGGCTATCACAAAGAGCTTGATATTATTCATGGTCTTCGGCTGTCATTTATGCCCTACCTAACAGGGCTAGAATTTTAGGAATTCAAAGTGACACATCGAAGGTGTGTTGATCGTTACAGCAAGGCTGGCCGCCTCATTCTTCCTGACTTCTGGCGCCAGGGTGGTAAATTATTAAATAGGTCAAGTGATGGTTCATGAGTGTTTTGCTATAGCGTATGTCATATATTAGTTCTCTTGTTGCTTATTATACGCTTGTTGTCTATTATACCCGATTATAAATACACTGTACCATTAACTCCAACATGGTTGTATATAGGTCTTCTATTAAGACAACAAGCATCTCGTGAATTGTTCCCATCTTTTATTTTCCCATCAAACATCCGTAACGGATGATATGTGTACGTATTTCTATAAACACCATTTATTCCTCATCTACCAAAGTACCAGTGGTAAATATATAATGAGTTGTCTCACTGATACTTTGGACACGGTATAGCTGGAGCAAAGTAGACTCAAGCACTATTTCAGCCTACAAGCGGATGTAATTATAGGCCTACCCTTTGATCCCTGAAGTCAGCATGCTCATCAACAAATTGTCATAAATTCTGTGAAAATAGCAAAGCTAGCAAAGTACACTCTAAAACAGATTTGTCGAATTTGACCAATTAGATTGGGTGATTTGTGTTCAACAAATATGGCTTTGTTAATTTAACCAAGAGGTTGGCTGATTCAACCAATCCATTGGTTAATTTACCAGTTTACTAATCTTAATTGGTTAACTTAACCAATCTAGATGGGTTTAACTAACCTATTTTTGGTTACATTAACCAATATATTGGTTAATGGGACCAATAGATTGGTTGACATGTATCAACTTATCTATTGGTAAGTTTAACCAGTGCATTTTAAGAGTGTACTTTTAGTGATAAGCCCATGTTTGACAATTGCCTCTCATCACCTTGCAGAGATGGCTAAAGAGGCCCGCATATAGACTTTTAGGCCTAGGCCGATATCAGATATGGTAAAGTTCCATTGTGTTGTCTAATAGGCAGGCTTTTTTTCATTATTTTTTGGCCAGGGTATGGCACATTACACCACTGGAACTAAGGAGCGTGGCCACAAAACCCTGGTGTAGGCCTAGGTATAAAAATGGCCGAAAAAGTGTTGTAAAAACCGTTGTATTTTAGAAATAGGCGATGAATTCACGTCCAGGCCAGCAAAGTTCTTTCTTTCTTTCTTTCTTTCTTTCTTTCTTTCTTTCTTCTTTCTTTCTTTCTTTCTTTCTTTCTTTCTTTCTTTCTTTCTTTCTTTCTTCTTTCTTTCTTTCTTTCTTTCTTTCTTTCTTCTTTCTTCTTTCTTTCTTTCTTTCTTTCTTTCTTTCTTTCTTTCTTTCTTTCTTTCTTTCTTTCTTTCTTTCTTTCTTTCTTTCTTTCTTTCTTTCTTTCTTTCTTTCTTTCTTTCTTTCTTTCTTTCTTTCTTTCTTTCTTTCTTTCTTTCTTTCTTTCTTTTCTTTCTTTCTTTCTTTCTTTCTTTCTTAGGCTGCTAGGCTGCTTGGGGATTCTTTTATCAATGTTCAGATGTTGTTACCACCCTCTCTCTAACAACATATTTCTCTTGAATACATAACAGGAAAGATTATAGTTTGAAATATCGATCATATACTGCAACCACCATTCATTATATTTGTAGACCTCATTTTGATTAACTTTAATCAACCATGGTCTCGCACGACGCTCTTATCAAAAAGAAAGGACACAAATTCCTACTTATATTGTAAATTGTGAAAAAATGTAGAATCGACGAAAAATCCACACGAAACGCTTGATGATTCTTATGGTATCATTCAATCAAGTCTAAACACATATAAATAACTAATAAATGTATAACATTTAGTGATATTCTAAAATGTTGCATTTTTCTCAGTTTTGTGATAAGGTTATGTGATATTTGGCGGCATCTCTGCACTTCTCATGCATTATGAATTATCTAAAATATAGCCTAAAAGTAGATATCGATAATCCCACTTAGACTACATATTTTTGAAACTATCATATGAGAGAGAGAGAGAGAGAGAGAGAGAGAGAGAGAGAGAGAGAGAGAGAGAGAGAGAGAGAGAGAGAGAGAGAGAGAGAGAGAGAGAGAGAGAGAGAGAGAGAGAGAGAGAGAGAGAGAGAGAGAGAGAGAGAGAGAGAGAGAGAGAGAGAGAGAGAGAGAGAGAGAGAGAGAGAGAGAGAGAGAGAGCAAGTTTTGTTCAAATGTTGTGATAAGTATTCAATTCGTCCCATTTCAGGTCTGCGATGGATGAAATACTCTTTTCGTTGTCATTAGAGCATAACGTACAGCATTTCAAGGATCAAGATGTAAGTTAAGTGATCATTCTGATGTCATGTTACATCCATAGGCGGATCCAGAGAGGGGGTGTCCATGGGGTCTGGGCCGCTCCCTTTACGAGCAAAATACCTTTTAAGAAAAAAAAAAATGAAAAAAAAGGGAAACTAGTCCAAAGCTCTCCTCTCCCACCATGTGGCGTTAATAGAGAGCACGTGACAAACTGTTCTTTACCATTCCCATGTATAATAATAATAATAATAATAATAATAATAATAATAATAATAATAATAATAATAATAATAATAATAATAATAATAATAATAATAATAATAATAAAATTTAATGTGGTGCGAAACGTCACTATTTTCGTTAAATTTGAACTAAAAAGTTACACATACAACTTTGATCAACATATCTTACATATTTCACTTTGATTTATTGTGCCTTTTATCGTTTCTTTTATAATGAAAGTGTTCATTAGAAAGGAAACAAAAAAAAGCACAATAAAATAAAGTGAAACGTTCGCCATATGCAACTAATCCCATTGGTATTACTAACAATCAATTCAATTGATTGCTTGAATACCAATGAAATAGTTAAAAGGCAATCAATATAACTAGTTACATTAACCCATATTGGTTCCAACCACTTAGACTGGTTGTTTTTTTCAACCAATCTGCTTTTAGAATGTGTATATATATGACAGTCAATTACGGGAACAACATTCAAACCGTATTTTGCATATATGCAGAGAAATGAGTGACAATATCTTTATAAACCCAACTTTCATCTTCCATCAGTAGTTGGGAGGCTCTGTGGCCGAGTGGTTGGGTGCTGCCCTGCTTCCCCAGCGAATTACGTTCGCTTTCCACTGAGGGCACCTATTTTTCGTCCCGGGAAGCTCCTTTCGTGCACGGTTGGTGACAAGGAGTCTGATTCCTCCGAGGGGCAAATTTTCGTGTTCGACGGAAAATATGGTTGCATGTGGCAATGTTCCCGAACACCTACTGAGCCTCGTTTTTCGAGGTTTTTTCCGGGCACTCCATCATCATCATCATCATCATCATCATCATCATCATCATCATCATCATCATCGTCGTCGTCGTCATCGTCATCGTCATCGTCATCATCATCATCATCATCATCATCATCATCATCATCATCATCATCATCATAGTTGGGCTGAGATCTTGCCCATTCCGCCTCATGGAAGACCAGCCACTGGCTGACTCAGCCACGGAGTACAAAGATGTTCAAATAATTTTAATAGACCAGCGCAGACATATTATATTTGGTATCATGATGTAACTTCAGTAGGGACAAACAAATACATGTCACATGTGGCCGCTGCAGTACCCGATAACCACCACATTAAATTTTATTTTATTTATTTTTTTAAGTGTACATGAAAATTGCTAAAAGGAGGTTTGTCACGTGAACCAGACCCAAGCCCCGTATTATGTTTACTCTCTTGTAGCAGAGACACACGGAACTCGGTCTGCTTTGAAGACAAAAATTCTTGGTGAAGCACTGCTGTTGTACTAGCTGCAAAAGTGACACTCGGTACAGTGACAGGCCCTATAAGAAGGGCGTATATTTTATCAAATTCCCATTATAAAAAAAAAAAAAAGAAAGAAAATAAAAGAGGCAAACTAGTCCAAATCTCTCCTCTCCCACCATGTGGCGTCAATAAAGTGCACGCGACAAACCTCGCTTTAGCATTTGTATGTATATTTAAAACAATAAATATAATAAATTTACTGTGGTGGCTACCCCTGTCCAAAAAAAAAAAAAAAAAAGAGAAAAAAAATGCACCGAGTGGTAGATCTATGTGGCCGTTCCTTGGTAGGGTTTCCAGATACACGTACAATTTGTTGTAAACATGTCCTGGGTGCAAAAGTTCCAACAGAGAAAAACCAGGATCTATGATGATGATGATGATGATGATGATGATGATGATGATGATGATGATGATGATGATGATGATGATGATGATGATGAATGATGATGATGATAACAATAATAATTTTATTGACAGTACAAAAGTCACCACCATGAATTATCTGCTCTCAAAAAGCTATTCCGTACTTGACGGTTGCCGTTCTATTTACCTCTTCAGCTTCCGTCCTTTATGTATTCATTTTTCAAAGTATTTTGTAAAGAATACTGTTGTTGCTGTCGAATATATACATTTTCTACTATGTGCATTTTCTGTGCCACTTAATGTTGGGGCCTTCAAATATATTCACAGGTTTTCGAAGTATACCAGTTTGTGTATCTTACATTTGCGTAGTAATTATTCTGTTACGATTAAGTACGTCCTTAACATATGTATGCTGTGTGAAAATATTTTTCGTTTGACTTTATTATGTCAAGTGGTGTCTCATATTTTCACATGTGTGTTTACTTTACATCTATTAGGTATATGTTATAATGCGGTGCAGTCCTACGATAAATGTCCTACATGCAAAATAGAGTACTGGTGTGCTAATACGTTCACATGGAGTAATAACTCGAATTATTTCTCATTGATTGACGTGCGGAACATATTGTACTTCTACTTCTTTTGTAAGCGTTTATGCAATATTTATTTAAATACGCTCTCCAAATGTCTACAAGCAATGGTATATATCGTACAATTTTTGTTATCGAGTGTATATTCTTTTGGTTGCTATTACTTGGTGTCGCACTGTTACTTGTATTTTATTTTATTTTGCTTTGGGGCTTGGTTTGCTTACATACCCATTATGTTCTGCGTTTTCAATTTTTACCACATGGACGCATACCATGCTTGGCTACCTACCGGCACACATGGAAACTGTATCACTCTTTACAGTAAGCTGACAAATTACCTTCGATTTTTACTGATTTACCACGTTTGTTTCAGCTCATTGTGGTTAAAATATCCATTTATTTTGCATCACTTCCTTGGTGCTTCTTTAGGCAAATTTAGGGTTTGCAAGCAAATACTTTGTTCCTCTCCTCATGTGTATTTGTACCACTTTTGTGTAGCCATCCCGGACTTCAGGTGCAATTTCCATCTTTCAAATTCTGAAATCTTCTTAATATACTCTTTATTCTATGTTTTGGTTGCGGCTTCCATAAGTAACTTCTTCATTCACGCCAGTTGACAAAGATTACTCGTATTATACCTTTATAATTCAATCCGTTATCGTAAATGTTCAAATATTGATGTATATTTATTTGTCATTTCTCCGCTTCTGATTTTATTAGCCGGAGACATTCACCTCAATCCTGGACCAACTGATGAGTTTTGTGATACTACCTCTGTCACATTAATGTCCGTAGCCTGTCTCAAGATAAAATGAGGTGTATTCGCGCAGACATTGCTAAATATTATGATCTCATAACTCTCTCGGAAACCTTTCTGACACCAAAACCTCCAGGCAATGATCTTATTTTATCTGGTTACCATAATATTATGCGGAAGAACCGCCCTAATGGTTTAGGCGGTGGTGTTGCACTATATGTATCTCAGCAGTTTATAGCTACTAGGCGTCAAGACTTGGAAAGTCCCGATCTGGAATTATTATGGGCTGAGATTAAATTACATAATGATAAATTTTTATTAGGAGTTGTATACAGGCCACCCGACTCCCCTGTTTCATTCTAGGACAAGCTTCAAGCTAGTCTCGACCAAGCAAAAACTACCGGTACCCATAATATCATTATAACAGGTGACCTTAACGCCGACTTTTCCACGGCACCAGGTAAAAAGCTTGACCATTTTTGTAATACTAATTTCTTTTTTCCGCATATTCATGAACCCACCCGCATAACTGAAAATACGTCTCGTTGTTTAGATCAGGTCATTTCTAACATCCCGAATTTTATTTCTGAATCAAAAGTTTTGCCACCAATTGCTAATTGCGACCATAGCGTAGTGTCTGTCAATATTAGTTTTCGACGCAAAATTGAGCCCGTGTATAAAAGATTTATATGGTTATATGAACAGGCAAACTTTAATCATTTCCGAGAATATTTACGTCAAATCGACTGGGACAACTTCTTTCCATCCAACGATATAAATGCCTGCTGCCTACTTTGGACTGAAGGCTTTCTGCAAGCCGCCAAACAATGTATTCCTAATAAAGAAGTTACCATTCGTCCGGACGATTTACCCTGGTACACATCTTATCTGCGCTGTGAAAAGCGCAGAGTGATGCGCGCATATTCCAAAGCCAAAGATGGTAAACACGGACCTAATAGTCTCGAACTTTGGGCCACTTATAATCGGATTCGTAACCTGTATCAGGAACATCTCCGTGAAGCCGAGGATCGACATCATAATAAATTAAATAACTCCTTGAAAAATTCTAAAAACAAACATAAAGCATGGTGGAAAACTGTTAAACATTTTTTGAATCGAATTATCATCGTCAGAATATTCCTTCTTTACTACGTGATGGCAAACACGTCACCGACAACGCTTCTAAAGCAGAAATCTTCAACTTGTTTTTCTTGAGTCAAAGCACTCTTGACTCATCTTCAATTAACAATCCTCTACCGCCCGATCACCCCTTAAATACACTCGGAGGTTTAAACATTTCTGAAGGTGAAGTACTGGACATACTCAAAAGTCTTGATACTACTAAAGCAACTGGCCCAGATGGGATTAGTACTAGACTTTTGAAAGAAACAGCTCCCATTATTTATCGACCTCTCACTAAACTATTCAATTTATCTCTATATCAGAAACAGTTCCCTTCTATTTGGAAAGAAGCTCACGTGACTCCTTTACACAAAAAGGGAGACGAGAACCTGTGTAATAACTATCGTCCTATATCCCTTTTAAGTTGTACAGGAAAAGTAATGGAAAAAGTAATTTTTAAACATGTGTTCAATTTTTTTCGGGACAATATGTTCATTTCAGCAAACCAGTCAGGATTTATTCCTGGTGACTCAACAGTCAACCAGTTACTTTCCCTATACCATGAGCTATGTTTAGTCATTGATCAGCAAAAAGAAGTAAGAATTGTTTTCCTAGATATAAGCAAGGCCTTTGATGAAGTCTGGCACAAGGGTCTTATTCATAAACTGGAAAAAAACGGCATCGTTGACAATCTTCTGACATGGTTTGAAGATTGCCCGTATAATCGGAAGCAACGCGTCGTTTTAAATGGTCAATCCTCTAGCTGGGGAACTATAAGTGCTGGTGTGCCTCAAGGATCTGTATTAGGTCCTCTACTCTTTTTGATTTATATTAATGATATAGTCAACGTTGTAAATTCAGAAGTCAAACTTTTTGCGGATGATACGTCCCTTTATCTTACTATTGAAGATCCTGTTCATGCTGCTACTGTCATGAACGATGATCTGGCCTCCCTGGACGAATGGTCTAGGGAATGGCTTATATCCTTTAATGCTGTTAAAACAGACACCATGCTCGTCTCTTTAAAAAGAAATCCCCCTGATCATCCTCCATTGATTTTCCAAGGTCACCAATTAGAGAATGTTTTAGAGCACAAGCATCTGGGTCTTTCGTTAAGATCAGATCTAAAATGGAATGAACATGTTAAACAAGTTGCAACTAAAGCCTGTAAACAAGTAAACATTCTGAAAACTCTACAGTATCGCCTTGACCGGGACACACTAGAAACGATTTATACCTCCTTCATTCGACCTATTTTAGAGTATGGAAACGTAGTCTGGGATGGCTGCACGCAGAATGATGCAAAACTTTTGGAAGACATTCAAATGACTGCGGCCCGCATCGTGACAGGAGCAATGAAAACCACCCCTATAGAAAAGCTATACGAAGAAACTGGCTGGGAGACCCTGTCCAAACGAAGAGAAAGATCCAAACAAATCATGATGTATAAAATAGTTCATAAATTAACCCCTAGCTATTTGTACTCTTTTCTCCCCAATATTCCACCGTAATACTAGGGCACAACTCGATCAAAGCAGACGCTCAGACTTACCCTCTTTCAATTGTAGAACAGTCTTATTCGAAAACTCCTTTTTCCCTTCTGCTATCACGTTGTGGAACCTTCTCCCATCGGAAACTAGAAATCTTCCAACTTTGTTCCAATTTAAGAAGAAAATTTCAACTCCCAGACAGTTTTCTGTTATATTTCCCGAGCTTTTTAATGTAGGCAAAAGATATCTGTCTATTTTACATTCTCGTTTGCGTATGGGCCGCAGCCAATTGAACGAACATCTTTTTAAGATTGGTGTAAAAGATTCAGCAGCTTGTTCATGTGGCGCCACTACCGAGAGTATCTGGCACTACTTTCTCACCTGTCCAAACTACATTGTCGCTCGAGATGCATTACATACAACCATTGGTCGTTTGGCTCCATTTTCTATTAACACAATTTTGTTTGGCAGTGCTTCTTGCAGTCTCGAGGACAATATTATTATATTTTTATCTGTTCAAGAGTTTATTGAAAAAAGTAAACGATTCCAAGGTGAAACTGTAACTTAATCACTCATATCGATAATTCAAAAATGCAAATTAATAATTTATACTGGCAATATTGACAACTTTATGAGCCCCGCTATCTGTGTTTGTTCTGGTGGCGTCCATCCTTTCGTTTGTTTCTCCCACCACGCTGCTCATCAAGTCCCCTTGATGAACGGTGGTTCATTGGAGTTGTGCTGTCAAGTCAGTCCTGTGTTTCCGTCTTTTCTCCACATGAGGGATTAATATAGGGCTTTGCCCTTCTTCCCAATTGTTTTTCTTTTGGAAATAAAATACGTTTAAACCAAACAAAAGTCACTCTTGACTCGTCAGTTACACACAAAAGGACAAAAAAATATTTTACATGCAGTAGGCCTACATGTCAATTTGAAAAGCTTATCTTGTGTATTTTTCAATATATCAGACCATGGAAATTGTGCCTTTCTGGCGCCCTGCGCCCCACCGTTGTGGGAAAGGGCATCACCCACAAGTCTTTTATCTTTTCATGTCACATTTAAAAATATGAAACGTATTCCTATTCTTATTTGCTTCTAAGCAATTTTCAAGATCCTGATTAATTGTTTCATTATAGGTTTCAATTTATCGGCTTGTATTATCTTGATATAATGTCCGAGAAAAGACAATAGTTGATCAGATCAAAAACCTCCAAATGATTTAAGAGCGAACTGTACATACATTGGACCCCAAAGCATAAAGTTATGAGAATTATAAACAAAAATCCAAGCGGATTATACAAGCAACAGTTATTATTGATTGTTGTTTTAATTAGGATTTCGGGGTTTTACAACTTTCGTAAATGTGAGTCGTGAAACTGAGACCGAGCCATGAAGGGTCGGCGGAATTGTCCCTGCCTGACGAAGGAGGGCCTGGACGCCATTTACGGAAGTAGTTAAACCCCATTCTATCCCAGTATCCATCAACTTTTTTTTTTAAGAGTAAAAAATGTCAGTTTATATATATATATATATATATATATATATATATATATATATATATATATATATATATATATATATATATATATATATATATATATATATATATTAATTAATTAATTAGTCAAAAATGCTTCATGCGAACAGCCTATCTCCCATTAAAAAAAATTTGCTTGAACCAAAGCGTGGGACTTCTAAAAGCGGAAATACACGTGCAACTTTTATCGCTCGTTGCATGTCGCAGGTTCAAGTTGCACGTTGCAAGCGATAAAATTGCATGTGTATTTAGGTGGTCGCTTGCAACATTATCGCTTGCAACGAAATTGCATCTTGTTGTGCGAATTCTGGCATGTCAGAATTTCTGTACGACGTCGCTTGTTGCACGATCAATAATCGCTTGTTGCAGGTTCAAAATTGCATGTGTATTTTCCTTTCTCGCTTATTGCAGCTATTTCTCCAAATTTGAAATAATTTTGAATGTCTGATTACCGTTATTTCATCCAGAAAAATGGACTAAACCTGCCAACCCTTCATGGTGCGGGCTTAGTTTAACGCCCAATCCTCCCCAGAAGTAGTTAAATCACTATTTCACTTCGAATTAAAAGGGAAATGATTAACTCAAGATTGGATATTGTACAGACGTTTTGAAATTTTCGTGTGCTTTAATTACCCATTTTTTAAGTTTGGATAAAAGGGATATATCACGTATCTCCTTTAACCCACCAAAGCTTTGTAAAAGTTTTAAAATAATGAAAGAAAGAAAACATTAAAATGGCGCTCTTTGCTCACCCGGCGCTCTTTGCCCCGCTCTCCCCTATGCTCTTCAAAATATTGGTCAGGTAGCCTAACTTAGCGGCGGCAACATCGATTTCAGAGAGAGCAACCGATTTAAATTAGCCTGCCATGGCATGTAGCTTTCGTCGCCTTGCACTTTACCGCTACGTGCAAAGGGTACAAGGGGGGACTTTCAACCCACGTTTTAATCACTTAATGTTTGTCCCCAGAAATTAATATTAATGAGCATACATGTGACGTTGTGTCCGTGCAGCCCTATTATTTCAAGGTTCGAGAACACCTACTGAGCTGCGTGGGTTTTCTCCAATATAAAGGTGTTCAATTATTATTATTATTATTATTATTATTATAATTATCATTATTATTATTATTATTATTATTATTATTATTATTATTATTATTATTATTATTATTATTATTATTATTATTATTATTGTTATTATTATTATTGTTATTATTATTATTATTATTATCATTATTATCATCATCAATCATTATCATTATCATTATTATCATTATTATCATTATTATTATTATTATTATTATTATTATTATTATTTTGGAAAATCAGCTTTGTGGCCACATTTCTGTAAAATACTCTCTTTAGAATAAGTCGGACTGGTCTCAATCTATGACCAGTTGTTTCACAAACAAGTTATTAGGAAAACAACCATTGTTATTTACATTCAATCTAACTTTTAACATTGCAAGTATGGGAGAGAGCCTGGTGTGTTTTGAGACCATAACACGTTAGCCTTGTTGGTTATGGAACCATAACACATGTGTCCCGCCCACATTCCAATTAGCCACGCCTACCTTGGTTTCCAGAACTTAACACTTGAACATGCTCGGCAAATCAGTTTTAATCGTTTCTTTTAATTCTTTCTTTTAAGTTTCTAAATTTCGTGTAATTGAGCAGAAAAATTAAGAGGGAAATGTAAATATAAGCAATGAGGGTCGCTTTTGAGTGTGTTATGGCATAATGACGCGGGTGATTGAAGCTGGCATCTGGCGAGGCCCACGATGTCAGCTTCAATCACGCCCGTCATTATGCTATAACACAAACAAAATCGACCCTCATTTCGTAATAAAGTCTGCTTGCTGTTGTGGCTCGAAGAGAGTGGTTTGTGCGATGGCCTTCCAATCGCGCTGCCCAGCAGAGCGATTTCACAACAAAACTTGGTTTGTTTATGCCGACAGCTTGACAGGAATACCAAGTGTCACAAGCCGGCTTCTCCAGTGGCCAAAGATAGAAGGCATTGGGTCTATTAACCTGAAATGAAAACTAATTTCCTAATTTTAATGGGGAGGCTACTTACAGGATGTCATTCGTGCATTCTGGGAAAAAAGCTCACCTGAAGTGAGCACTGGAGGTAACAAAGCTTGTTCCATGTGAGCACTCATGCAGATATGTTTACATCCAATCTAACTTTTAACATTACAAGTATAAGAGAGAGCATGGTGTGTTATGAGACCATAACACATGAGCCTTGTGTGTTATCAGACCATAATACATGTGTCCTGCCCACATTCCAATAAGCCACGCCCACCTGGGTTGCCGGAACTTCACATTTGAACATGCTGGACAAATCAGTTTTTGGTCGTTTGTTTTCATTCTGTTTATTCAGTGTCTAAATTGCGTGTAATCGAGCAGTAAAAAATAAGGGGAAAATGTAAATCTAAGCAGCGAGGGTCGCTTTTGTGTGTGTTATGGCATAATGACGCGGGTGATTCGAAGCTGGCATCGGGCCAGGCACACTGGCGTGCGCCACGCCCACGATGCCAGCTTCAATCACGCGGGTTATTATGCCATAATGCACACAAAAGTGACCCTCATTTCTTGCATAACTCCTGTCGAGTCGGGTACTACAGAACTTTTCTCATAACCATACTTCATGATTAAGACCTTTGGGAATAAATGTTGTTTTCATTCACAAACAACATTTGTATGCAAAACTTGATGAAATATTTATAATTCCAAATAAAGATACTACTGATGTACAACCTGGCTTCCGAAAAAGGCCATAGCGCCTCTTTTAGATGTGCATTTATTCATGATGCTGTATCTTATTATAATTATAGAAAATATGCCGTGCACTAGACGCTGAAAAATGTTTCCATTTCATATGGCACGGCGGTCTTCTGTTTAAAATAATTGATTTTCTTCCAAAATCCCTTTGGTTATTACTGTATAAGTGGTACAAGAACTCCTATAGCATACTGAAATGGGATTTCAATGTTAGTCGCAGTTCTCATGTCAGAAAAGGTGTTCGTCAAGGGAGTATTCTCTCTCCCTACTTATATAATATTTTATTGGTGATATGTTGCAATCGGTTACCTTACAAAATAATGGAACCGACATCGGAAATGTATCCGACAGTATTTTGGCTTATGCCAATAATGTAACTCTGTTTGCGGTACATCGGCTAATCTCCAAAATTCCGTTAATGTTTGTACTGAATATGCAGAGGGTCCATTATAGACAGAATCCTATGTATGGGTTATTTGTTCATCAGTGTTGCTTTGTCCAGTTTCCCAATTCGCGTTTCTAAACCTCACCACAATGACGGTTTTGTTGACGGATAACGTTATTAAGCGCATCATGAGAATTTTATCAAGCCCGGGGCTGAAGAACACATACTTTCTGTCTTGTTGGCCAGATGCCAATGGAATCTTATTTTTCATAGCTCTGCATTCTAATTTGCTTTGCGTTACTTTTTTAAAAATGCTTCCTTGCAAAGTTACTTCTTTCTTCTCCGAATCTATACTCTTATGCGAAGACAGCCTATATTAAACGTTTAGTTCACCCTTTTCTCTCCAGTCGAATCCTGTTCAATTTTTAAAAACCTCTGATCCTTTTGGCTCCGGTCTCCTCGCTCGAGAGGTGATGCGGCACCCTACTCCGTGCTGTACAATGGATGTTTAGCCGCGTCCTACTTGTGTCAAGCACCTGAACCACAAAATTATAGATAACAAACCTTTCGGGCTTTTTTTTTAATATTGCTACGCTTATGACTTACTTTTACTCATAGTAATAATAATAATGATAATGATGATAATAATAATTTTATTTGCCTCAGCACATCGGAGAGTGAAACACACACAAACCGATGCATCAAAATTAAATACATATGAATTGATACATCGAAATTAAACATATACAAACTAATACATCGAGATCAGACACGAGAAATAAAATCATACACCAAATAAAATTAGCTTGGCCAGAACAACGGTACATTACTGTGTTTCAACAGTTTAATTGCTACATACGTTCATCTTTTGGAATGTTTCATAAAATATTCATACCTTAACTGCCCACAAACCCCACGGCATTTTTAACTTAACTTTTTGATCTGCACTAGTAGCTTCATAATTGAAGAAGTCGGTGCCAAAAAAAGGCAAAGTCCATTTAATGAAGCATATTGTGTGTAATTTACACCTAATTAATGTATGAAATACAGTAGTCAAATTTTTGTTGGATATTAGGGTCCATGCAAATGCAAAAACAAGGGCCATAACCCGCAATTGCAAAAACTTGGCCAAGTCCCGTTTTTAACACCCACATAATAACGACATAATAGGCATATCAATATAACTTCTATTGTCTGCTTTTTAAGTTCACAAAGGGAATTATGTACTTATGATATTTGAAACCATTTGGGACACAGATTTTTTTTCCCGAAGAAACCAATATTTGGACTTGACCTTGTTTTTGGACTGGCACTTTACTTGGACTTGGCCTTGTTTTTGCACTGGTATTTTTATCATAATGATTGCTTTTGCAGTAAGGGTCATTGCCTTGTCATTGCACAATCTTAAAAGGCTCCTTGCATTCCTGAAAATTATGAAATTTGAGTCAAACAATATGTAGAAAGGTTGAGCATTATTTTTAGTATAACAAAATGGTTGAACCTTTAAAATACATAAATATAGACTTAGACTTGTTTTTGCACTGACCTCTTTAATTTTGATCCAATGATTTGTGCTGCTTGTTGTTTGAACTCAAGTTTCAAACCAAAAAGCTTTAACGCCAGTTGCTTGACAAATCAAACCCAGATGTTTTTCTGAAAAAAAAAATACTGGAACACATTGAACATAAAATGAACATTTTAAATGCTTAAGTTCTAAGTCAACATGTTTCTTTTTGCATCATACTTGGGGTGCCAAACACCGAGACTATATGTTGAAGAACGAATGAGTACAACATTTTTAGCGTCAACTGGTATTTATTGCATCTGAGCACAGACAGTGGACGAACACTCTCAGAATGCAGGATATGGAGTATTTGAACACCTATTTTTCAAAAATTATTCCCATATGTGCCTCTGGCACTCACTTAAATTCCCTTTTCACTTTCTGGACCTCTCCCGTTCCAAACTTTTAGATCCGCCCTCGATATCTTAAAGGAAATTAGACATGTTGGTAAAAAATATTTATCTGTATGGACCATACACTGAAGGATCCTTTTCCAGGCAGCGTGCATGATTATTGATTTCCCGTGAATTAGGGATTATGCCTATGAGTAGTCTTTTTGCAAGGGGTGAACAAATTTAATGTCTTTTTTAAAGTTTAAGTAGCATAGAAATTTACTCTGACCCACTCTCCCCCCCCTCCCATCAACTCCCTCCCCCCCCAAAAAAAAAACAAAAAAACAAAACTAGAGATAACATACATTGAAATGCTATTTCTCCTCTCCTGATAAAATTATTTAAGTACTGGTGAAAACAACGTTATACTTCATTTTGTCATTTCAAGACATGATCTGTATCTTTGGTTATGTTAAATTGTATTTAAAATATGCACCTGTATACATGTATGTAGTATGTCTTATTTTCCCTTCAAATTGTTGTTTCTCTGCATTTTATGATGTTTTTGACAAACATGCATGTATTTTATCCCATGGAACTTTTACCTCGCACACCTTACTTAAGCTCGTTATTGATCTGTTTATGGCTTTTCATCTTTAAATCAAACGTAATGTTTGGAAAATCAGATAGAAATGCGAAAGGAAGATTTTAATATGTTATTTTTCCATTTACAGAATTAGGACATGGATAAAATCTATTTAATTTTATCAAACCTTTTTGAATTAAAGCTTTCAATTATTTTTTACTTAGGTTGGTCCTAAAGAAGTACTCAGCTTAACAGATGCTGAATTTGAAGTGCTTGGCATCACATCTATTGGGGATAGAGCCCGTCTCCGGCAGCGGTGCCGCCAATACATCACAGGTAAAGCTTATAGATATTTGCATTTATCAATAGGATGTAGAATATAAATTTACCTTTTCTCCTTGAAATATCATTTGCCCTTACAAATGATCGCCTGTCTCAGGCCTTTTTATCAAAGTACCTATTTCCCTACCCTACACCTGGTCAGGTCGTTTCTTATGCTGTGTTTTCCCTATCGTTTTTGTACCAACATTGACTGCTCTGTCTCTCCATGCTGGCCAAACGTCATCTACTATTTTAAATGATCAAACTTAAAAGTCTTTCAGCAGGTGCTCGGTTCATATTTGAAAGCGCACAGTTCTGTTCATGCTCAATAGTCCTTTTGCTATATTGTACATAGTATTGCTTCTTAGTTCCTTTCGTCAAAGTCTGCTGCACTTATCTCTGCCAACAACAAGGAAACAGCAAACTTTTTCTCGCTCTGTGTTGCCGCTGACCAAAGCAAAGTTAATTTGTGACTTTGAGATTCCTTTTTGTCATGTTTAATTTCCAATATGCATACGCGACTGTATATGGAATAATTATTCACGGGATTTCAATTTGATTAAAGATTAAATTAGTGAATTGTAATGCAGTATAATGCACCCATATGTATTTTGTTTTATTCACAGAGGAACGCAGGGAGGATATTGGCACTCTTGTGGACGCAATACGTAAAAGCCAACCCAAACCAAGAAAAAGGGTAATTCAAACTTTAAGAATACGTAGCAATCTAATAAGTGGTATATCAATTATGATAGTTTCCAATGCTTATGATCAAAATAAACTTGCCTTGCAAAATTATATATTTATGTCATAATGCATTACCTAGACTGCTAATGGGTAGTTGACCTCAAGGTCAAGAATACAACCAGATAATTATTTCTGGCCTACCACTGCTCTCGGACCTGATTACGAGAGCGCCATGTAAATTCGCTTGGTTTCCCGAAACCTCGATCTCATACTTCAGTTCATCTCTTTTGGCGGCCAATGGTTACATGACCTGATTTTCGTTCATCAGAGATTTTCTCTCCACTGCTACTTGCGGCAGTGTTATCTGTCCGCGTTTAGCGGTTTGTTACATCATCACATATTGTTTGCGTTGGTGAAGTGTAGGAGTGGACGGACTTGGTTCAGCTTTTTCTTCAAGAATTTTTTCCACTTGCTGATCGTGCTCTATGACTTGAAGCATGCGCCTCACAGGAATTTGGTAGTAATTCATGCGTATCCCTGGTTACAGTGACACGACGCATGTGCAGTAGCGTAACTAGTGTTTGTGGTTTCACCCCAGCAATTCAACCTGTGGAAACACAGACGAACAGAGCTACCACCTTCTAGTTCACTCAATGGAGCACAGGCATATATGTTTTATACACCAAAATGTTCGTAAGAATTTTTTACAACAAAAAAAACCACCACAAAACTTGGACATGAATGAAAATTTTTCAGCAAATTGCCATGGCAACCAGGTCTGCGTAGTACTACTTGCAATATCATTGCGCACACACAGTGTTTACTCCAGCCGAACCACTGTGTTTACTGTTGCCAGTGTACATACCTTAATAATATTCATTTGAGCTAAAAGTATACATTGTTTTCCACTATCAAGCCAAAATCTGCCTTTCTGGTAGCAAACATTTTGAACATACAGCCCCTTGCATCCCTAGGCCTCATATTTTATTGGCGCTCTCCAATCATGTTACCTCAGCACAGGCATGATTGCGCCCATGGAACCTTATCCATTTTTCCCCAGTGTTTTGTAAACAAGGGGAATATGTCACTTATGTGGGACTCGAAGATCCAGTTCATGGCTTGGGAAAAGCTTAGGGCATTAAATGTTCCCAAGATAATCCTTGTGAGATTTGTTTGGGGTGTCACGACCTGTTTTTTTCAGTGCAGAGGCTTGGGTGGCCCAGAAGAAACTCCAAAAGGGCCCAGTCAACACTACATCTTAGGAAAAAGACTGTGCCAATAAAGGACAGACCAGGTAAGCCCCGAGAATTTACGGCCTCTTTATCTAAGATCGAGGCCGCAACACCAACCACTAGGACTGATCTTCCCCGGCAACAGTTATGACGGTACCAGCTACCTCGGGAACAGCTCAACCTGCAGCCGGCATACAAGCAATGAGCAACGTTACAGACATTCTCATTCTCACTTCTCATTCATTGGAATATAGAGGAGGGCTCTATTACGTCAGCCACCAGGACCAGTGTCAAAAAAACTATTACTTGAACCGGTGGTACACCATTCAACTGTGCAGAAATAATCTGTAGTACAGCAGTCATGACCTACTGACCTCAGGTACAAGTTAGGCGCTAAACAGGGTCAGCATACCATGACTATTGCTCTGGTGGACAACCAGACCAAGATACAGAACAGGCAGCCACCGGTCACTTATGAGCAGTAAATTGTTGATTTTTACCCCACTGGAGGATTTGTTGGTGCAACCCATAACTCAGCCAGCTCGGAGGTTTGTTCTCAAATGAGCAGACCAACTGTACTGCCACTACCGTCGGCTCCTACTCTGATCTGCCGGATTAGCCACCAAGGTCAGCAGGACCAGTGGTACAGCAGTGTTACAAATAAGGCTTGTCTGAAACAAGATAAGTTTTCATGTGGATAAGTAGTTTTGACACCAGACTTGCCAAAATTTATAATGTGACCAAACAGCAAGAAGCTTAAATCTTACATTTTGCCATACATGCTGACAAGTGGCTTATTTCTAACACTGGGCAGTGATACCTTCATCCAGCACTGGGTCCCTGGCGCCGGTCTAGCCTTGGAAGGATGTTACAGACCCGCGCCCAGACGAACATGTTGTCTCCTACCAGTTTAGTGCGCCATGGGAAGGAGAGATAATTTCCACAGAGGCCAACTTGGATGAGTATTTTGATGGCTCACAACTTTACGGGGATCAAGACATCATGACTGGACATTTTTCAGCCCCATTGCTGATCAATTAGGGTGAAGAGGAGTTGTCAGGATGCTACTTCTGAGTAGCATCTGAATGGTTATCTTCACAGGCGGAACCCAAAGCAGCAGGTTAGACCACGGACGATCTGCTGGAGTCTTTGACTATTTCACAGAAGGCCCAGAAGAGGCAGGTCAATAGGGACTTATTCCGAGTATGATGAGACACTGGATCTTCCTACTCGGACTACTTTTGCATGGAATGTGGCACTGGTAGTGAGCACTTTAGGCAGCATGATTTAGGCATGCCAAAGAAACTTAACACGGATAGACCTACGCCTATGTCGCTTTTGTCTAAAAAAGAGGAAAGGGTAGCTTTACCCTTCAGTAAACAAGTGGTGGACCAAATGCGGGAACAGACAAAGGACTTGGTAAAAGTTACACTATGCCACCCAGGTCAGGACGCCAAATTTACTGTGCAAACAGATTAGGCTCCCAAAGAGGTTAATGGTGCTGACTAAGGTTTGAGATATCAATGCCCGCAGTCCACTGCCAATCTTTGGCCAACTGGGCAAAGACAGGGACAAGAAAAGTGTCAACCTAGGTGTTTCTGTCAACGATGGTGTTCTGAAAGGCTTGGGGAAAGACACTCGCACCACCATCCAAGTGAAGGTGGCGTCGGATGTGGAAGCTTTGACTATAGCAAGGATTTCCTCCAGACTAGGGAGATGTAATTATTTATCCCCGACAGTCCGACACATATTGCTTCACTCATCCCAACTGGATATGTCCAGAGCTTGTTCACCAAGATGCACTCTGGAATTGTCTATTCGTCATGAAGCTTAGTTAATGCTTCTTCAACGTGTTAAACATTTGCCCAATACTCAACTCAGCCACCAGCTGGCAAAGAGACTGTATACTAGCCAGGTGGATCCTGTATCACATGACCTCTTTGATGAGTGCATATTGTGCCATATTGGAGGTTGCATTGTTATGGCATCAGGACCTCCCCACTTACAATTGGCCCAGTTTCATTTCAGTGACAGGGTGATTATTTATTGGCTACTTCCCTCCAGGAGGGAGTGGACAAACTTTTTGAGAAGAGAGCCATAGAAATGGTGCAGATCCTGATGTCACCAGGGTTTTACAGCCAGCCCCGCCGGTGCGAAAGAAGGATGGCGTTTTATGGGCAGTGACAGATTTGAAGACCCTTAATTAGTTCTTAGGGGCCGGCAAGTTCAAAATGGATACTCCGGCCTCCATAGCAGCGGCGATGAGACAAGGTGACTGTGCCATGTCCATTGACCTCAAAGATGCCTACTTCTGCATAGCCATTGCAGAGAAGTACCAGAAGCATATCCGTTTTGTGATCAACGGAGTAGCCCATCAGTTCCAGGCTCTTGCATTCGGACTGGCCCTGGTACATCTGGTCTTCACCAGATTAATGGGGATATTAGCCAATTATGCACACTGCAGAGGCATACGTTTACATATTTATCTGGACGAAAGGCTTCTGAGAGCTTCAAAACAGTTGATCCTGCACCAGGATTCAGCCTTGGTGCTCATGATTTGCACGGACTTACGGCTGTTGGTGAACTTTCCAGAGTCCAATTGGATCCGTCCCTGGACTTCAAGTTCCTCAGGATAAGATATCAGACAGGCTTTCACCTGCTACCCTTTGACGGGAGGACAGATTCCATAGGTTGTAGAAAATTCTGGTTCTCTTTTTGAACAAACCCGGCATGCTGGCAAAAGCTTGGAGAAGTTTAATAGGAACTCTAAAGTCTCTGGACTTCCAGGTTCCTCAAGGCCAGGTTTATCAATGACTTTCTCCAATTGTGGGATCAAGTGTCCCAGTTTCAAATGCTCCCCATCTCCCGAGAGGTGAGGCAGTCGCTAACATTGTGGCAAAGCAGAGACAAGGCAGGGTCATATCCATTCGAGAGAGAGCACATGGATAGAGTACCTCTTAAGTTTTTTACCTATAAGACAGTGTTTTTGCTTGCTCTAAAATTCACTCTTCCTTCCCCTTATGCCTAAGCAGGATAAAGTCCACACAAACACTCTTCCAAGCTGAATCACTAAAGCTATCAAAGCAGCTTATGTAGCCTGAGGGCAGCTCCTGAACAAGTCAGAGCGCATGGAGTTAGGGCCATTGTGACGTCTTGAGACACACTTAAACGGGTGTTGTTTTCTGACATCATGGCGGCTTGTTTGTGGTGATCCAATTCGATGTTTTCAGATTTTTACCTGAGGGATATATTCTGTATAGAGGGTGATCTCATGACTTTGACAGATCAACTGACTCCTTTGATGTGTACAGGTTGAGCTACCTGGCCTCCCGAGGCTCACATGCTCAAGTTTAGACCAGAGAAGGTCATCTCTATCCCTCTATATGCACAGCTTGCTACAGCTGCATCATAGAGGCAATCTTTTGCATAGCTCTCATGCCAGTACACTTGACTTTACTTTCCTTGGTTTCGTGGGAAGGTCATCTATCTCAGACACTAGGATGTCTTTTTCATGGGTTTATAAACCAACTCCTGCTGTTGTAGCAGGATTTTTTTTCAGTAGAGCACTTTTGTCTTTTCTGGTCTTCCACTTAGGGCTATTCAAGGCCCGAAGGCCAGAATGACTGCCTACCACCGACTATGATGGTATCTCTACCCATTAGTAGTCTTTAAGTAATGTATTATGACATAAATCTGTAAAATTTCAGCAATTTTCATATTTATTAATAATACATACCTATAGACTACATAGAAGCCCACTCAACCTTCCCCGCTAAAGTTTATTCTTGGGGCTATGGCCGCCAAAAGATAACTGAAGTATGAGATCAAGGCTTTGGAACACCAAGCAAATATAGATTGCGCTGTGGTCGACCGTCCATGAACAGTGGGAGACTGAAACTAACTATCCGGTTGTATTAATTTTAGAGAGACGTGACCTTGAGGTCAACTGCCCTTTAGTAGTCTGTAGGTATGATTGATAAATATGAATATTACTTAAATTTTACAGAGTTAATGAAATATATTAAATTTCATTTCCAAGCCGCTTAGTTTTCAACCTCCAGAGGTCCGGCCATCCGTACATTACCAAGCAATATAAAGATACTGACTGCCCCGTTATCATTTTTTTTCTAAGATGCATCACAGGATGGACCTAAACTCAATTTAAAGCCAGTTTGCTCAAACCATTTGTATTTGTTTTGATTTATTTTGGAAATTATCTATTTGGTAGGCTGTGTACGTGACACTCAGATAATCTACTGCAATAGGCCTCTCTTGATAATGCTTTAATGCAGCTTCATAATCTTTTTTATGATGAAAGATGGACCTAACTAGGAGAAGTCAGCATCAGCAACAGTGTGTGCATTCAAATTTCATCTGAACACACAAATCAATACACCAAAATGCTAGAGGGCTAGAACTGTGTATTTCCATCGAATTACATGTCAGTCAAATGTTGTTTAGAATTATTATTTGTTAGTCTGAAATTTATGTGCGAATTACATATGCACATTTTTTTAGGATGATAAATTTAGCATTTCTACCAGCAACAGTTGGATAGTATTATGAATAATAATAATAATAATAATAATAATAATAATAATAATAATAATAATAGTAATAGTAATAGTAATAGTAATAATAATAATAATAATAATAATAATAATAATAATAATAATAATAATAATAATAATAATAATAACAACTCTGTGATGTCTGTTGAACCCTTCATAAACCTTTTAATCTTGACGTTGCGTAATAGTAAGTGTTCATTGGAGTACTTTTATGTGCCTAATCACCTTTCTTCGTTAATACATGACTTTCATATTAATTTCCTGCCACAACTGCATTCCTGGTTGCCTTGGTAACCCTAGTTGGGCCTGGCAAGATACGAGTGGGTGTGGATGCAGGCAAGCGGGATATAACTAAATAATGACTATTTTGGAAATAAAGAATACCTATTACAAGCAGATGATTATTTCCTCTTATATCCAGCTCATGAAGTACTACATGAACATGACTCAAAATAACACTAATTTCGCGAGAAAAGGACATGTAGCTCTGCCTGTGACAGTGATATGCCCGTTCGTCCTCCGTGAGTGACAAGCGTCAAACCCGTGCTTTGTGGAGGGAAATTAGTCCGTATTAATTACCACATGTCGTTAATGACCCTCAGAACTTTTGCAAGCTGTTTCTTAAAGCTATGATAGCCAGCTGGATGAACATTATATGGAAGATTCACAAAACATAGGAGATGTTGCTGGATAATTAATGGAATATAAATTTGATTGCCCAGTTGAAATACCGGCTTCGGCGATTGAAATGTCCTGTATAAGGCCCCCTTGTTTAGAGGTAGTGGCCGAGCAATGTTTCTCTGGAATGCCCCTCTGTTGAACGTCTCCTTGTGGTGCAGAAGTGGTGGCCAAGTCATTTTTTCCCCTTTGATGACATTCTTTCGTAAGATGTGTGATGTCATGAATAAATGTTGCTTTACCCTTCAAAATAACTGCTGAGTCAGCACATTTGAAAAACAGATAGATGGAAACCTTAAACTGATAATATACGTAATGCTCTTCCGGTACTGTTTTTATGATGACAAAATGCGTTTGGATTTATAATAAAACACTTTTTATATAGTTCAATGGACTGACAGTAATTGTTGTTACCCCATTAAAGTTCGATGGCCAGAAAAGTTGCATTTCAACTCTCAAAGTGCCAGTTTAAAGACTTAGTCAACCGCTTTCCTTGATATGCTTTGGGCTCAATGATCATAAACTGGAGGAGCGAAATGGTCCATCGTTTGCCCATAGTTCATTGTGGCGTGGCCTATGGTATAAATTGTGAGAATCGTGTAATATAACATGTTTCAATATTTGGAATAGATAACTCAGATTAAATGAACTCTTTTTTATGAATAAGCTAAAATAACGTCATAGCGATATCCCATGGCAAGCCTCTGGGAAATTTCGGCGAATTCGCTTTTTTCTAAAGAAAGCCACCTGACATCCGGTGTGGAATGAAGAAAAGTTAGAATGATGTCTTGTTAATGCTTGACTCGCAAAGATTTCAAATAACTTAAGGCCTGTGTATGTTTATTTGTTTGATTTTTTAGGCAGATAAACCCGGGAAAAAAAACGACAAGAAAAAGACCAAAAGAGTGTACTGTGGCTGGAAACATAAGAGAAACAAACGATCGCAATACTGCCAGATTGGGCATAGTAAAGGCGGTGGCATTTTCCACATTGACTTCAATAAAGAAGCACTGTTAGATGAGGTGCAGGAAGGTTTCCTAAAAAACATACTTCCCAGGTGGTAAATCCCAATTTGGCAACATATGTCAAATGCGTAAAGCATATGTTGGAAACTACTCTGGACAGCCATTGCGGGCATATTTAGACAGTGGGGATCTGTTCACGCTGGGAGCCTATTCGGAACAAATTAGAGTCAACCCAGTTCGCCTGTATCTCCACACAGAATTTGGAACATCTTCAGACGATGAAGATCTAGCGGAAAGTCCCTTGAAAATTAAGGTGTGATTTTACCTACACATTCTGTACGCTGCTATAAATCTCCTATTGTATTTGTGTCTTTTTGCCCAGAACCACTTCCAAGTAGTCAATACCCTATTACGCAGTCCGAACTCTTCACTCTCCATAAGCTAACCTGTCCCTGTCTAACCTATATAAATATGGAATTACTATTGTCCATATTGCACACGTTCCTCTGTAAAATTTTGACATAGGCGCTATCAGCCCAAATAAATTAAAGGGTCTTCAGCGGGTAACTACTCAACATGTTTCGGAGCCTTTTACCCGTACATGTCTCTCTGAGTAACGGCTCCTTATGTAAGCTATATATTCAGCAAAGACAACCCACATAATAAAGCATAAATATGAACGTGGCGAATGATGAATTAGCTAAATATGTGTAGTTTTGCTTATAAATGCAGAGCTTTATTATGAAAGAAGAATACCTGTCAAACAAACCATAATTACTAAATTTGTATAGTAAAGGTTCAGATAAGAACAATTTGACTTACCCCTGAACCAATATGTAGCCTTTCTAGCTGGACAGCTTATCATAGTTAAACCACCCACCAGTGTATAACTGAAGTGGAAACAACTATGTTTTCATAAGGATATCTTTAACCAAAATTGCTTGGAATGAGGCTTAAAGGTACTACATTGAGAGAGAGTGCGAGAGAGAAAGAGAGATAGATAGATAGAGAGAGAGAGAGAGAGAGAGAGAGAGAGAGAGAGAGAGAGAGAGAGAGAGAGAGAGAGAGAGAGATTAAAACACTTGCCGCCTCCCATTTGAAAGTCCATGTGTGTAGTTATCTTGCGATTTGCCCCCATTACATAACATACTTTTTAGGAATGGTTGGGATACATTCGTCAAGAGACCCATCGCTACTTTGTTGCATGGTGCATGTATATCGGTTAAGTAATGTTTTGATTTACTCTTCATGTCCACGTAGACATTTTTGTGTCTTTTCTGTGGCTTCAAAAAGCGGGTTTGAAACTACCACCAGTATATTTTTATTCAACTTTCAAATGTTTTAATTTCTCCACCAAAACTATTTTTGTTTTAACTTTGCGCTTCTAGGGGTTGCCACCTTTGGCCAGTTCTACACCATTAAGTGCAAACTCTGAATCCTCACCACCAACGGCGACTTCTACAGCATCAAGTGCCAACTCTCAACCCCCATCACAAATACCCTCCACCTCGAGAAAAAACTACAGCAATGTGTCAAGTGCCACCTCTGAATCCCCATCAGCAGTGGCAAATTCTAGAGCATTAAGTGCCAACTGTCAACCTCCATCACCAATAACATCCACATCAAGAATAAACTACTGCAATGTGTCCAGGTCGAGACCGACATCACCAAACCCATCCAACTCCGGCCGAATGGACTGCTTATCTATTACACCCAATTTGTCACAGCAAGGCATTGATGAATTACCAGATTTAATGGTAGTTCGAGAATCTACTGGTACTCCAACCGTACGTGGGTCGAGAGTGACATCGACAAACCCATCCAATTCCGGCCAAATGGACGACCTATCTCTTTTAGCAAATTTGTCACAGGAAAGCATTGAAGAATTACCAGATTTAATGATAGTTCCAGAAGATACTGGCACTCCAACAGTACGTATGGCCCAAATTTATAAACTATATACATACATATATATATATATATATATATATATATATATATATATATATTGGAGGGTGGAATTGGTGGATCATACTTCGATGTTAACACAGGAAGTAAAATCCCTTTTATTAAATATACTGTGCAGTTCTAATGCACTTTATGTCTCTCCGTCTACCAACCGGGAAACGTTGTTTCGTGTCCCTGTCTTCCAGTTGTTCTTGTTCTTCAACACATCATTGTGGGCGCAATAACTGAAGAAGGATTTGACTTAGGGGGTGAAATGTTGTTGAATTATGTCGCTTTTATAAGAACTCACTTGGGATTGCATAAGGGTGACCTTGGCCTAATTGTCAAGGTCACATGGTTGTTGGGGTGACAGTTGGATAATAACCCCAGAAATATTTCGCCAAATTTATTTAAACAGTAGGATGATGTAACTTGCCAAGACCTGGGTTGCGTTAACGCTTGTCCGTCACCGTATTAGCCGGGTCAGAAAAAAACCATCCTCTCACAAGGTACAGAATGATCACTTTCAATATTATTCCTCCCTACTTTCTCGCCTTTTAGTATCTCTGTTCTGTGTCATTAAGTTACGTAATCCACCGATTCAAACCGTCGATCATACTGTGGTTGAACCGTTATGGAAAATTTAGATCTGGATCGTGATTTTTGAGGCATGACCCGGATTAACCTAATTTCGGTTTACTGAAAACACGCACTAGTCATTGTGACTCAGAAAAAGGTTTTTGTTGGCACCGTCATGATTAGTTTCTGACTAGTCAAATTAGTGAAATAAGACTTCCTTTGACTCAAAATGGTTGGTGTGTGTTTTCAGTGTTGAACCTCTGAAGTAGATAATATTATAGAGGTTAAGCAAGACTACGTGAACCTGAGCATGAACTTGAAGAAGGGATCTAGTTTGTACTAATTTCAACCCCATGATCATTTTACATATCCAACATTTAGATTTTCATGTAAATATGAATATCTGATATTTCAATTGACTATGGTGGTTAATTAATAAAAACTACATCCCTTCTTAACTTTGAGGTTCAGGTTCACGTTGCCTTTGCCTAGCCTTGTTTAACCTCTATTATATCAAGGTATCAACAACATTGCCGTTGACCATGTAGCATACAAAACGCATCATCTAAGCCTAGTGAGATATCATTCGGTTGACTGTGCGTAACGAAGCTATACAGGCTATCTCTACCTGGTGGGCAAAACATGTTTCGGGACTGACAATTGTATCCGTACAAATCCCATACGTTGGAGTGCAGCAAAGGAGTACTCTGGAACCGTCAGCACTTTCACATTGAAATGTCTCTTAATACTACTTAGCCCACACTTTATTTTTCAAAGACAAAATGGGTTAAGTTATTTTAAAGATCGAAAGAATTTGATCGCAAACCCTGCTGAAGTGAAATATTTGAAAGAAGTCGAGGATTATTCGTTAAGTGCACAGTAACCGTAGGACTGAAATTGCACTAGATGGGCATGACTTCCCACAGCATGAACTGGAGTGAAACGCGAGACAACCCTTCTTGATAAAGGAATACTTTACTCTACGGTGGTGATTCTAAGTAGGAGCAGTTACTGTAATTTCTAAGTCGCAAATATTGCCCCTATGTAGAACATGTCGCAATTGTGAAGAAAACAACAACAAAAAATGGCTGCTCGTGCTTTGGAAATTTCAAGTACCCGTTCTACACTAAATACATTTAATACAGTCCTCATGTTTTGCATATGAACTCAGAAACGCACAACTCAGAAACGTTTTATTTGACAATGAAAAATCAAAATACAAAAAAAATTAACATCAGTATTGTACATTCATTAATAACAAAAGCTTATGAGAAGTCTGTCAGGATAACCCAGCTAAGGATTGAGATCCGCTATCGGTTGGGCCACCTTTAACGGGTAACTAGTTTACGGCATCTTGCACATGGATTGCTTAACTGAAATAAAAGAATCACTGGACAGTCAAAACTTTGGATGATGAGGAAAAATAAATACAATACATTCTATTCTCTGTTACATACAAAACAATCTGGCAGGGTACAGATCTATTGGTATTCATTTATGTGGATTTTTTTATGTACCTAGAAAAACCGTGGTATGAATGGGAATAGTTTTTTTTTCAGTTATACAGGGAGGTGTAGTGAGAAATAAACTTGGGATGTAGTATCTAATGTAATCTTTTGATCTGGTTTTGTTGGGTATTGTGAGGGGAGGCATGACTCTGGTACGAAAGTAATAGGTTTGAGTGAGTTGTTTAACTTGATAAATGCCTTTGAAATAATAAGGAAGTTTGTCATGTGAATATTTGTAGTAACATTTCAGTGCTTTACCAAGTCCTCTATTTTTAATAGATTTAGCTGCTTAAAAAGCGGGGCGGTATATGCATTATAATTAGCATTACAAATTGTGCGGATAGCCTTTTTTTGAATCATAGAAATACGCTCATATGAAAATCCCCATACAAGAATACCATAGTTTAAATGTGATAAAAACAGTGAATTATAAATATGCAAAAGGCCAATTTTTGGAACAAATTTGTTAATTTTCTTCAAGATCCCATTTAATTTAGCAAGTTGTTTCCTATTTTACTTACATGAACATCCCACTTTAGGTTTTATGATGATAGAATATGTTTTTCCCCAATAGTTTTGTCTGTACCTGTGCCCCATTATATTAACTAGTTTAATCCTATGGTGCTATATGAGAACTTAACATGCAAGATAGGTGATGATATAGCCCGTATAAACTTCAGAAAATGACTGTATGTTGAACATGTTATGCATGTTATGGAAAAGTTATATATATATATATATATATATATATATATATATATATATATATATATATATATATATATATACATATATATATATATATATATATATACATATATATATATATATATATATATATATATATATACATATATATATATATATATATATATATATATATATATATATATATATATATAATGTGTGTGTGTTACTACACCACAGATATCTTTCAACCCAAAGGCCCAACCAGACGTGAACAGTTTGCCTCAGGACCTAATAAGGTAAGTGCAAAGAATCTGCTACATAGGGTAGATTGTGAAAAAACGGGACACAAGGCAAAGTTGGGGCATTAAAACTATTTTCGTCTCATTAATTTAATCTGGTTGTCCCTGGTCAACAAACGAAGCCTAATAAAAAGGAAAGATATTTTCGACTGTTTCAACTTTGCAAATCTTTACCTAGGAATGAATAAGGTCTAAATGACCTCGACTTAATTCTTAAAGGTCTGAAAGCCATGTATACCTTTAGTTAGATTTGTTTCTATAGCTTACATTTTTACTTAAAATGAGACTGAGGAAAGTTTATGAAACTTGCATGGATCATAAACTAAGTAATTACACACCAACAATAGAAATTGGGTGACCTTGACCTAGTTTTCAAGGTTATGGAGCCATTTTGGTAGACTTGGCCTACTTGACTACAGCAAAATGTTCCACTTTATCCTAATTTAAAGATAATCTTGGACACGTCTGGCAAATTTTAATTCTACAAATTGAAACACTTTTAAGATTTCCAAATATCATATGCACAATTAAATAAAGTTTGATTTTGTATAGTCTTTTAGTGTAGAAAAGTTGGTAATGTGTTAATAGCGACATGGTAGTTATTTTTTCTAAAAGTGCATCAGTTAACCTTAAGTCATCCTGCTCCTATTATTGTGCAGATTAGGAACTATGTCATTGTAAAGGAAACATATTTCTTTTGTTTATAGTTTTGAGGCCGTCCTGAAGGTTCTGGTCGACAAGAAAAATGTAGAGGCAAGAGGGCGACAGAACTGTGTAAATGTATGCAGATGGGATGTTTTAAGTGGACTGACGAGAGCTGTTAACAGACCAACGTTCAAGCCAGCAAACCTGTTGAACGTCCGATTTGCAGGGGAGGATGGAATTGATGAGGGGGGTCTCACAAGAGAGTGCCTCCGACTGGCATTGTCTCAAATCAAAGACCATAGAATTTTTGAAGGAGGAGAGGAGGACAAATACCTATGCATGGACCAAAAAGGTAATTACACACCCAGCGCATAGACTAGTATTTCGGTGTGAATTATTGTGTCATATGAGGTTGAAATTATATCCAGTGTAAATGGCCAATCGCGAGACCATCAAAAACCCAGACTATTTTCATATCAACGACACTATCATCATTTGGTTTAAGTGCACACACACACACACACACACACACACACACACACACACACACACACACACACACACACACACACATTATTAGATAGAACTGGTTTGTTGATTTGATTGGTTGAAGGCTTTAAGGCGAGCATGTACCGACATGCATTGTAATGTAAGTATATTATTAGGTTATTATCTTTTTCTTTGTGGTTCTAACTGTTAATAGCAACGTTTGCTATTTCGCTTTATGATATAGACTTATTATAATTAAGTGGAGCTTCTCCTGTGACTGGTCCAAGGCCCTACGTCAAGTATGTACTATTTTGCAATAAACCATGTTCAGAATATCAATAAACCACAATGGCAAGTGCATTCTTTTTCCTCGACAGGGAGCTGTCATAATTTGCTTAGAACTACCACTAGGGTCAAGGCGGATAGGTGTGTGGCATCGCAGCGCAGTAGGCCCCTAAGAAAGAAAACAGACGACATATTCCACTGTCACGATGCCGTCCCGTAAAGCATGCATGCACATACATACATACATACATACATACATACATACATACATACATACATACATACATACATACATACATACATACATACATACATAGAATACATAGTCCATGTGGTGCCGTGTGGTACTGCAGATCAGCAGTCCTTGGGGAGCAATTGCAAACATTTGCTTAAACTTAATTTCGGAAAGGGACTTTCAGCATGCCTGTACGGAAGCATAATATAAGTAATTATAAAATTTCGTGTCCTTTTTCCTCATTGATAGTGTAAACGTAAGAGGTTCTGCATGACGTTCATTAACTGGCTTCAGTTCTGTTGTAAAATTCCACAGCATCAACTGGAAGAAATATAATGGACATATAATAACTATATGATAAACGTAAAACCAGGTGCAATTTACATGATTAAGCACATCGCATGTGCAAAATAACCAAGGGTAACCGACTTCTACATTGCTCTAATGACTTGAGTGACCATCATTTTTGGATGCCAAGAGCTTTGCCTTTCAGTTTAAACTGTATGTAGTGGTATAGACCCAAAAACAGCCGAGCAACGAAATGTTCAATGAAGTTTTTTTATATATTTACTAGACATAACAATGATCATTTTCTTGTATGCAGCAACCAAACTCGGTTACTTTTCTTATTTATAGGCTACAGATCAATATAGATTTAATAGAAAGAAGTGTCATTGGTACTCCTTGCCGTATCTTTTGAATATGGGGTTTTGGTTTTGCCCCTCAATCATGCTTTATTCCTGGAAAACTATATATATATATAACTGGAAAAATTTGATTTGCTTCTCAGCAAATCATACTGTGTGCCTTGAAAACTTTTAAAGATTGCCTATTCAGTATTAAATAATTCCTGCAACAAGACTTTTTTTCATGCGGCTATGTCAAAAACCTTGGGAATGTTTTATAATTTTGAACCTATTCAAAGATGTAAATTTTGTGTATTTGTCTAGTTTCCACAAGCAAACTGCTCCAACTTCGATTCATGGTAAATTTGATGCAACTTTCCTACAAATCTATCAACTGAAATTTGAATGACACCTCAGTCTGTAGTAGTTTTGAAGGTATTCAAGATTTCAATTTTGTGTATTCACCTAATTTGCATATATTAGAATGCTACAACTTCGGTACATGTCTCACTGGACGCAGCTATGTCACAAACCTACCACTTGAAGTTGAAATGACACCTCTATCTGTAATAGTTCGAAAGTTGATAAAAGAATTCGATCTTGTGTATTCACCTGATGTTCATGAATCAAAATGTTACAACTTTGGTTCATGATTCATTTGGGTCTGGCTATGTCACAAACCCAACAATTGAAGTTGGATTGACACCTCTATTCATAATAGTTTGTAGAAAATTTTACTTTTAAAGGTTTCAGTGCTGCTGATTAGCATAATTTCAAATGCTAAATTTTTGTCCACTGTCTACTAGATTGGCAGGTGTCACAAACCTGTATGTACTGCTTTAAATTTTGTGTCTATCTGGAATAATTTGGAAGATACAGAGCTTTTAAAATTTTAATGACCCCTTATTTGCATAATTTTTGACTTGACATTTAAATAAGATACTAAACCCGTTTATACTATAAAGTAAAAATTACCACATCAAGACCAGATTCCCATGCTTTGAAAATTTGGGATAAAAAATGACTGCAACAAGTGAAACATGTATACACTGATGTAGATGTATTTATAAGTACATGTATTTGAGTTTCACTTTTTATAGGAACCTAAAACCATTTACATGACAATATCCGCTAATACATGTGTTAACTATTAGGCTCATTTGTAATCCACCGTCATGCAGAACATTCAACTTCACAAAGCTCTTATAGAGACCTATGTGTTTAACTATTGAGTGTCCCCAGCCTGAATGTGTCAGCAAAAGTTGTAAGTTTGCACAGGCAACATCGAACTTCACACAGCTCATGACAAAAATCTATATCCTGGGATATTTTTGGTGTATTTATTTATTTATTTGTTTGTTTGTTTGTTTGTTTATTTATTCATTTATTTATTTGTTTACTATTGATTGATTGATTGATTGATTGATCGATTGATTTTGTAGCTCACAATGAGGGGACCTATGAAACCATAGGTAGAATTATGGCAATTTCCATTGTGCATGGAGGACCGCTACCAGGTTTTTGCAGTCCTCTGCTGTATCAAATGTTGGCATGCGAAAGTTCGGAGGTGCATGGTGCTCTTTCAGATGTTCAGGACACAGAACTGAGGCAGAAGCTGGACAAAGTAAGTTCTATTTTGTCTATGATAATCTGTAAAATGTAATGTTTATATTTGTTGGATTATATGAAGAACGATGATCATGACCTTAAAATAACATGAATCAAAACAACAAACCTATATCAGCCAGCACATTCTGAGTTAAAAAGACACAATTGGTGAATAAATTCCTAAAAGGCTTCCAAAGATATTTTCATGCAGAAGCATGTAGGAAATCTATTTAAGACTGGGTAGTGAATTGGGGAAATGGCAAATAATGGAGTGCCATTTAAATAGTGGCACAATGTATTTTGACAAAAACACAGCCGTATATTTTGTTAGGTGACCCACATTAACAATATAGCATTTACGGATATCCTTCACAACAATCTTGAAACTATGCAAGTTTGACTAACATCTCAACGGAGGCGTGTGTACTGAATGCTTTGGAATCTGTTGCGGAAATTGTACAGTTCAGGTAACTTTATTGGACGCACAGCTGATAGTTATACACTGATAGACGTATTAGTTGAAAGAGAATTACAAAATGTCCAAGTGTAGTTGATTGAATGAGTACGAGCCCGAAAGTGAACGAGATCACTATTGACGAGTGTGCATTATAGGTTTTGTTACCTGGGTTGTTACCCAGTGCAGATGATAGAACACAGAGATTAAGGAGCAAAATTAGTTATTAATGTATACATTAAGTGCAATTTTAAAATTTTCACAAAATTTAGCAACTATTAGCCACCAAGTTTACTCATATTATTTGGCGTTGGCTCTTTCATGTGTGGCGCCTGAAACAAAACAAGCAACATTCAACTCAATACATTCTCTTTATCTAAAACTGTATCGCCACTCTACACAGACTGCCATCTTCGAGTATTAGTCCAGTACAATAAGTATTTTCAAAGACTGCCTATCTGGGAAAAAATTATATCAAGTTGTTATCTTGATTTATCAAGAATTTCTGTGATATTATTTGACTTTTTGTAGACGCATCTTCAGTCCAGTATGTCAGTGTTGTTCTGCCTTTTGAAAAATGTGACCTTGAAACAGAAGAGGGAGTGATTCATAACAATAATAATTATATTAATAATAAGATGATGCATCAACTTTCTGATAGTTAGTTGTGTCGACTTCAAACACATTCAATTTTAACCCCCATTAGACGACTGGCCTTGAATAATGACGCGTTCGTAAAGATTAATGAGATAATCAGAGAAATCTATAAGGCAACTTTCCATATCTGCTGTCTTCAAATTCTTAAGAAACCAGTACACCAACCTTTCTTGAATGCTTTGCTGATGCCTGGGAAAATATGGCTGATTCTTTTTGTTTATTATAAAGAAAAAACAGGTCAATATGAGTGTCAGGTTGTATGAAACCTGATGGGTTAGTAACGAGAACACATTGAACACAATTCCATCAGGCAATTTGTCTGTACAGCTAAATAGAGGCGTGGGCCTGTGATTGTAGCATGTATTATCAAATCATTTTTTATAAAGTGAAAAAAAAAAAACCATCCATCCATCTATCCATCCATCCATTTGCCAGTTTTAAGGTAGACGTTAAATGTTAATGTAGTGATTGTACATCAACATTTAACGGCGTGTTTATATTTAAAGGTCTGACGGTCTACCTTAATTGCTAATGGAACTGCATTAACATTAACATAATTTGACTTTGGAAACGGGAGATCTTTGTCAGTTTGAGCTTTTTTTTCATTTCAGTACAAAGTTGGGTCATCCATAATCTGTAAAAATATAAGATTCTACACCAAATGCACGTTGAAAAAAATATTGAACACTTTTCAAGCTTAACAATGTGGTCAATGGACCTCGTTAACTTTTATAATATTGCATTTACAGACAGTGTGGCACACCAACAAATGTCAACTTCTTTTGGATGTAATTCAAGAGGCTAGAAGCGATGTCATCGTTATCACATTTACATAATTAAAGACATATTAACCGTTGACGGTCATACAGGCATACCTAAGCCCACCAATACGTTTTCTGTCTAAGATATGCTTAAACCTATTTTATATCGGATCTTCCTGCAAAGCGTACGCAGCCAGGTAAATTCGTGTGAGATCAATAGCATGAATAACAACCTTCATTTTATTAATAAATACTTGAATCGAAAAAGCGTCAATTACGGTAGTCATTCCAAAGGTGCTGTAAGACTATGTAAGGCACAGGTACATACATGTAATTTTCAAATGAAACGTGTTTTACAAGTGGCAACTTATGGGTGAACACTGCGACCTAAAATCCAGAAATGAATTAAGTTTAAAGTTTAAGCATAACGCGTATGATGAAATGTTCCAGCTTGGAGAATAATTGTGCAGCATAAAACTGGACCCTTAAACATAGCCACTTGATATGTTTTAGCTCTCTCACGCCTGTTGCCTTAAATATATGCCCTATATGATATCTATGCCTTTTACTTTGAAGATAAATTCCAGTACCACTCAAGAAGAATATCTAGAGACAATAGAACCGTTGATGGACTTGATTGCATACGCTGGATGCCAAACTATGAGAAAAATAGAGGAGAGAGACAAACTTGTTTTTTTCCTCGTTCAAATGTTGACTGTGAAGAAAGTCAAAGATGCAGCATTACAGTGAGTATTATGAAGGATACGGATGTTAACTTAAATAATAGGGATGGCCTGATACTGGTCGTTCATCCAATACCCAATACCCGATACTTTGTTTCCGTCTGATACCAATACTTAGTACCCGATACTCGATACCCATATTCAAAATTCTTGTAAGTACGATAAATATACGAAACTAAATTAGAGTGCTCATGTTTATTACCAGTGCCTGGAATACGTGCACATGATTGTATTATCAGAATGTGTTCCAAATTCCCTACACTATACGAGAAGTAAATACAGTCTTGCATTCATGATAAATTAATTGTATTTCATTTGCATACTAAGGCTATCTGTCTACTGTTGGAAATTCAGAAAATTCAAGTTTTTGTTAATTATTAACTCGATTTGAAAGTTATACTATTTTTTGCGAGTATCAGTTATCAGGAAACTTTTCAATCCAATATCCGATTTGATACATAATGCTGCAAAAAAAAAAAAAAAAAAAAAAAAGGCCCGATACCCGATACGAGTATCGGACCATCCCTATTTAATAAGACTTGTTGTGGTTGGTGTGTTGCTGTATTTTGTTAATACATACATGTAGATGAGGTTGAGGGGGAGGGAATGGGCGTTATTTCATGCGTTGGTGGGTGGGTGTTGGTAGAATTGGATGGACGGGAGAGGCTTTATAATTTTTGCTGATAGGAAAGAGGGGAAATAGGGAGATACCTTTGCAAACACATTTTCTTACACATTTAATCTTACAGTCGTTACTATTTTAAGTTACCTTTTGAGGTTTGGCATCAATAAAAGTAGTAATAGTAGTAGTTGTAGTAGTAGTAGTAGTAGTAGTAGTAGTAGTAGTAATGATGATGATGATGATGATGATAATAATAATAATAATAATAATAATAATAATAATAATAATAATAATAATACATTGGTGACATGTTAAGTTGCCGTCATGGAAAATCTGTGTTTCATTAATTGTATAATCTGGCCAATGGAACGATACAAAGTCGTATTCACAGGGCAGCTAATATACTAGATAGTATATGAGACCTGCAATCTGATAAAGATTAATTTCATAGTGTGGGGCAAGCATTATTTCTTTAACATTCCAGCGTTGGAAGAGCAGTACATAAAAAAATATTGATGTATAAGGGCTATACCAGATATGTCTTTTACAATGATAAAGGTTAGTTAGATATTTTATAGATCATAATCTGGTTTTTTTCCAGGCTGAAGGAAGGGTTGAAATGTTTGGGAGTACTAGACGCTGTCCAAAGGTACCCTGAGCTAATGAAAAGGGCATTCACCAAACAAACAGTGCAACTAACAGCATCATTCGTGGAAGGGATTCTGCAATATGATTTTTCTGAACTTGGCTCAAACAGAAGGCGGGAGGAGGAACGAATTCAAAGCTATTTCAGGGACTTTCTTTATGACTTGGAAGGTATTTTAAATACTAATTATCTAAATTGCTTGCTTGTTTACAATTAATGTACCGTTGCATCTTTAATCTGTCTTTACATCGTTTTTACCAATACCCTGTACAGTATTATATTTTCAATTCTGCATATAACATCTTTAAAGACGAAGCAAGAGTTTTCACATAATTGGTTAGAAACTTACTTTGTCTTGGGTCACCTATGTGTTGATTTTAATTTGGAGGTCATGTTTTATGACTCCCTACATTTGATGATGAATACAGACGCTTTGCTCGTTACTGCTACACTTTTCCCGAATGATTCAGTCTTTGCCTATAAAATATGCTTGCAGTGCGAACAGTGTACCTATAGAATTACCCATGACCGCTGCATGGGTGATGAATCCATGCAGCACAATTTTAAAACAGTTCATGTCGAGGCTTTGCTGAGACGTGAACTGTTTTCAACGAGCATTGGAAGAATTCGTCACCCATGCCAAAGTCATGGGTGATTTGATTTCTGCAAAAGCAGACGAACAAATCAGTTCAAGCCAAAAATACATGTTTAATTGATCCGAATAGGTGAAATTTACCGCCATTTCGATTGACCCATTTACCATTAAGGAACCAGGTTTAATTCATACGCGCAAGCGGTAAATCGGCTGCACATGTATAAGCACACTTTTCATCAATGAAGCCAGCAATGAACCTGTGAAATTTCACCAATTGTATTTATCCAAAACTTCATGCATGTTAAAGCTTGAAAAATGTAACAGTATTTACAACTATAAGAAGAAAAAAACAGGGTCATACTTAATCTATGACTATACCATGGTGACAAAAAAATACGTTCATAAATATTCATAGACTCTGGACATAACAAAAGGAAATTTAAATAAAAGGATCTTATGCAGACAAAAATATGTTAGTTACTTTCTAAAGGAAAAAGAAAGATATGAATTACACTTGTTACTTCAACAAATTAGTTATATATTTAATGAAAGATATCAATTTATGATTTTTTTTTCAAGTGTGTCACAAATAAATAATTGTTCAAATTTAATCACATTAAATTTCTTAAGCAGTAAAGTGTAATTTTTTTCTGATGTCAGTCAGACACTCATATTCAAATATACATGGGAACTCATTTCCTAAGGCATTGTGGTTACATAAAGTACAGATTCTCCTTTTCCTTTCAATACCTTGGTATGATTCTGAGTCTACAGGAACTGATGGTTCAAGCATCTGAATTTTGTAAAGGTTATTCTTTTAAGGGGATCTAATTGGCTTAAGTATTTTTCAGAGCTAAAGTTCTGTTTGAACTTTTGTAATTATAACAAGCGCTACTATTGTCAACATCCTGCATCCATTGCTGCCTGCCAATATCATCTAGTCTCACTGACACTGCATTACAAAACAAGTTTTCTAAGTTTTATCCATTTACTAGTAAAAGCACCACTTCCATACAAAGCAATTGACGGTTCAATATTATAAATAAACCCAGAACTTCCGGTAACTATGCAGCCGGAGGTATTCTTATTTATATTGAAAGTGATATTGTTTGGCTGCATAGTTACCGGACAGATAGTCCAAGTGTAAGACCTGCGGTTGCAAACTAAGGTACAAAGCAGTCCGGCTGCCTATTTTGTGACGCCTGTTACCATTAGATTACGAACATAACTTTAAACTAATGGAATATATGTATATACATATATTTTATAGTTCAGTTCGGGATAATTTCATCTGCCATATTTATCGGAGACGAACGTTCATAACCAATGCCAAACTGTGGGAGAAAGCGTCCTACACGGGCGATTCTTAGGTTGGCCGTTTGGGTACAAAAGCTAAAATACATCACTGACATCACCGTGCAGCTCTTTTTTTGTGTTGATTCCATCGGAACACCTGCCTAATTTTACCTATCTTGTGAAACCTCACTGTCACCTTTAGACAGAAATGACAATTAAATGATTTTCGTTTATTGTGTGATTTAAAATGTGATGACACGGCCGACCATGTAATTGTCGGACTTTTTTTATTTTGAAGGTGAAAGATATTCATCACGATTCGGCCTTTTGTTATTGAAGTATCACCAACCATATCTCATTGTTTCTTTCAGAACAAGACAAGCTGGGGGACTTCCTAATTTTCCTTACGGCAATGGACTCCGTTCCTGTGTTGGGATACTCTTTGGACCCCATGGTCACATTTGGCCATTTAGACAATTTGCCACCAAATCACTGGCATATGAAGGACTTTCCTCTTGCCAATACATGTGCATTGTCCCTCAGACTGCCAATTTCGGAAGACTATGACACCTTCAAAAGCATGATGTTTGCTGCTTTGGAAGTTAAAACATTTACCGATAACTAGATCAACGCAATTCTGTGTAAGTGGTTTACCTATGATATCATTACCCACTCTGTCCAGTTCTATTTCGTTATATGTAGAAGGTGGTAAAGCTTGATCATCTGGTGAAGGTCTCTTAAAGAGCTACAAAAGAATATATAGTGCTAATAGCGGTAATAGTGACTGAGATATTGTATTAAGCCGATAAATAATTATCTTGTCTTGCAATGATATTCTTTAAAATTATAATTGTTATTATTATTATTATTATTAGTAGTAGTAGTAGTAGTAGTAGTGGTAGCAGTAGTAGTAGTAGTAGTAGTAGTATCAGTATTAGTATTAATACTTTTCTTAAACCGCCGTAACAGGAGCATAAAAACTATACATCAAAATATATTACAGTAAATATTACACCGTAAGAGCAGCCAAGGCGCAATTAGAGCGAAAACATTACATACATCGTTCTTAATGTCATACGCAAAGTAGAGCAAACTATACGAGAGAAACGCACATCATATACGATGGGAAATTAAGATTAATAAAATCACTCCTATTGAATTTAAGCAGCTGAACCTCAATCGAGATTCTGTTTTCACGGAGATAATAGGCCAACAAAAATCCTAATATCTCATCCATTTCAGTGCATGAATGGGAGGCAGTTCTAAAGTTGCCAAGCATAACTCGGATTAGGTAAACTGAAAAAGTGCGGTCAATCAGCGACCCTTTTCGCAATCGATTACTAACAAGACATTCAGACAGAGGCATAAACATACATTTCTATAAGAAGAAAAGAAAGCAACTCGGTGGGCTAAGGAAGCCGTGTCACACATAGGTGGGTGGTTTAGGAATTTTCGGAGCCCTTAAAAGGAAGGATACATGAGCCTCCTTATTTACACCGAATATATATTTCATCAGCCAACCTTTTCCTGACAATAAGTCCGTCTGGTTTCTTGTTGAAAATTGATCCAATTCATACTATCAACTAAATTCGGCACTTCGACACGATTTGATTAAAATGACTTTCACTTTTAAATTCAAACCAGAGAAAGAATTTAGAGTGTTTTCATGGAACTAGCAAATCTTATTTGCATGTTTAATGTAGGTGGCCCGTTGGCAACTTTAGTTACACGGAAAATCTAAAGACTGCACAATTTCCATCAGGTGTCCACTAAGAAACCATGTGGGTAAAATGTTGCCCATGGATGAAATATTTTTACCTGCGTAGAAGTTTTTCTAGCCTTGCAAAAAGTTTTTACAGATCATGTTGGAAAAAAATCCTTTTAAGGCCAAGACAGCTTCAGCTTCATAAAATTAGGGGAGTATTGTGTGTGTGTGTGTGTGTGTGTGTGTGTGTGTGTGTGTGTGTGTGTGTGTGTGTGTTCGTATTCAAGCATCAATGAAGGTTACAGACTACAATTGTGATCGGCTGGTTGCGCATCCCAACGGAGATAGTCCGTAATTGTGAAAATACTGTGTTTTCAGCAGGCTGAAGCTTCTGTTTAAATAAAGTTAGCTAAGTCAGGTTTGCTGCATCGCAGAGTTGCTTCATTGGTGGTCATATAGGTGCACTGTGTTCCAGGCCAGGTGGGAACTTTATGGTGGGGAAGGACAATGATGTGACCCTGGCAAGAGCACAGTTCATACACCTGTATAAAGCTGACATCAGGGTGTTGTTTCGTATTGCAATTATCACAAATTAACGAGCTGGGAATTGTATGACAAAAATCCGTCCATATTTTTCTGACATTTTTACCTGTTAAATGCCGTTCACGGAATTTCAAAATACCAAAATGCTGATTTTTTACGCTGAAAAATGCTAATATGAAAAATGGAAGGATTTATAACTGTGGTCTGTGGCCTGAACGACAATGGATTATACCTTTTAAACCTATTTTGGTCATTGTAATGCATTTTGTAAAGAACACATTAAGATTAAAACATACAAGATTCAAATTCTCTTTAGTATTAGCCATATTAATAAATGTTGATCCCATAGAAAGACTTGTGACTTAATGCCAACGATGACACAGCTGATCTATAAATCCAGTACACACTGGATGCTGAGAAATGAGGTAGGTGTCAAGGTAAATGATGTCTTAGTTGACGACATAAATCCGGAGTTCACCTTCCCATTGCAGGATTCCTACAGTTGTATTTTATTGTATTGTATTGTATTGTATTGTATTGTATTGTATTGTATTGTGTTGTATTGTATTGCAAACATATTTAAAATGAATTGCCCTATAGTTACAATAAATTAATCGAGGGGTCCTCCAGACATGCAGTGGACGCACAGAATATACGTTTAATACAAAGAGAAACTTAACAAACCTAATTCTGTAAGCCCATGTACCGTTTGAACACTATCAAGTCCGATATTCTAAGAGCAAAGTCCTATTCCGTACCATTCACTGAAAAACTGCATAGTTCTAAATCATAATAGCAAATACATTTATAAAAGGAACAAATCATATTCATAAAATTTGAAATTTAGGAAACAGTTTTAGGCATTATAAGCCTATATAAAATTGGGTCATCAGCGGGGAACCAGCGCAAGACTTGTTTCGGGGTCATTAATTGTCTAAAATCAAAGGGCCAAAACGATAATAAAATACATAAGTGAAAAAGACTTAGTTACTTCAGATATATACATTATTAAATTGGGCAGATGTCAAGATCTGGACTTTCTTCTAACAAAATTTGAACAAAATATGGCCTTTCAAATTGTGGTAGAAGAGATGGACCAGCCCCTGGTGCCACAATTACTGTTACTTCTTTTAAGAACTTTGAACGAGAGCCAACTTATTGGTTGCAATCCAAAAAAAATAATGTTTGGTAGATTCAATATCGTTCCGGCGGGTACATAATAAACTAAGCAAAATTCTCACTTTAAACAAATTGGAACGTAGACATAAATGAGCAAGACCGCATTGTGTGGTGGCAGATATTTGGACGCTTAATTAGGTTTGGATTTATCCACAAACTGTAAGATCTTTATATTATGTCAAAAGCTAGACAATGTTGGTGACTGTCTGATATCCTCATGCAGGTCATTTCAAAGTTTTACTTTGAAATGAGGGAACAAGAGAGGTTGCAAATATTACATTTCGAAGTTTGAGTTGTCAAAGACTTTGTGAATTTATAACCCGACGGCCAGACACAGTCAGCGTCACTCGTGGTATCAAATAACAACATATTGTGGTACTAAACCGTCCACTATTTTGTCAAGTAAGAGCAGTTTACAATATTTTCGTCGAACAGCTAGGGTTTCTCAACTTTGCTCGGCAAACAACCTATAATGGTCAAAGTGACGTAATGCCCCGATGAAAATCCGAGCAGCTTCATACCGAATGGATTCCAACGATTTATACAAATTTTGCCCATAATTGTCAACTTGAAAAAGAATACAATCATATTCCAAAGTTAGGCGTGTCATAGACTTTTATAATTTAGCTAGTGCATTTCGAGACTGTCTGTATCTAAATCTTTTTAACAACGCAACTCTTTTACTCGCTTTATTAGTAACTCTAAAACCATGCTCTTTCCATGACAAATTTGAACTCAATGTAATACTTCTATGATTATGATTGGCACCCTCGTCGTCATCTAGAAACACAGGATCATGACCAGGCCTGTTGCTTTTTGCAGAAAAATTAACTGAAAGTGTTTTTAAACCATTAAATGGTACTTTCCATAACGTTCAGCCACACCTATTTGAGCAAAATGTGAATTTAATTTTATGCTGGAAACAGTCGGGTTTCTAGCAAATTCTACAAAGCTAGTGTCATCTGCGAAAAGATGAATATCCACAGATGTCATTTACATAGTCTTAAAATAACAGTGGGCCAAAAAGAGATCCTAAAGACACACCAGCCTCAATAGGCAACCACGAATGAGGCTGACCATAGATTGTAACTTTGGTGTACCAGTTTGAAAAAGGATGTCACCTACCCATGCCACCAGCTTGTCACAGAAACCAAGTTGAAGGAGATAAATTAAAGACCATCGTACCACACCTTGTCAAAGGCTTTGTAGAGCAGCACCTGTTTCAATAAAGATCTATACAGCCGCGTTTCGGTCAAATTGTTTCCATGAAGTTCATTTGACTGGGCTAGGTGATAAAGTTCATCCAATTCATGTTGACTTTTTAAGCCACAGGAATAAGCATGTGCTAAATGAAGGTGTTTTTTTTTTACAGAGGTCACATCAGGTCGAGGTCCTGGGTTTCGATGCAGATTACAGGCAATTTTTAACATACAACAAATGACATTAAGCACATGCATTTATGTAACTCTGTTAAATAACCGCAATGAACACGATACTCAGAAATAGCCAGAAGCCAAGGACGATTTAAAAGTGTCAATGAAAACAATTTCCAACACTATTTTTTTTTTACTGATATTTTTCTCAAGTTAAAAATGCCAATAGCCGTGCGACATTGGTCTACAGTTTTACCTTTGTATATACAATTCACACATGAAAACGTTTGACAGGGGTTTACAGCTGTTACCCTTTCGCACTCGGGCATTAGTATTGTTGATGTAAATAAGGCAATTAATGCAACCCATGTGTTACACTTAATTGCAAAGTATCGTTTGTTGCATTGTTTAAATTGTATACAAGTACAAAAAATAACATCAGTGTCCTTTTTATGTAACTTTATTGCCAACATTGAGAGTGACAACCGAACCCGAACGTTAAGCGCCTGTAAAAGCCGAACCCGAGCCGGACTTCAATCCTGAAACCCGGTAAGCTCAGGTTCGTTTGTTCGGGTTCGGTCAGTCTCTAATATATATATATATATATATATATATATATATATATATATATATATATATATATATATATATATATATATATATATATATCTTTAAGGAAGAGTTCAATTGCAAAGATCCACAACCACTGTTGAAAAGTCATGACAAAATATAATTATATGTATGGTGAGATCATTTGGTTAGATGAGTTGAGTGCAGAGTATCTTTGCAAAAAGTAAAAATGTCCATGATTACACATATCATACGAGATTAGCATGCTTAGCAAAGAATTACTCAATATTACGTCAGGAGAAAGTTAAGTACAAATGTGTTGGTCTTTTTAGAAATTATGATAAACACTGGGGATTAACAATGGAGAACAGTACAAAAGTGTGCTTCAATTGTTCGATCAATAAGCTTATCCAGTTTTACTTATACTTATATAAGTTAAGTGACGAATGTATCACCAAAGGCAAGTTTAAAAACGTATAAATCAAATGTTTGGACTTTTCATAATGTGGTTAATGAAGAATTTAAATGTGAAAACATGCGTGTCAAAGTTTAGGGTCCATTTTCTACTCAAAATGCCTGGGACACATTTAATATCAGTAAATCTATTTTCATCGGATTGTAGTGAAACTCATTGTTAATCCATTGTTTATTCTAGAATCCTTTTTATTGCACGGTTGGTGCAGCGGTAAAGCGCTCGACTTTCACCTCCCTCTAATCGTGCTTGGTGGTTTTCCTCGAGTCCTTCGGTTTCCTCTACCATGAAAACGTATAGGAAATATAGTATATGTGGAGAGGGATAAATATAGAATTGGTCTTCTTTCAAATCCATGTAAAAAATGGGGGGGGGGGGGGGTCTAAACTACATCTTTTAACACTATAACCATGCGCAATATCTTACAACTTATGTTCTAGTTTGATCGAAGTATTAAAACCTTGTCATGGAATGTGGTACAGACAACCGTCATGTGGTTTGAATATTTATGCGGCAGTCTTTTAGATCTTTGATATTTTTAAGTGATTGTGGTAATACTATACTGGTGCAAAAGTATGCCCCATGAAATATTTTTTTGATATCCAATTTAAATTCAAACTTGTCAAATGCTTATTTGAAAATATAAGAATTTGCAATATTTGACACTTCACATCCAACGAATTAAAGATTTATTTGTCAGTTTTTCCTCTTATTTTGGACTTTCAACTTGTGTATTGAAAGATTATGGAAGAGGTGAGGTTTAATTATTAATAATATAAAGACACTGTTCTTGTATGAGAACTGGCAACTTAAACTCGAGATAACATTTATATCTTAAAAGAACATAATGTAATATGCATATTTTTTCTTCTACATATTATAGGCACATTTGATCACAAGATAGCTGTTTCCGTCGACGACATCAACAAAGTTGATATGCAGTTTGGTCGCAAGCCATCAGAATCTCTTTGTCTGGCCGACTTTGAGGAGAAAATTTGTATCATATATGACAGAAAATCACTTGCATCGCCCCCAATCTGTTGGATTTGCAAAAATACTTTATGTTACTCTCGTTTATGAGATGGACGCTGACGTGAACTGAACATTTATTCATACTGAATTCGTAATGACATCGTTGTATGTACTGACTAATTACTTACAGGAAGGTAAACTAGGGGTACATGCACAAAGGAACTGAACAGCTACTTAAGACACAAAGCTTAGTTTAAATTAGCAGAAAATGAGACAGATAAGAGAGAAAATCATCGGGAGCATGACACAACAGGACAAACCTGATCCAGTTCGGCTGTTTAATCTAAATTAAATATTACTCGTTATCATAAATGTATGTTAGTCTAACCTTTGAGACAAAGGTTAGCAGTCACACTTTTTAAAAGTATATCAACACATTACGAAACTTACTGATGTGCAGAGGCTTACAATAGGTCAAAAGTCTCCAATTTACTGCATCCACTTTCTTGACAAGTCTTCATTGGTGATGTTTTAATCTGACCTATTGTTCTTTGGCACAATCCTATGGACCCACTTTGGAAGCATTGTAAGTATTAATATGAAACAGCATCCAACAAGTATTGGATACAAGAATAAACCCCTTTCTATTTTTTCCAACGCTTTGGGTGGAGGTTTTCTTCTGAAATAAACTTCTATTTTCATGCATTGGCAGTTAATTCATGTTCTATAATGTTTAAGTTCTCCATAAAGAGCAACATATGATTCCTGATTTTTGTAAGCAGAAAAAATGTTAGTTTGTGGTGAAACTGCATGTATATTCCTAAGATACGAGAAAGATGCATGACCTCTCTCCTCTCGTATTGTTAAGAATGCTGAGCTAATGTTTTTAATGTTAATTTTGGGCATTATTTTGATTTGTGTCTGTTTGAAATTTATCCAACAGTTGATCATGTACTGTTCAATATATCATGGAAAATGAAACAATATTTTGTTGAGTAAATAAAGCTGGACACAAGAGAAGTGTTTCCAGCTTATGTTTGTTAACCCTTACACCTTTTGCATGCAGATTGTGTTTCATATATTAATTGATAGCAAAATTTATGTTACATGTCCAGTGTAATTCAAACGATGAGTGAGTGGACATCAACCAGAATAAATGCAAAGAGATCACTGAAACTCATTTCAACTGGTGATGGCCACATGATATGGAATTCGAATCATGGATGTCAACTTTTATTACTGTGTAATTTTTACTTTATGCTTTACTGCTTAATCTGACGCTCAGTGTAACACAAGTTTGGTTTGGGAAGAATAATTTCCAAGAATATGTAATTCACATATTTTACTAGTGTGAGTATTCATTTTGAAAAGGATAGTAGTTTGTTGCATACATATTGTGTTCTCATTGCAATATACTTGGCAACTTTTTGTCATGCCTGAGTTTGACCCCTGGGCCCATAAGGCCGGAGGGTTATTGTCGTCACCTATGCGTCCGTCCGTCCGTCTGTCCATCCGTTCCTACGCCCATACCTTGTTAATACCATATCTAAAAAAAAAAAAACTCACAGAGACCAAATTTTTATCACAGGGGGTTATTGACGTGCTTCAGGTGGCAATTGAAAAGTAGGTCACCAGGTCTCATTTGTAGGTCACAGTTTTAAAAAATATTGAACGTAGCTTCATCAATTATTTATGTTGGTTGAACCTAAGGATGCCCCAGATGCCTATTGAAAGCTAGGTCCCTCGGTCACTTGGTCACATATTTAGGTCACAGTAGTGAATCGAAGAAATGGCCATACCATGATATCTTCAAATATTAAATTACTCATTGTAGCTGCACCAATTATTTATGACAGTTGGTCCGGAGATGCCTCAGACACCTAATAAAAACTAGGTCACTGGGTCACATATTTAGGTCACAGTGCTGCATTGACGAAAAATGGCCTTGCCACGCCATATCTCCAGAAATACTCACTTTATAGGGACCCAATTTTTATCCCAGAAGCCCATTGAGGTGCTTCAGGTGTCAATCAAAAAGTAGGTCACAAGGTCACATATTAAGGTCATAGTACTACATTGATGAAAAAACGCTGTTAACACGATATCTAAAGAAATATTGAATGTAGCTTCATCAATTTTCAGGGCAGTTTGAAAATGGCCTTTCCACGGCATATCTCCAGAAATGCTCACTTTCCTACAACCAATTTTTTATCACAAAAGGCCAATGAGGTGCTTCAGGTGCCTCGCGAAAAATAGGTTGCCAGGTCACATATTAAGGTCACAGTACTACATTGGAGAAAAAACGCCGTTAAAACAATGTCTAAAAAATATTGAATTTAGCGTCACCAATTATTTATGGCAGCTGGTCCTAAGAATGCCTCAGGTGCCTATTGAAAACTAGGTCACTGGGTCATATATTTAGGTCACAGTGCTGCATTTAAGAAAAATGGCCTTGTCATGATATATCTGCTCAGTGAATTTAAACCAATGCTTTGTCATTAGGTTAAACAGAAGTGACATGAGCTACTGGAGGTGTATTGCCGTCACCTACGAGTCCGTCCGCCTGTCTGTCCCTCTGTCCTGGCCGAGGGGTTTTGCGGTCACTGATCGGCTTCTAGTATTTTATGATTTATGCTTAACCTGAAGCGGGTCATTATAACGCGAGTTTAGTTACGGAAGAACAATTTCCATGTAATGATTAATTCACATATTTTATTCGTGTGGATATTCATATTGAAACATACAGTATTTAGGTGCTTGCGTGTTGTGTTCACATTGTTACAGATACACGCTTAATGTCAACTTTTACTGCTGTGTAATTTTATTTGTTTTACTGCCTAAGTTAAAGCAGGTCATTGTGACATAAGTTTATTTTGGGAAGAACAATTTCTACTTAATGTGTAATTCACATATTTTATTCGTGTGAACATTCATATTGAAAAGTACAGTAGTTCGTTGCCTGCGTGCTGTGTTCACATTGTCACTTACCAGTTAATGTTCGATACTGTTCGTAATTTAATGTAACCAAATAAAATTATTTTGAAAAGTACTATTATGATTTGATATTTCATTTAATGTGTATACCTTTGAGAATAGGGTTGTATGCGTCATGGTAAAAACTTTAAAGAATATTATCAATAATATGAAGACAAGGCAGCATCACATTTTTATACCGAATGCTTTCTGTAATAATTTTCATAGTCGTCGAGTTCAGCAGCATCGCAATGCCTGCACCAATCTAGTTAAACGTATATCAAAGTTGATGCCTACTTTATCCGTTAAACAGTAAACCACGTGTAGGTATCTTCCTATTATAAAAACTTCAAGCAAATTTGTTTCCACTGATCCAACACGAAAATTTGAAAGGGGGGGGGGGTGACTAACTTTTTGGAACTCTATATATTTGGCTGGTAAGGGGACCATAAATATGGTATGAATCATAGGTCAATTTCCAGGTTTCACATTTTTAGCCCTAAGTACATATTATGGTGATAGACAAATGCTCACAAAAGAGGAATATTGGTGCTAAATTTGCATATAATTGTTTTATTTATACAAATGCACAATTTATCTACATTCATTAATAAAAATCCTAATTACACATGATATGATAGGATATATATATATATATATATATATATATATATATAGAGAGAGAGAGAGAGAGAGAGAGAGAGAGAGAGAGAGAGAGAGAGAGAGAGAGAGAGAGAGAGAGAGAGAGAGAGAGAGAGAGAGAGAGAGAGAGAGAGAGAGAGAGAGAGAGAGAGAGAGCTTAAATGACCTTTACCTGACCATTTGATGCTTTGGTGGTCAAATGGCGAGCATAGAGTGGGCAAAAAATCTAGACAGCACCTCATTACATATAAGGCATTTTTGGAAAGAAGATATTCCACTTTTATTAGTGACAGGCAACAGGAAATTCTAAAAATTGATTGGTGATGTATAAGGCTACCCTGAACATGGCCTGTATCTTATAGTTAATTCACATTTGATCTCAATAATGACAATTAAAATTAGTAATTATACCTAGTTTTGATATGTACTTTGAATTTTAAAATGACTCTGACCTTCCTCTTTGTAACCTTATTAGCCAATTTGAGAGAATTAATATATGAAAAATGCAAATTGTGAATTTTAGTTGTCTACATTTGACACTTTGCATTGTTCCTAAGATATTTTCAAAGAGTCCATATAAGAAAATGCATTACATAGTGGCATTACTTGATTGAAAGTTTTAACTGAACCATTAAAGCAATAGGGGAAATGATAATGAACAGTATCCATATAACAGATGGTGAAGACCTGAACAATATACATTTCAGAAAGGAACCTGACTTTGACTGCAGTCGGGATTTAAATACTCTTGTATATTTCTTTGCTTGCCAATGATTGTTGGGCTGGTTACCAGTCAAACGAAAATATGACCAAAAATGCGCTAGGCAGGTATCAGTGTGCTGTTGGAATGTAGTGTCTCTGCAATCATCCCTGTTTGGTCAAGAGCAGAAGATAAAAACCAATAGAAAGTTCATGTCCACATGGGATGCCCATTGTCAGTCATATCACTTTACCCTATTTGGTTTGTATACAGCAAGATCATCGTGACCAATGCCACGGGTGTGATGCTCACAAGTGGTTGTTTTGTGAGCAGGCACCTCTCTATCCTCTTAGTCTATATATAATAGATTTCAAGATATTCAACATTTTTTTTGAGTGCCCTTAAATAGCATAATTTAAAATGGTACATTTTTCTCTATGTTCATTTAATTGGCAGGTGTCAAAAACCTATGTGTTCAACTTAGAACTCTATGTCTATCTGTAATAGTTCACCAGATACAAAAGTCTTATAGTTTTAATTGTCCTAATTCGCATAATTTTAAACATATCAATTGTTGCAAACCACGTACACAATTTCACCTATGAGGCTATTACCGTACTAAATAACAATGTTTTAGGTTATATAGTTGCTGACAAAACTGTGTTACAAAATTAGGCGGAGCAGAATAAATGAATTGGTAATAAAGAATATTGGGTTAAAATGAAAATGCTTGTGTTTGCACAGACATAATGATTCACTGTGACCGAGCTCTGTAACCTAGTGACTTTGGTTTGCTTCATAACACTATCTACACTGATACAAAAAAATCATGCAAACTCTGAAGATCTGTTCATTGAAAAAGGGGTAACAGCCTTGACAAGATTTTACATTACTGTATCCCTTTGATCCAGACATGTGACATAATAATCAAATTTTACATTTTGACACTAACTATAGTGATATAGACAACAAGCATGCAAAAGTCAAGGTGTTGTTATGGACGATTGAATGACAGTCCGCACAAAATTCTATATTCATGATACTGTGACTCAGATATGTAACCAGTGACTTTTTGCTTTATGGCACTACCTATAGTGTACTAGGCAACAATTCTGCAAAGTTTGAAGAAGATCTATTCATTCATGAAGGAATAATACCTAGACAAGGTTCTATATTAATATAAGAATATAACCAATATGACTGAATAGTTTTGCCCCTGGACATATTTTATGGTAATATGCAACAAACAAAATTTTAAGAGGATCTGTTCATTCAGGAAGAAATGTGTCCCGAGATAATTTGCTTGCAAGGATGTGCTAATAGATGGATCTTGTAACCTTTAAAATGAGATTAATGTCACGAAAATCTAATCAGATCAAGACATGTTGTCAAGACACAATTGAGGTAAACTTTAGTTCGACTCTGCTTGTGAAATGGGCTCTGTGTCCTTGAACATAAGGTCAAGGTAAAAATGTAATCAGATAAAGAAAGATCCATGGTATAAATGAGGTAAATGTGAGTTTGATATGGCCTTGAAAATAAGGTCAATGTCAAAATGTAATCAGGTCAAGAAAGATGCTTGGTATTAATGAGGTAAATGTAAGTTTCATGTGGCCTTGAAAATTAGGTCAGGGTCAAAATATGATCAGATTAAGAAAGATGCATGGTATAAATGAGGTACATGTGAGTTTTGAATCATGCTGTTAGCAAGAATTCTGCTATGGTCAGACGGTCAGAAAGACGGATGGATCAACAGTCCGATGGATTGATGGACAGATGAACAGACAGTCGCACAAGTTACAAACAATATGCCCCCAAAACTTAGTTTAGTATGGTTAAAAAAAATCATTTTTCAAAATATTTTATCTGCCATTAGTAGTAGAAATTTTGATGAGCATTCTTGTTCTCAAAAAGTATATATAGCAATTAATATTGAAAATAATAATTACCATATATGTACGTGCTTGCCAAACTACCCAGAAAAATAAATCTAGGTTAGGCTGCCTGTTTAATGGATGCTACACCAAGGGAGGTCTATTGGTCACATTTTCTCTTATCTGTGCTTTAAAAATAACAGATAAAAGTAATATTCTGTACTTTTGACCACTGTTTTTGTTGACCCTTCCGCTATATATCTTCTATCTTAACTACCAATACAAAATGTACATATGTGTATTTATTGACTTTGACGTAATCAAGTGGTCATTTCCTTTTTACAGTCAAATCTGCACTTCGCTTTTATAGTAATAAATTATTCATTGATAGGTAACGAGTTTGCACAAATAAGAATTCATCATCTCAGGGCTACATCTTACTTCGATATTCATCAAAGTTAATTCTGTTTCCTTCCAATGAAAATGTATACAGATTTGCCTGGGTAGTACTTACCACCTACGAATTCACCACTTTTATTGCAATATGTACCGTCTTATTGAAACTTAACCTTCACGTTTGACCTAATTCTTAAGGTTTGTTAAGTCGAAAGTACCTTTAGCAAAATCTCCATCATACGAACTTTACATCAATCGATTAAATCCTGTATGGATGTTTTGACCGCACGCTTATTTTGGTTTTACGTGCTTAATGAGTATTTTTGAAGTATTTCAACATAAATGCTTTAAAAAATTGTGACCTTAAATATGCGGTCACCCAACCTGAGGATCAAGTCTGGCTGGCAACAATTTTAAATTCGTTTTTGCTTTTCTTCTATCAAAAATAGAGCTTTTAATTATGTGAACACCATTAACGATATACTTGTATATTTCAAGAGTTGCTTTTAACATTGTTATATAATTCATTCATAAAAATTTAGTTTTGACCAACATTTCAAGGTCCTTTCTCCTTCAGCATTGAGTCAAACCACATCAGTGACCGGTATTTGTAACAAGTATTGGATGAAATTTTAAATATATGCAAGTGTCCTCGATATCATTGTCATACGTTTTGATATGTTTGTTGCTATTGATCAATGAATTTAAAAACTTTCTGGATTTTGAAACTTGACCTTCACCCACTTTCAAGGTCATGCTCTTTTTTTAGCAATTCTCTCTGCAAGGATAAAGATATGAATGGAATTCTGTGGACTTTAAGGAACATTGTAATATCAAACACCGCGTGATAGCATAACAGGCCAGAAAAAAATCACCCTTCCCAGGTCAAACGCTATCAAATTACATTTCCATAATATCTTTTCATGACATACGATATGAATCTCTATATCTTGCCATTTACTCTTTTTCAAGGTCATGTCGAGGTTCAAGAAATATTTTCTAATATAATGCACATAAAGTATCTATTGATAAAGACCCAGTGATAAACTGTTTGTTTCTTTTGATTATTTACAAGAATTTCAATGTCACATTCCATGACAAGAACAAGATTTATGCAAAACTGTTATTCCTATCAGCTGATCATGTCATGGGGCGAATATGTATACCAGATCATTGTTCATGTCACTTATGAAGGTCATTTCAAAATTATTGAGAAAATTTAACTATGTACAAGATGGAACAATTAGAAACCCGTTATCTTTATATTATGCTGAACTAGAACTTTGTACGCATGTATATCACATTAATATTATGAAAACTTGCTGGAACATATCAGTCTCTTCCTGTTATTGTAATTAAAGGAATGAATTTAAGGTCATTTGAAAGTCTTATCAAGGTCATGGTTTTCATGGTAGCAACATAAATTACTTTAATAAGTTGTATATTTATACAAAGCTAGGGTCTGTTATATGCAATTTCAGTAAAGTTATACACATTAGAACAACGTAATGAGTACTATTGCGCTGTCAATACATGCATAAGGTTTTGAAAGTTGCCCATTGATTATAAACACATACCATATTCCAGGCCAACAAAAATATACAAGCCAATGGTTGAAAGTACCTCCCTGCAGATGATCACAAATCGGGACTCACTCTTTTCAAAAATACAAAACTATTGAGAGATATTGCTGGGTAAGGTACTTTGGTGAAGGTTTATTATTGTGAACTTTTCAAAATGTGCTTCCAAATTCGTCTATTCTGACTTCTATAATTAAGAAATGAATGTCAAGGTCACTCAGAGTTATTTGTAGGTCATATCAAGGTCAAACTTTTTTTTCTTAATGGAAACATAAGTTCTCAGAAAAAAATGCATGTTCATGTAAATTTGTTATGCATGTTATGCATTTTTGTATAGTTATACACATTTAAACACAATTCTGTGTATTATGACGATGCAAATACGGCCAAAGAGTTACCAGATATGATCCAATGGCACATATCATATTCAAGAGAATGGAAAACATGCCAGGCACTTGTTTAAAAAAGTCCTCCTGGCAAAGAGTGATAAAACTATAATTCATCTTTACAAAGCAAAATGATTGAGTACCGCTAATTAAGTACCTCCAAAACTTGAATTACTTGCTTCTTCAAGTAAGTTCCATTAAAAAGAAACAATCATTTTCTCAATGTGGAACGGTTCTCTTTCACACAGAGGGAGGGGTCATTACAAAAGAGTACTTTATTCAACTGGATTGGTGCAGGTATTGTGGAGTTGACGACTATGAATTTGCTTCACAAATCATTTGGTGTCAGAGTATCGGGTTTTCTTCATTGTTGCCAATATTTAAGGCCCCCTGATAGAGGAGGCTTATTGGGGTTGTTCGGTTTATTTCTGCATTGATCGTTTGGCCTGGTCCAAATTTGATTTTTTTTTAGGGAGGGGGACTTTCTGCCCAGGTCTTAAAACCATATACGGGAATGTATTTCTCCCCCCCCCCCCCTCAGAAGAGGGTATGCTCACAGGGGTTAATCAATTTCTTTCTATCTTTATCGTTGAGACCAAATTTGGTTTAGGGGAATTTCTTAGGTTCCCCTCGAGTGCACTACTATCAATGACATTTTTTTTTTCTGTTTCTTTCTTCTGTCCGTGTTTGCACTTGATCTCCGATACGACTGAGTTCTCAAAAAATGACCTTTGGCCACAGTAATAGTTATGAGTGAGCAATGCGCACCTGATATTTTATTTTGTCAGTGGCTTTATTTTTTATATCGTGAACTACTTAGCTGTTTTCGCAAATAAGTGCATTATTGCTCATTATTTTTCAACGGAAATGCCTTCCATAGAGAGCTTGGCTTGTCCCTTAAAAACACTTTACTAATACATAATGCCACTCAGAATCAAAAATCAAGGTCATATGGCCTGCGGACGGTACAGAAATGTGAAAATGTGATCTCAGACCGCTTGCATTCAAAGTTGATACTACGTATGAAGATTGGGCCTATACTGAAGATGTGCACCTGATAATTTATTAATGTCCTTGACTTTCATTTTTACAAAAACGTGACCTACCTTTTTCCATATATGCACTTTGTTCCCTCTATTTATTCAAGTGAGGCTGACTTCTGATAAATGAACTAAATGAATCAAGTTAAAAGCCATTTATTGTAAAATTTACATATGGTAACGTTTTGGTTTTAAACTAATTTGTAAGGTCACGAGCCGCTTCGATTAATTTTTATTATTTTCGCCAACAACTTCATTGTCGCTCAACATTTTTTTCAATGCAGGTGCCTCCTGTGGATAGGTTGTCCCTTTTCAAACATTATATTAAATCACAAGCTACCACTCAAATCAAACAGCAAGATCATTTTGACTCTAGAATTTTAAAAAAGTGTCTGTGCTAGATGTCCAATATGGTTTACTTCTCAAAATGACCTTTGGGCACCTTAATAGTCTTGAGGTAAAGATTTTCACCTGATATATGTTTTGACATAGGCCTATTTTCAAAGTCGTGATCTAGTAAGGCACTTTTGCTAATAACTTCATTACTGTTCAGTATTTTTTGACGGGGATGCCTTCCATGGATAGCTTGTCACCCTAAAACGTTTGTAAATTCACATTATACCACTCAGAATAATAGGTGAAGGTCATACAGCCTCTTTGAACTGCAGAACATTTGCAACCATGACTAGCGGGCAGTGGAAGGAGGGTTTACTTACAATCGCTTTGCGATTGCAGACTTCTAAGGTCTTTTTCTGCTATCACAATAATAGTCATCAGTGACAAATTTGAACCTGATATTTATTTTTGACCCTAACCTAATTTTCAAGGTCACGACCTACTTGGGTTATTTTCGCAATAACTTCACTATCGCTAATTAGTTTTCAATAAACATGGCTCCTGTAGATAATTTGTAACCTTACAAACATTTTACTAATCACATACTGCCTTTCAAAAGCAAATGCTAGTGCCATATGGCATGGGAAGGTCAATAAGGCGAAAATTTGTTGTTTGTCGATATCATTTGCGACATATCTCAAGGACCGCTTGCTCTTAAGAGTTGCTATTATGCATGAAGATTGGGCCCACACTAGAGATGTGCACCTAATAATTTACTAATGTCCTTGACCTTTCTTAAAAATGACCTTATTTTTCCATTTATTGCCTTTATTTCTTCTATTTATTCAAATATGGCTGACGTCTGATAAATGACCTTTAGTCAGGTTAAAAGGCATGTCTGTAAAATTTATAAATGGCTATTTTTGGCCTTGGCCTAATTTTCAATGTCACGACCTGCTTAGGTTAATTGTAGCTGTTTTCGCTTATAACTTTATTGTCGCTCAATATTTTTCAATGCAGGTGCCTTCCATGGATAGATATATCCTTTGCAAACATTTTATTAGATCTCAAGATAGCATTCAAAATCAAAATTCAAAATCATATGGTCTCTAGAAGTTAAAAATGTATGCGCTGGATGTCCAATATGGTAAAATTCTCAAAAATTATTTTTGGACACAGTAATTGTCTTAAGTTAAAGATTTGCACTTGACATTTGTGTTGAGCTGGACTTATTTTGTAAGGTCGTGACCTGATTAGGCTGTACTAGTTCGTAACTTCACTATCACTCTTTATTTGCTGATAGATATGCCTTCCATGGATAGTTTGTTCCCCTAAGAAACATTTAAAAACTTACATGATGCCATTCACAATCAAGGTATTGTAGACTCATTGAACTGCAGAACATTTGCGTAAAGCACTTGCCCGCGGGCAGAGGCTTCCGTTACAATCGTTACGCGATTACAGATTTCAAGTTCTTTAACCTTTTGGCCATTACGCATACAATCCTATTCTCAAAAGTGTGCACAGAAAATTGCAAAACAGAATAGAACTTATTAACATAATTTTATTTCGTAATATTAAGTTACAAACACCACTGAACAGTAATTGCTAATTATATGTGACGATGTGAAAACAACACGTAAGCAACTAACTACTGTATGCTTCAATATGAATAGTCACAAGAATGAAATATTTGAATTAGACATTACGTGGACATTTATCTTCCCAAATTAAACTTGTGTTGCAATGACCTGCGTCGGGTTAACCAGTGAAACATAAAGTAAAACAACACAGCACTAAAAGTTGACATTCATGATTCGAACTCCACATCAGGTGCCCCTTTCTAGCTGAAATGAGGATATATGATCTCGAGGCATTTATTGTGCTTGATGTCCCCAGACAAATTTTTCAAAAATACACTATCCACATAACATTAAATTTGCCATCAATTAATACATGAAAAATAACTTGCATGCAAAAGGGTTAACACACGTCAGCATTTTGCGCTTCCCTTGTTTCTGCTTTATTTATTAAACACAATATCGTTTTATTTTTCAAATATATTAAACATTACGTGATCAACTGTGGGATACATTTCAAACAGACCAATTTACAAAGCACTCTGAATGATTAGAACATGAAGGTAGTTTCCATAATCAAAAAAGGGCCCAAAGTGAACATTAAAAATATTAGTTCAGCATTATAAACAATCAGAGATGAAAGAGGCCATGCATCTTTCTGGTACCTGAGGAAAACATAAAATTATGTAGTTTTGCCACAAACTATAACATGTTTCCACCTACAAAAATCATGAATCATGTGTTCCTTTTACAGGCTGACTAATACATGATGGAACATGAGTTAACTGCTAATGCCTGAAAACACACGTAAATGTCAGTTAATAACCTCCACCCGAAGGCTTGAAGAGAAAAGTGTTTCTAGTTGCATCCAATACTTGTGGGCTGCTTAAAATGCTTCCCGAGTGTGTCCGGATGATTGTGCCGAAACACAATACGCCCGGTTAAAACATCACCAACACAGACCAGATGGTGACTTAATTGTTGTAGTATAATTTGAGCAGTCTTTCTGTAAAACTGAAACGTATATGTTTATCGGTTATGAAAAAGTCGATGCTGTAAACTGGAGACTTTTCACCTGTAATTTACTGCAAACCGGTTAATTTCGTCATGTGCTTATACATATTTTCAAAAAGTATAACTGCTAACGCTTCCCTCAATTGGATTATGCTCCCAGAGGTTCGATTCATTAATTTATGATCAGAAGTAATTTTTATTAAGTTTGGATAGCCCATGTTTATCCTGTCGTTTCATGCTCCCGATGATTTTCTCTCTGATTTGTCTCACTCCCTGCTTATTCAAAACCCGCATTGTGTGATTAAGTAGATTTTTAGTTCATTTGTTCCTGTTTCTCAGGCTAATACTTGACTCTAAGTTCACCTCCCTACAAGTAATTAGTCACTACACGGTGTCATCACGATTTCAGTGTGAAAAACGTTCAGTTCATGTCGGCGTCCATCTCATGAACGAGGGCAACATACAGTATCTTTGCATCTGCAACAGATTGTGGGCGATGCAAGTGATTTTCTGTCATATATGCTACAAAATTTTCCTCAAAGTCGGCCAGACAAAGAGATTCTGCTGGCTTGAGACAAAACTGCATATCAACTTTGTTGATGTCGTCCAAGGAAATCGGTATTTTGTGATCAAATGTGCCTGTAATATGTAGAAGAAAAATATGTACATTACCTTGTGTTCTTTTTAAAATGTAAATGTTATCTCAAGTTTAAGTAGCAAATGTTCATTCTAGAATAGATTTTAAAATTGTTTTTTAGTAAACCTTGTCTATTTCATAATCTTCAAATACACAAGTTGAAAGTCCAAAACAAGAGGAGAAACTGACAAATAAATCTTTAAGCTCTAGGATTTAAAGTGTCAATTACTGCGAATTCATATATTTCTTTAACATGCATTTGACCGGTTAGAATTCAGATTGGATATTAAAATAATATTTCGTGAGGCAAACTTTCGAACCAGTAATGTAAGAAGATAATCACTTCATAGTCAAGAATGTCTTAAAGACTTCCACATAAATACTCAAATTACACGAACGCTGCCTGAATCATAATCCATGACAAGTTTAATACTTCGATCAAACTACAATAAAATCTTGTTTTTTCAATTGGAGAAAATTTCAATCTATCATTACCTTAAACCATTCCCATAACGTGTACGATATTGCGCTATGTCAACGAATGTGTTCAGGGATTCAAGGATATACAATGGGTTGGCAATGAGCATACTAAAAATCCAATGAAAACAGATCTTCTTTTGATTAAAATACGTCCAAGTCATTTTGAGTGGAAAAAAGACACTGAATTTAATCAAGCATGTTTTTACATTTAAATTCTTGATTGGAAACAAGATGAAAAGTCCAAACATTTTTTTCATAATTTGTTGAAACTTGCCTTTGCAATTTGCCATTTCTCACATACCTAATTCTGTAATAAATGTCTCACAAACCTAATGTTATTTTAAGTGAAACTGGAATAGTTTACTAATAAAACAATTGAAGCATTGTCGTAATCCTGCAAAGGAAGGAAAATTCCAATTGGATTTATGCCGTCCACTAAGTCATTATCTTAAGTGAAAGCTCCTTTCTCAGCGTCCAGTGTGTACTGAACTTTTAGAACAGTTGTGTAATCATGGGCATTAAGTTGTTAGACTTTCTGTGGGGTCAACATTTTCTACCACCATTTATTATTTGGCTCTTAATAAAGAGAATTTGAATCATGTATATATGTTTACTTTGACGTGTTGTTCACAAAATACGAAACAATGGTCAAAACTAGTTTTAAACGGTATAATCCATTGTATATCTTTTCACCAATTTTATTCCATGACTCCTGGAGGCACAGACGAACTTCTCCCCTAACTTTATGACGCTGCCTTGACTTCAAATGGATCTTTTTCTCAACATTATGATTTTTTTCATAATGATAGTATTTATATGGTACGGTGGCCCATAAGTGGCATATATTTTTAATTTTTGTATTGTTTTTAACTCGAAATTTATACCGAGGGGAAAACATTTTAATCTGAATAAAGATATTTGTACCATGGGTAAAAACTATCTAACTGGGTAAAAAAACATTTCTACCTGTGTAAAAAATCTTTTTACCACGGGTAAACACTTTTTACTCGGGGAGAAACATTTCCACTGGGTAAAAAAATTTCCACCACGGGCAGGAACTTGTTACCTGTGTAAATCCATTTCTACCAGGGTAAGATATGTCTATTGTGGGAAAAAAAATTTATTCATTCCAAGTAGAAGCATTCCCGATCGACTCACACTATGTGATATTTCACCAAACCAGAAAATGGAACGCCAGTTCAGTGACTTTATTCTGGCATAGTTATTGCCTCCTCCTTTATTATACGTCACCAAGTTATACTGTTTTACGCTCACCATATAATTCTGGGAATGAATACATGATGTCCGGTTTTCCAGCTGGGCCACCAGATGATCCACGAATTGTATGTGTATTCCACTCTGTCATTATGCTTTTGAGATCTCTCTGAATGAATGTACCAAAACAAAATCGTGCGCATTCTCTGAAAAAAAAAATATAGGGGATGAATATATTCACGCGGTCCACAAACGAGTATGGCCTTTTGGGCATAAAAACAAACAGGCATTTTGGTTACAGAATTTACTTTCTTTCTTCACACCTATTTCATTCCAATTTTAGGCAGACCTACAAGTAGCTTGTCCTGTTTGGGTCTCGTAGTAAACGTGCATTGCAATTATTATGGCAAACATAACCAGAATTGGACACTTTAAAATTTACATTCAGCCGTAAACTTTCTTCCATTGAAAGAGCAACATTATACCTAAACGCACATAATCTTAGATTCAAATGTATGTATCTATTTTAGATAATCCCCAGGCATGTTTTTGTCGTAATGTGGAGTTTACATATAGAATGCTATTTAATTACCTGGGCCCTGGCCACTTGTTCCACTATAGGTAGTCATATTGTATCATTAAATCCATGATAGAAGTTCCTGGGTACAGGTGTTGACATCAGAGCCTGACTGCGGCGTAGACGTGGTAAATTTTGTAACAAGAAATTTGTTTTGTTTTGTTTTGTTTGTTTGTTTGTTTGTTTTTTGTTTTTTTTTTTTTTGTTATTTTGTTTTGTTTTTGTTTATTTTTGCTTTTGTTTTTGTTTTCGTTTTGTTTTTGTTTTTGTTTTGTTTTTTTGTTTTTTTTTGTTTTTTTTGTTTTTGTTTTTTTGTCAAACTGCAATTGATTTCTTGGTTTTCATTAATATCAAATGTTAAATAAACATATTAAATTAATCAAGCTCTTTATTCATTGTCAAATAAAAAAGAAAATGTGCAAAACTTTCAAGTATTCTATCCTTCAAATCCAGTCCAAATCACTCACAGGTGAACAAGATTTCCTGGTTTGAGCAAGCCGAGGGTCTCCATATCTCTGAATGTATCAATCCAGTACCCCATGCCCAACTCCCTCATGCTCCTCCACCAACGCTCAATTCTCTGAAAAAAAAGGAGGGAAAAGATAGTCTAAAATGATTAAAAAAAATGCAGATGACTTCGAATTTACTATGCCCCACAATATGCAGCATAAAATGATCTTAAACATCATGAGTGTGTTGTCTGTGAGATCAAATGTTTATCATTTTAAGACGTGGTTCGGAAAGCTTACACCTCAACTATATTAGATCTGTAAATTCCGCTGCCTCTGTCAGCACGTTTTTTTCCGATTTAATATACATTCTGTTTCTGTGTGCAAATAAAGTTCAGTTGATCTATCAAAATTCCCCATGAGTATTCACAAAGTGTTCTATGCGGATCAGTCTAACTTTAAATAGTTTGTATAACATATCCTGGACAATAACACTGCTGTAACCTTGACACTTTTAAGATATTGGATTGGCGAATTTATAACATCACATGTTCGCTATGCATATATATATATATATATATATATATATATATATATATATATATATATATATATATATATATATATATATATATATATATATATATATATATATATATACATATATATATATATATATATATAAACGAAAAAAAGCAATTGATGTTTTTTATTACTATGGCAACGCACCGCGCAATAAGATTTATGAACGTTTGTGTACATTTGTCTCGATAATTGCCAACCCGGCATAATGATTCGTTCCATTGCAATAAAGTACCAAAATGTACGCTTGGATTGGCAATGTACTAGGATAACACAACAAAGGTTGTTCTCGAATGTCAGTATGGAAAAAGAGAAAGGGGGGGACGCATTTATTGATATGCAATTTAAAAAAATGTGTTTTCCAAAAACAGACGATCATAAGTAGCTAGAATTCATTTCATTGCTTTATTTTACATACAGGTGATTCAGGCGTTGGGTTGCAGCATTATATTTGTGCTTTTGCACAAGAGGGATTAATTAAGGGCAAAGCTCGGTCTACTAATTTGAAGATATATATGTGTATTTTGAAAGAATAAATTGATTCATAATTTTTAGTTCTAGATTTAAATCAGTCTACGTCCACAATTTCATATTAAATTATGTTCATTACCAATTACATGGACTTTCTATTTTTAAAGCACAAGGCACAATCGCACGTTCATGTTATGGATTTCGTTTCCAATTTGAAAATGTTCATCTTTGATTCAATCTATTGGTTAATTGGTAACATATCTTTACATGCAGATATTAAAGCCACATTGACACGAATAAAAATACTTTTACACAAAGGATAAAAATTGTCACATTCTAATTAGAATTTGGTTCATCTTCGTTTGCTGACAAACTAATGCTTTGATTTAAATGCGATACCTGGTTACTTTGCGAAGAAGCGATAACAACGCTTTTCCTGCCCGAAAATTCGTCAGAATGATACCACCGGAATGCTTTTTGAATAGCAGCAATCAGCATGTTTTCAGTGCCAGCGTCCATTCTCACTCTGCAGGGAACAGCTGAAATTGCGCATTTGCAATGATTGACACCAATATATCAACTTTATCCCGAAAGGACAGCTTTGGCATTTTCTGGACCTTAAAGAGTTAAGACTGTATCAAGGCTAATAGTCCTGACAAGAGATAGTTTTTTTGCCTTATTGCGAAATATTTGATCGTGTTTATCATCGAGGGCTGCTCCATAAATTGAGAAATAATACAATGGTCTAAAGAATAAGAAATAAACTGATAGCACGGTTAATATTATGAAACATTTACATGCATACTATCCAGACCCTGATAATGCAGAATGTAAAAAATGAACAAAATTTTACAATAAAAACATTTATGTTATTTGCACTTGTTCTAGGTTGCTCATTGATTTCTACACACTTTGTTGCAGTTCATTAGTCATTTAACATAAACAACTTGAATATGTCCATGCAGCCAACATTATCATGCAAACTATTGGGACTGTTTTAAACATTACCTTCTATTTTCCTCAAGTATTGCATGAAGTAGTAGGCAACGACTTCAGAATTGTTGTTTGTCCTTCCAACATCAAGCCATAGCATTCTCCTAGAAAACCTAAAATTTGTTCCTAAATGTAGCACATGCACTTACTGTACAGTATTTAAAAACGCAGCTGATTGTTGATGATTATTGATAAATATCGTCAGCTTGTAATAAAAACACGAATACTATACACAACCTCCAGAAAACCACAAAATGCATGTATTATAATACTGCAAATGTTCGCAAGCTAGAAGTATGTTTTTTGTAACTGTATAAGTACAAATTTTTAAGAGCATAAGTTCTTTCAAACTCATTAAAAATTAAAATTCCACGGTTTTCATTTTCCTTAAAAGGCGATTTTTAAGCCCCCAAAAAGTATTTTTGAGACTCTATTTGCTTGTGACGACAGGTTTGACGAAAATTATAACGTTGGTCAGTGAGCAGTGGAGTCATTGTACCGACGATGAACCCTAGACATGTACGTTGTTTTAGTGCTTTACATTAATCTGTAGTGGACACACACACACACACACACACACACACACACTCACACACACACTCTCTCTCTCACACACACACACACACACACACACACACATATATATATATATATATATATATATATATATATACATACATACATACATACATACATACATACATACATACAAAATTATCATGATAGGTAAAATGGGCCAGTGTCACTTGTGATATGTACAGACCCACATATAGCTGCATGGACGGGGAAACCGTAGCGTTTGAGCTTATCATATCCATCAATATGTATCACATCATTCGGCCCTCTATTGCTGTACTGCCGACGGTGCAGCCGTCTTTGTCTCCTTTGTGCTACACCATCTGGATCCAAAATACGCAGGAGATGCATTACCGTACTGCTGTTTAAAATAGAGAAACAAATATATCAATATATTATGTAATATACAAACGTGCAGGTATATTATGACATGTCATGGGAGAAATACTTTAAATCATTATAATTGTAACGAAACAAACATTAACATCGGTCTAACTGTCTGTATTTATAAAATTGATATGTTATTTCATTTATTTATTCATTTAGCAAATCATGTTTTAGGTTATTTTTCATTCATCTAACACGATAAAAGAAGAAAGTGACCAAACATTTTTGTTGAGTGTCACATTAGATATATATTTTGATTTGCTATGTATTTCCAAATTATTAATTTCCAATGATAAATCTTCATTCAATGATCAAAATTACACGCACTTTGATAAATACTGCCCATACTTCATTTCCAGTCTTCTTTTCATACTCCTATACCCAAGACATCTGCCACTCTCGTCCAGTTCCGCCTTTGTAATATAACATAATGTAATGTAATATAATATTTTAATATTATATGATTTGACTTCAAATGATATAAACAGTTGTGACTTTAGCATTTTTTTTATTGCCCAGGCACAGAATAACCCCTGAGCATGATGGTAAATCTCATGATGCACTAAAATGACACCTTTTCCTGCAAAATATATTTTCAAGTTGCCTGCTTAGCTGACCCTGAGTCCAATTTCTATTTGCCTGGTGTCCTCTTAGTCTGCAGAGTTTCAAGTCATTTTCGTTATGTATCTCACTTGTAAACATAGCCTCCACTATTGATCAACCAATCAGGCAAGACCAGCTTGTAATCACTTTTAAGTAACCTATACTTATGCATGAGGACAAGGTCCAACCATATACCGGGAAGACCTGAAGAACCCTAAAATAGACCCCACATAACGTACCTTCTCTGACAACCCGAAGGACCCTATTGGGTACTTCAAGAACCACTGGTTCTTAGAGCGTAGAGGCACAAAGTTAATCGCTTTTATGAATTCGATTAGGGATCATGTTGGAAACCCATTCAAAAACTAAAAAAAAAAAAAAAAAAAATCTTTTTGCAGGGGGCCGGGAACAAAGCAAAACTATAATTTTGACAAATGTTTTGAAAACCACGATAATATTGTTTCCAACTTTTTGCATATATTTTTTATAAAACTTCATTTTCGGTGCTTTAGATTTTATTGTTTAGTGAATATACTATTCAAATTGTTCTGGTATTACACCCAAGCACACCCACGCAAACACCCACGCAAACACCCACGCACACACACACACACACACACACACACACACACACACACACACACACATATATATATATATATATATATATATGTATATATATATATATATATAATGTCCTTTGTTTAATTTTTGACCTACATATCATGTCTCCTCATAACAGACAGATATATTGTATGTATATCTCTGTTGTTACATTTTCTCATTTCAATATAAAATTGGCATGGGCATGGTGAAATATATATCCATTCATAATTTCCCGGGAAATGGTGATTTTGGACTGAAGGCGCAGGCAGGGGGTAATCCTAATATGCAATTGGCAACCAACACATGCATTGACACGCTTGCCATTATGCAAATCTTCAGTTACGAAAAGCGTGTCAATGCCAAATGTCACCTCTGTGAGAAAACAGAAACGTTCCACCATGTCCTAAATAACTGTACCGAAATGTTAGATGGTTATACTTGTCACCACAATTCTATCCTTTCCCATTTTAATTCAAACTTCAAAGAGCATTTTTTTTTCAAACTTGGAGATATTTGCAAACGTCCTTGGAAACCACGCTGGAATAGCAACAATACCTACAGACGTTATATTTTCCTATCGACGACTACATTTTGTATTTATTGATAATCCCTCTGAACTTATTATCCATGTAGAGTGATAAAATAACATTCGAATTAAACATAGAGGTAACACACAAATGGAAAGTAGAGCGATATAGAGACATAATTCAAGACATCCAAGAATCATGACATACAATGTAGAGTTCGGTAGTACCCTTTAGCAGTAGCATCAAGACCATTCATTTCCAGAAAAAGCACCCAATCTGAGCCTTTTTAAGTGTTTTTTGAGCCCCTCTCTTCCCAGTTGAGACAACACTCAGAAGGCTTATTAGGGACAAGCGAAAAAAATCCTTACATTCAAGTCATTCAAGGTAAATAAAATATGAAAAATAGTGTCATGTATTTAATAAGAGTTTGATGGATGATCAATTATGGTCAGTATAATCATACCGCAAAAGTGCTATGTAATATCAAGAAACCCTATGAGGACAAAAAAAAATCCTTGCCTGCTAAACGACTTTTCTTGCTCTGCCGAAGGTGTGAAGGGTACTGAATACCCCGTGACCAATCGCTTAAAGAAAAAATGCCGTTAGTCCCCCATCCTCCATGAAGAGCTAACTTTTGCAGTGCGAATAGACGATAGTAAAATACTTAACACGTAATTTAATACTTTACTAGTTTTAGGAAGTACTGATTTTTAAACTTTCGTGCCGTTTATACTTAAAATTACATTATGTAACTACCTTGAGAGCTTCTATTACAACATCCCAGTTCGTCCTGTCAGTCTTTCTCAAGCCAAGGCGGGCTACAATTCGCCTAAAGTTGCGCATGCTGTGCAGTATAATACATTTAATAAATGCATTAGTACACTTTTTACATATATCTATGCAGCATCAAAATATATTAATGGGTTAAAGTCACATACGATAGAAGTCTATTAAAAAACATGATGATATCCAGATTATGTATATTACATATTGTGGAATTGAAATTACAACTAATACTCCTGCCACACTACAGACGTATTCTATATGTGTTTGGGAAGTCGTATTGCAGTCACTTGTGCCCATATGTAATTAGCAGCCACACTAGTAAAAACATTCCACATCTCAAGCGAACACAGCAATATGTATTCCTGTTTCCACACTAGCACAACTCTCATCAAAGAGCCAAAATCAATGATATTCTGTCTGGGGAGGCAAATACATATATTAAGTGTACAGAATCCTTTCTATTGAGGATGAACCTTGAAGTATACATACGGATGTAATTAATACATACTATCTTTTGGGATCAACAGTGTGGCAGCTAATTGCGTAAGGAAAGAGGTACAATGTGTACTCAATACGCATGTTCTTCCTTAGTGTGGTGGGGGTATTAACAAACTTTGGAATCAAGCATATGACCTGGAAGTACTACAGGTTGTTGCCTGCGAGGACAGCCCTATGATCGCTTTCGTTATTTACTGGGGCAATTTTGATGGAAAGCTAGCTGAATATAGAGGAGCCACAGTCTACCCACGTTGGCAATACAGGCTGCCATCCTGGTCAAATAACAATCCTTTAATGCAACAATGCTGGCATAGTGACCACATAACTAAAATTTCATCTTTAGATTTCAAGTGTAAAGGTAATATGCACAATCATATTGTCTATTTCATTTCTGTTTTGAGGATGTAGCTTGAATATGAGTTTACCATTCAGGCCGCTTACAATAAAACTTCGCGAGACCGATATTTAACAACTGTTTAATAAATCTCAATATTACTATCTTTTAAATTTCATATAGGTATTTATTTAGTTCCAAGAATACGGTCACTGCATTAGCGATCTAATAACAGTTATCCGAGTATGCTATTCAGTCGAAGAAAGGCGTTTAAGATTTGTTGACTAGCCACTCATATTACATTAATATATGCAAAATTTCTACACAATGATAGCATATAATTATCAGACATCCAATTTCAAAATAATTGCTTTATGTTACTTACGTGAGAAAAATACCATGGCGAATGCTTAGGAAAATCAGTACTTCCTTTCCTGTGTATCCCAAACTGACATAGCGCTCCACCAATGTATCAACTGATCAATTGTTAAAATGGACTACATTGAGACACATTGAATTAAAAATACAGAGGTATCGCCAGATATTTATTTAACCGGGTTAGGCGGACATAAACTTATGGCTACACATCATACATGACTCCATGGAGCTTGTCAGGCTGCTTTTTTTCAAAATATTATGAAAATATATTTTCAAGCTTGAAAATGTTATCCATTATACAAACAGAAAGCAAAAATGAACATACCGCATTATGCGAGATCGTAAGATATTTGTCCATGTAAGAAACTATTTGCAATTTAGAAAAGTAAATATACAAAAAAGTTTTAATCTGTCAACACTAACCATGATATGAAAGCAATAATGATAATATTATTATTAAAAAAAAAACCATTGCAACCCATATTGCTTCCTGCGACAATAAAAAATACGTGTGGCCATTGAACTGCTATTCTCGTCCCTAGTATAGTTCCCCAATTTCATTCCAAGAAGACAAAATGCCAGGTATATCATACCATACCAATGTAATGCTACCCATACTGATATCCAGTATCAACGTGGGAGATTGCAAAATTGGAAATTCGCACTGCTACAATCAGATATGCTACAAAATAGAAACAAGAGGCCCATGGGCCTAATGCTCTGCTAGCATCGTGGCTATATTGCACCTGTTCATCTTAAAGTTGTGAGTCCTCAAGCGGCTTCTGAACATTACAGCTTATGTACATTTAATGTAGATGTCCTCCAGATGGCAACATGTAATCATAGTTTATTTGTGCAACTCCTGTGATGAATATTGTTGCATGTGCCAAGACAACAATGAGTGAGTCCTTCACTATATGCCCTAAGTGACCTTGGGACAGAAGATGAAGGACACCCAGATCATGTAATACAAGATGTCCATAGGCCTGCCTGGTGTTGTGCTGACATTGCCATTGAAGTCCAAGCTACATCTTGCCATTACAAAATCACTTCTTTCAAATTTACAGGCACTGTGACTGCACAAAAATGGATCAAGGTCACTGATATTATATACAATGCTAGGTTTGGGCATTGTCTATATATTCTATACATTTGGCAAGTCTGATCCAATTATTTTTCAAGATATGAAATTTTATATCTTAAAACACATTTTGTCTCCTAATTTCCATCAAATTATAGGTGACGCCACTAGTATCATTAACAACTTAGACTTTGACTACGCCAACAATCCCAACGAATTTGGTGAAGATCAGCAACAAAATAAAGATGTTTTGACCTCTAAATTGCATAGTATTGTAGGTGGTGCCACAAATATCGAAAAGAACCTGGATTTTTATACCTGCAATAATTCCTCAAAGTTACATTGGGCTAACTTGAAAACTATGAACAGTATTGCAGTCACAAGATTTTCACAGTTTTACCTGTATATATAACATAATATTATAAGTGGCGCCACCAACATTGATGTCGACAAAGATTTTTATACAGTTTATACCTCCTAAACGTTACATGGGCATATCTATAATAAGATAATAAGAATTGTGGGATGCAGGGCATTCACGAGATGACCACTATATTCAATCTGGCCTTTGACCTTGATCTTCAACTCGATTTTAAAAAGTTCAAAATATGCGCCCCACAGCCATCTTTCCATATAATCTTTCTTTGTTCAAATCGGGTCATAACTTTTCAAGCTATTGACGAAAAACAATAAATTTGGACAATTGCTTAACTCCATAATTACTGGGTCACAGCGACCCAAAAGTTAGACCTCCCCCACAACCCCACCAAATCTGTTGAAGATCCGCATAAAATTAAAGATGCTAGAGTGTTCACAAGATTTTCACATTTTGACCCCTATATTACATAATACTGTAAGTGACACCACCAATATCGAATAGAACCTCGATTTTCATACACAATATACGTCCTCAAATTACATTGGGCTGATATCTTAACTTTTTAAGTTATCGCGTTCACAAGCCAAAAGTTCACGGATGGACGGATGGACGGACGGACGGACAGACGGACGTTTCCTTTGAAAATTAAGAGCTTCATACACTATTCCACCGTACCGACACTGGTATTAGCAGGTAAATAGTAACACTATTTTAAGCACCATAAGGTTGACTAGAGGTGTTATGAAGTAAAGTGTACTAAGGTATTAGCTGGAAGCCGCCTATTTCACTATACTGGATGAAGGTTGAAAAGAAATAAATCATGCAAAAAGTGAATATGTACATGGTTTTCCGACTTAAGACTGACTAGAGAAATTCTGTAGGTGGGTTAAGTATACTTCACCCAGGTACCTTCCCTCTTACCACTCTAAACACTTTGAGGAATACATTTTTTCTGTAATTTGGTTCTTTTGTCTGACATATTCGGAGGTCTGGCATACATCTAAGGGAACAGATGCTGTCATTATAATGTGTTTTCACTGTACTTTAGAACAATGACAGTACGTTATTACACTGTATTTTGTATTATGATTTGTATGATTTCCATTGTGATCCAGTAGTCGTATGGATATACATAAATGCTACATTCGATAGAAATACATCAGATGATTTTATACCAATTGAAGAAAGAATCATCGCCATTGTGACTTAGGTATATTAGAAACAATAGTATATACTCATAATTTAGAAAGCAAACGGAACTGGATATATATATATATATATATATATATATATATATATATATATATATATATATATATATAGAGAGAGAGAGAGAGAGAGAGAGAGAGAGAGAGAGAGAGAGACAGAGACAGAGAGAGACAGAGAGAGAGAGAGACAGAGAGAGACAGAGAGAGAGAGAGAGAGAGAGAGAGAGAGAGAGAGAGAGAGAGAGAGAGAGAGAGAGAGAGCGCCAATGTAAATCAATGACTAAAAGATTGTTGCTATAAATCATAGGCCTACTTGATTCTTCCTGTTTCTGAAACTTAATGTCTGCCTTGGGGTCATTTTTATGGCATAAGGCCGATACGAATTAAAGACAGAAGATGAAAAAAGATACTGGTAGCAGAGGCCGGCCCGGTGGCTTCCATCTACACTGAAACAAACAAAAAGACAAGCTACTGCTGCAGCTGCTACTGGATATAGCGACAATGCCACATAATGACAACATTGTACAATGACGGAAAAAGGACTTAAAAGGATTAATTATTATGACCAAACAACCATTCAATGAAATCTGACAGATAAATCATCAAAATAATCTAAGTCTACATCAATCGTCAGGCTCTAATTTTATTTTTCAATAATTCCTCTTCATAAAACATAGTTATGTATATATATATGTATATATATATATATATATATGTATATATATATATATAAATATATATATATATATATATATATATATATACATATACATTTAACGTCACTTAAGTGTAACGTTTGCATGCAAAACAAAAGTACAGAGTCAAATAGACTTAAAATACAGATAAAGTACTTAACATCCTCCATGGCAGCTATAGTTACTGGGTGATATGGGATGGTTCCCTGGATCTTTCGTTGGACAAAATGAGGGATATTAATTTTTATTGCCTTAAATAACGGGGCGTATTCTTTTTTCTGGAAACTGGGAAATTGCATTTTATTTCATGGGAATTGGGATATAAAAGCTTAATTTGATTTTGTGGTAAATGGGAAATGAACAAAAATTCGGAACTGGGAAATCAGTCAATTATTTCTTTTATTCCCTCGTACCCGTATCGTCACTTGACCTTCGGTCTCGTGATGATACGGTTGCTCGGGGGCTGATAGGGGGGGGGGGGTGAAACAGCAACAACCATGTGATAACCTGTAAGTATCGCCATGCAAACTATATCTGGAGACAGTTTATGTGTCCTGTATAGTCACTACTACGTGTATTACAGTGGGCGCATCTACGCGCTGTACCCATTGGTAGGTGCTCCTGATGTAGCTAACGGGATATTATAATATCCCATATTATATCCAGACAAAAATATATTGTAGTACAGGTATTATGGATGCACAAAAAGTCCATTTTACTCACCGTTTTCTGGTTCGCTCCCTAATATGGCTGCTTTACAGGTGTAAGTATACGGCATCATGGGAAGGTGTTAAACGGAAGTGAAACAAGAAAAAGCACGATATTGCGAAAATAAGAAAACGAGAAAACGCTAATGCGAAAACACGATAATGCGAGTGCGAAAACACGACATAATTTCTGTCGTATTTTCGCGGTTGTGTTTTCGCATTTTCGCCTTCGCGTTTTGAATTTTAGTGTTTTCGCTGTCGTGTTTTCTTGTTTTCGCCCAAGGTAAAAAATGCGAAAACAAGAAAACGAGAAAACGCGAATACGAAAACACGAAAACGCGAGTGCGAAAACACGACATATTTTCTGTCGTGTTGTCGCGGTTGTGTTTTCGCATTTTCGCCTTCGTGTTTTCTTGTTTTCGCAATTTCGCCTTCGTGTTTTCTTGTTTTCGCATCTTCGCCTTCGTGTTTTCTCGTTTTCGCCGTCGCATTTTTATGGAGAGAGAAAAATATTTTATTTGGCACTTTTGTGCCACCATACACGACAGAAAATATGTCGTGTTTTCGCACTCGCATTTTCGTGTTAGCGTTTTCTCGTTTTCTTATTTTACTGTTTTCTTCCTTGGTCGAAAACAAGAAAACACGAAGGCGAAAACACTGAAATATAAAATACGAAGGCGAAAATGCGAAAACACAACCGCGAAAATACGACAGAAATTATGTCGTGTTTTCGCACTCGCATTTTCGTGTTTTCGCATTAGCGTTTTCTTGTTTTCTTATTTTCGCAGAGTAGGTGATATCTGCACAAATTTTTCTCTCAACTTTAGACCATAATTTCGAGCAGAAGAAGAATTACCCTTCCATCACTATGGCGTAGGAACACATAGGAAGTCTTATGCAATTGAGTGAGCGGTTGTGGAGAAGAAGATTTTTGTAAGATTTGTCCCATCCCCCCCTCAAAAAAAAAAAACATTCAAAATCAATGGAGCGTGACCATGTGGACAAACCTGGTAGAAACCCACCCAAGGTACATTGCCACCAAGTTTGAAGTCAATCTGGATGACGGTTTTTGAGAATAAGTTGAAAATGTGAATTAGCATTAGAATGCCCATTGACCTGCATAGTAATCAATAAGAATGCTGCATTGACCGTTAAGTATCCAAATTGAAAAAATCGTTGAAAATCAGAAATCCACAGCAATGCTACTTAGTGAACCACTTTGTTTCACCCTTCCACAAGGAACATATGAACCCAGTGTCAGCTTAATCTGAAACACGGTTCTGGAGATGAAGTCAAAAATAGCAAACACACACACACACACACACACACACACACACACACACACACACACACACACACACACGCACGCACACACACACACACAAACAACAAAAATATAAAAAAAAAATAGAATAAAATCGCAGCGTCACTCGGTCACCAAATTCAGAACTAAGAGCACCCGAGAGAGTCCCTGTCCGTTATCAAAGCAATTGGGTGAGCGGTTTTGGAGAAGATTTTTTAAGATTTGCCCCCCAAAAGAACCAAACAAAATCATAAAAAAAATCATTGCAGCTTGACCATATGAACAAACCTCGTAGAGACTAACCCAAGGCACATCCACACCACGTTTGAAGTGAATCTGGCTGAGGGCTTTGGAGAAGAAGGCGAAAATGTGAGTTGTGGACGATCGACGACGGATGGCTAGTTATAACATAAGCTCAGCTGTCTGACAAGTCAGCTGAGCTAAAAATTGTGAACATCAGTACACGGATAGGTGACATACGGGACCAACAATGAGAAAGGAAGGAAGGGGAGCGATGGTGTGAGCATTGTTAAAATAATTGTACTATTTACAGACTTAAATCCAAGTTATATTTTGAATCTTCTAGAAAGTCATAGATAGTTGTGAGCGGCCTTGAATATCTAATCCTTTTGTCTTGTAATAATTTCGCTTCCTTCATTCCAAATAAAACAGTTTCCAAGTTAAAAGTACCGAATGTGGCTCTGCAGTACCCATCAAGCCCTTCTCATCTATAAGGATATTTGATTTGATGAGTCAATGTCTAAATATAATTTTGTCTGTGATCAGATGAGCTATCCTCTCCATAAGTCATCCAAAGACCTCACCCTGATGAGTCATCCTATGACGTCACCCCGATGAGTCATTCCTGAGTCATCCCCTTCACAGCGCATGTGCAGCAGGAAGTTCGTGCGTTAAAGTTGACCCATTGGTAGTTTGAAGGTATAGTTCATTATAATTTAATAAAGTTTGCGAATTTCCAAAACACACAGACAAATTTGTGTGAAACAAATCTTATTTTTCTGATTTTTATTCTTTGTTTAGAAATGATACTTTGATCCCTTTTCTTTTGGCAAAAAAATCGATGTAGAACTTTGAGAGAGAGAGAGAGAGAGAGAGAGAGAGAGAGAGAGAGAGAGAGAGAGAGAGAGAGAGAGAGAGAGAGCCCTTGAAAATTCGCATGTTACTTTTTTTCCAAATGCAGCAATTTTATCGTATTAATTAAAAAGGTATGGACAGAGGTGGTGGAAGTTTTTGGGGGTTTTTTTGGGGGGGGTTCTTTTTATTGTTTCAGTTTTTTTTCTTGTCTTGCTAAATGTTGATTTGAATAGAAACGATATGGTGTACTTCAAAAAAGAGCAGCCCGGTTATCCAGCTTTGGTTGTAGACAGTGGGGTATATTGGTTACAAATAATCATTAATCATTAGGCCTGAATGTACTTAACTTTTATCATTGAATGTTGGTTGGTTATATTTTATGCACATATGCCAGGATGGTGCAATAATATTGGTGAAAGCACACCAAACTATGATGCATGAAATGGGAGTACCGAATGCCTAGGGAATCTTGCCTTGGCTTATTTCCATGGTGGACCACAATATGAAAATAGCAGAAATGCAAGTATGAAATCAGAAAAATATTAAGTTGCTTTGCACCGGTTTGTACCTGAAATGCTTCAAGCATTGATGAATTAAAAGATTGATCTAAATTTTCAATATATAAATATATAAATAAATATAAGCACCAAAGCCGTTCTTTTTATAACTCCAGGGATCTGATATATATATATATATATATATATATATATATATATATATATATATATATATATATATATATATATATATATATTTGGAAACGTTCTTACATTCACTCTCTTTTATATACCCTGGCACGTTCTGCATGGAAATAGGTTATAATGATGGTACAATGGTACCTAGAATTTACCGATCCCAGTCCCCACCTGGTCAAAACGAACAGATTCCTTGGCACGGACCTTTTGCCATGTTAAATGACCTGACGCGCAAGACCACGGTGCTCTCCATTAATCCATGTGCGAGTATACAAGAGCAATGGCTTAATTTGCCTGTTAATAGCTGAATACACAAGTCACGTCCCAATGGTCTTGCCTGATGTCCTGCAAGGGTGTGGGTATTTTACAAAGAAACGCACTGGGAATATGTACATTTTCCCTAAAAACTGCCCACAGAAACCAGGGATACACTTTGTATCAAAAATGCTGAAAAGAAAGTTTTTCAGTCACACTTAGTGCTGTACATACTTAAATATGAAAAGCCCAGTCAATTGTGGAATACATACTTTATTCAAATTTATCAAAGTTTGCAGGACTTTCTATTGTTCTTTATGTTCACTCATGCATTTCACGCACATACACTATTGCAGTGGCAAATTTACAATTCCTGGATCATTTTCTCAATAAACGTCTTCACATGAGAAACATTTATTTTTGATAAATTCGGTAGCATTTTTCAAGAACTGTGATGCAAATTTTGCTACAGTGCTCCAGTTGGACAGGCTTAGACCAGCTGCAAAAAAAAAAAAAAAAAAAAGGCATTCAAATCAACCATAGCCAAGTTGTATGACAAAGTTAACAGAAAAGCTGGCCAACGTGTGCCGTTGTTTTGCAGTAAAGTCAACTCAAACACAGCATTTTATTTCAACTTGTCTGGACGGTCAACTTGGGTCGAGGGAAAAGCATAGCTGCCACGATGCGTGAGGTATCGGTATCTAGATTCGCTAGGTTCCATGTGTCCGTTCTCCGAGTTAACATACCAAACGGTCGTCAAAAGATGACATACAATCTAAACTTTAATCTGCCTGCTCGTTTGTGTCTGAAGCCGTTATCATCGGAAGTTATAAATCCAAATGCAACACGAATGGACGCATGCAAACACTTTGAGCGCCATTTTAAACATGGCGCAATGCATTGTGAGAAAGGAAAATCACAGTGAATTGTGGCCACGTGTTTTCATCATGGTTTCAGGTGTCGGTTCTCCGAGTTACCAGGGCAAATGATCGTTAAAGTAGTTTTGAAACATGACTTACTATCTTAACTTTAATCTGCCCGCTCGATTGTGTCTGAAGCAGTTATCATCGTTAGTTACAAATCCAAATGCGACACGGCACACTGAAGCGCCATTTTGAACATTGCGCAATTAAAGCATTGATTGCGGGACAGTCTCACAAAAGTACATTTGATTTGGATATCAAAGTGAATCGCCGCCACAGCATATATATCATTATTGATGCTCTGAAATAACTGCAAAATTTTTACTTTTGGTTTCATATTATAACCCTCTTCCCACCCACACTCGGCAAGATCGTTTCAATGCTCATTTACAAACCATTGGCGTTGGGTGCGGAACTTGCTATTTTCACAAAGGCAGCCAAGTCGATTGGATATTTGGAAGAGGTAGCGTCCAAAATATATGTTTGATTAATGTTAAGGGAAGATTAATTTGTCGAATGAATGTAATAGACAATATATAATGGGACTTTTTCAGAGTGATCATTACCGGAAAATGTAAATACAACGACAAACAATGACCAATTCTATGCCTCAGAAATAGTATTGATTATCAGATGTAGAAGTCGCCCTGAGGCAATAAGGGTTAGGAATAGGCTGAGTGTCATGCGCCCCACTGCGTCAAAGACGAAGCTCAATGGAGTAGGTTGCCCCGATAGTGGACACAGGTCCGAAAGTACTGGCGAGTTTTTATATAAGTGTTAATCATCATTTTTTTTTCGGCTGACTTGTCAGTCAGCTGAGGTTATAGGACGGGTCTTCGTCTATCGTCGGGGCCCGTCTGTTAACAATTCACGTTTTCGACTTCTCAAAACCTTCGGTGGATTCACTTGAAACTTGGTGGGGATGTACCGTGGATGGGTCTCTACCAAATATGTTCAATCGGTCACGCTCCAATAATTTACGGATTTTTTTACCGTTTTTTTGCGATTTTTAAAAAGACTTATTGTGTGTTAAGGTGTTTTTCGACAAAACTGTGACTCAGATTGCTCTGAAGCTTGGTGGAAATGAAGCTTGTAGGAGGCATAAACAAAAGTGTTCATTAGGTATGACACTCTGGATCCCTGATTTGAAACGAATTTTCCATTTGAGTACCTGTATGCATTTCTATTGATTACCATGCAAGTCCATGGGTATTGTGAGGGAAATTTGTAGTTTCAACTTCTCCAAAACCGTCAACCAGATTCACTTCAAACTAAGCAGGAGTGTACCTTTGGTGGGTCCCTACCAAGTTTGTTCAAATTTTCACGCTCCTTTAACTTTTAGATTATTATTATTATTATTATTATTATTAGTAGTAGTAGTAGTAGTAGTAGTAGTAGTAGTAGTAGTAGTAGTAGTAGTAGTAGTAGTAGTAGTAGAAGCAGTAGTAGTAGTAATATTATTTGTTCAGTGTTCAGTTTAAACACATTCCATTTGTAAACACAATTGGCCGACAGGCTCACCTGGCCTCTTCTGCATTTACAACAGGACAACAGAAAACAGAAAAAATGCGAATATCAGTACACGATTAGGTGAAACACGGGACCAACAATAAGAAAGGAAGGGGGACGATGATGATGTGTGAGCATTGTAAAAAAATAGTACTTACACTATTTGCAGACTTCAATCCAAGTTATATTTCAATCTTCCAGAAAGTCTAAGATTCTTGTGAGCAGCCTTGAATATCTCCTGGTTTTGCCTTGCAATAATTTCGTTTCCTTCGATTCATGTTTTATTCACAAAAGAAAGCAACTGGGAAGAAGGGCAAAGTCTTGTATGAATCCCTCTTGCCGTATTTGAATCCCTCTTGGTTAAGTTCTGTTTAGTTCCCTTTTAAATTCGCCCAAATGCTCAATGGTCCCAGTTGTTCGGGATAATGAATTCCACTCACGAATGCCGGAAGGGAAAAAGAGTTGTAAAGTGTGACTTTCTTGGCATCAATAACTCTAATTTGTTCGGTCCGTTCTGAAACTGTTACTGGTAATAGTCTTGAGAGATACACTGGGGCTAATCCATTTATATTTTTGAATAGAAGTACCCATTTTTGTTTCCTTCTGGGCTCGGCTAATTTTTCCCAGCCTGTTTCTATATAGATTTGTTGTGGATTCGTATGGGTAAGAGCCCATGTCACAACCCAAGCTGCCGCCAGCAGAACAGAATCAAGTCTGTCCTTGTCCAGTTTCGCGCATCCATCCTAGACCACACTGGCGTACTCCAGGCAAGGAAGTACAAATGAAAAAAGAGAGACTCGATAGATTTTCTGTTTAGCTTATACTGCAGCGGTTTCAAATCACCAATTAGTTTTTGTTTTGTTTTGTTTTGTTTTTGTTTTTGTTTTGTTTTGTTTTTTGTTTTTTGTTTGTTTGTTTGTTTGTTTGTTTGTTTGTTTTTGCAATAACATAATTGAGGTGTACTGACCATGGAAGATTCGCAGAAAACCAAAGCCCAAGATGTTAGTGCACCTCTACATTTTCAAGAGTCTTATTATTGAAGGTCAAGTTGGGATAGTTTTCAGGAACATTTTTCTTATTTAATATGAAAGATTTTCTCTTATTAGGATTGAAAGAAATGAGCCATTGATCTGACCAACGTGATATTGATTCCAGATCCTGATTCAGGGCCTCACTTGCCTCTGTTGGATTATCCACTGTGATGAAAAATGTCGTGTTGTAAAACAAAGAGGCGAAGTTCAGATCTAACTATCTCTACAATATCATTTACGTATACAAGAAAAAGGAGAGGCCCCAAAACTGAACCCTGTGAGAACCACCACTTCGCCTGTCCCCAAAGATGAGGCCTGACCCTGGATGACTACCCTTTGTGTTTTTGCGTTTAGATAATCTTTCAACCATGATATAAGTGGGCCACGGATGCCTGCGTTTTTTAATTTGTGTATCAACCCTGGATAATACACTCTGTCAAAGGCTTTGGTAATATCACAAAAAACTACTCTTACGTCCTTTTGGAAATCAGTCGCTTTAGAAAATTCGTGATATAGATTTACAAACTGGTTGACAGTCCCATCTTGGGTTAGAAACCATTATTGATTTCCATTTAATACAAAGTTGTCTCGTAAGAAGTTGAAGAAGTGCTTAAAAACTGCACGTTCAAATACCACCGTGATGGATTGGTATTACATGTGCTTTCTTCCAATCGGTTGGAAACTTACAGTTCAAAAGAGAAAGTTTCAATAATTTAATAAGGGAAGGGGTAATGCTTGGGGCTACCTCCTTCAACAACAAAGGACTGATTCCGTCTGGTCCACATGCTTCATTCGTGTATAAAGATTTTAAAATATCTTGGACACTATCTCCATCTAAAACAATAGCTTCAAGCGTATTAAGCGAATCTTGAATTTTGTTAGGTAGAGTAAAAGAGGAGGAGTCTACGTCAGATTGCTTAAGAAAATATTCATTAAAGGCTTCAGCTTGAGAATTATTATCAGACAACACCAAATTGTTCAATAGTATAGAAGGAATTAATATATTAAAATTACCAAACATAAAGTGTTTAACCGTTTTCCACCATTTTTCCTTTTGAACTGGCCATCATTTACGAGATTCCATTGTTTATCATGGTAATCATCTTCGGCTTTCCTTTAGTCACTAATATATTGGTTGCGTAGGTCAGGAAGCGGGGGTTTTCGTTTGAAGCCTTTGCCTTCTTATGAATTATGTGGACTTCACGCTTTTGACATCGTAATTTTGATGTATAACAAGGAGAGTCATCTTGCATTACCTGGACACATCTGTTCGGTATACAAAGTTGAGCAACATTTATAAATTATATTAGTCCATGCAAGACATGCCACGTCAACGTCTGGGGAGTCGAAGTAGGCGTCCCAAATAACCTGAGCTAATTTTTCTCTGAAACAGTCAAAATTAGCTTTTGAATACTATTATGTAAGCCTTTCATATGACATATCCGCATTAACTCGGAATAGTAAATTATCAGAGACAGTGCAATGGTCGGTTTGCGCGACTGGAGTTAAAACACATGTGCCTCGAACAAATTGAGATATGTTGCTTAAAACCTGGTCTAGACACGTTGATTTATGTTCGGTTACCCTTGTGGGCTCATTAACATGAATAGTAAGGTTGTTGAGCCAAAATTGAACAAATGTTTGCTATGATTAGTTCTACGATCTGCATTCAAATCACCCATGATTGTTGTATTATTGGAGCTATTGGCTTGGTCCACGTTGGCCTGAAGATCATCCAAAAAATTCACACCCGAGTCTGGGGGCCTGTAAACAAGTGCTAATAAGAATTTGTTATTATGGATGCGGTTTTTCACCCACAAAATTTCGAGAGCAAAGTTCTCTAGGTCGCTGCACATTTTTACAACCAATGCTCGAGATGTATACAGCGCAACTCCACCACCAAAGACCAAATGACAGATATTTAGTTCGCCTGGTCCAGATGGGTCTGTGGGGCCTGGGTTTGGATGCACGTCCCCGGACAGCAGTAACAGTAAGAAATGTACAAAAATGAGGCTGTTTGTACAGTTTTCGAAAAAACGGTGGCAATATAATAACATGAATGACTTGTTGAAAATTCAAGCTTTCACTACGTTTGTTACCTTGATCCCATTCGGTCATAAGTGGCACAAGAAATGTAAGTAATGATATGTATGTACTACACAGTAAGATATTGAAATGTGCTAATCGTAAATCATATAAATCGCATTACAGAAATATATAAAACTCTACACTGAAGTCGAACAGCTGATAACAGTATTTTGGGCAAATGTTTGTAAAATCTACAAAACCGCTAAACCAATTGCTTGGGGCACTTCTGAGGAGCCCCAGACCGTACTTTGTTCAACAAGTAGCGCTGCATTTTTTCTATTATTCCCCAAATTTTTGTTTTCTTCATATTTAACTTCTTCTACAAGTGTCACTCATGTTGTTCTGAAATTTGGTGAAAATGTTGCTTGTGGAATAATAATAAAAAAATCTTCACTAGGTGGTGACACTCTGGATCCCTGATTTTTGACGAGATTTTCAGTTTGAATACCTGCTGGCTAATGCATGCATTCCTTTTGATAACAATGCAAGTCAATGGAGATTGCAATGGAAAGTTCTTACTTCCTCTCCACAATCCTGATCCCCCACACCTGGACCAGAGTGGGTCTTATTATTCGAAAGATCCAGCTTTACGAAATCAAAAAAGAAAATTTGATTTGATTTGGAATGGAGGGGGGGGGGGGGTGTTAGTACCGGTAGTTTAGTTTTGGTAAATCTTAAAAATCCTTTTCTCTTAAATCGCTAGCTTTGAAGTGCATGTAATGGTAACGCTTACCTTTGCGCCTGCATTTGAACTTGTGGAACAGGTGAAGCAGTGGATCGTTTCCGTGTGTGTGTGTGTGTGTGTGTATGTTTGTGTTTGTGTGTGTGTGTGTGTGTGTGTGTGTGTGTGTGTGTGTGTGTGGAAATTATGGGCTTTTTCAAAACCAAATACCCGAATGTAGTCTCCACTAAGCGTTTCCGTTGAGTGGCGTTGTTTTTATTCTGTGGTTTTAAACTATTGCTGGATTCTCCACAGTGATCAATAAACAACATGATACACCACACAACTAAACGAAAATCATAGTAAAGGACTAAACGTGTATGGCTTTTGCAACATTTTTTTTTTAAAGAAGAAAATCACATCCAGTTTTCCGTTGTCTGGGGTGCAAGTTTACAAGATGTCATAGTTAAGAGATTTTTTAAATCTGAATTACAAAAAAAAAATAAAAATAAAAAAATAAAACAAACAAAAAAAATAAAACAAAAAAACACAAAAGACAACCATTAAAAAAAGAACCACAACAACTAGAAACAGACAAACTTGAACAAACAAAAAACAACCCCCACCCCCACCCCCACCCCCCAAAGTATAGCGGGTCAAATCATTAAAACTTGGTGGGATATAGGGAGGTTAGGTCAGCCTTATTCCCAGCTTTCAATTTTGTTAAATAAGACAAAGACTGTAAACGTACGTCTGCGCCCATTAAAGAAAACATTTATGGTCATATATAACCGTAATTACATTCATGTATGCAAGTTCTTTCCTTTGTTTCGATATTTATAGTGCGTGCAATTACGCTTATGGACAAGCCTTATCCGCATTATGGATAACTGTTGTGGCCAAGTCTTTGCGTATCTTGGTCTGCAAAGATCAAATCTCATGACATTTGACCCAAAATAATTCATATATCGTATATGTTTATGTGCAAGATGTTTAATGACCACAATTAAATGAACTATCTGATTTTTTTAGCATTCGGAATCTAAGTTAGCCTGTCTATCAGGTCTATATTCGATATCTATTTTTCCTCTTGAGGAAACCTACAGAGGCCTACTCGTACCGAATTACGCGGGTTATTAGTATCAATCTCACGGGGTAGGTCTCTTGACTGCAAGATGCTCGAAGATAAGTACCTGGGCATCTCGAAGCCAAGAGATTAGTATATCCCAGCTGGTATTTACGAGACAAACAGAAGATTTAAAATTGATATAACATATAAACCGTCAATATTTTACGCAGTGTCAGTTTTGTATCAGTTTCTTTTCTTTCAGCTGGATTTCAAGAGTTCTGGATCATACTGAGTCACAAAAAAATCCACAAAGAAAATACGACTTTTACTGTGCGAAATGGACTCATTGTTGAGCTTTGCTAAATGAATGATATCCATAGCCATTGGCAACAGTGCGACGATGTTTTAGCGCATCGATGTAGTGAGTTTCACACATGAATACAATGGTGGTGAACTATTCGGGATCATGTAATTCAGTCCTAAATGGCTGGTTCTACTTATGGTCCCTAGAATTTACGGCTACATCCAAGCAACCAGTGGACCCACTGCACCCCTCGTGGGGAAGGGATATACTACAAATCTAAGTCTCTAGTTCAGCATCCTGCTCAAGGTGGCACCTCATGCATGACCCTGTGAAATTGTAAGAAGACAGGGCCACAATGCTTCTGAAAAGTATGAAGAAAAGCCTACGCTTTACGATTGGATGATTCTGAACCTTATTCAGTCACATCAGGAATACAGCCAAGTATTTTGTCATTTGAAACAAAGCTTTTCATGGTTAAAGTCTTAATTTAAGTCGGTGGAAACTCACGTGATATATTGAACGTGTACAATATTTCATTCACTCACATTGGCATAAAGTGGCTGCTCGGTATGCATGCCCCACTTTGCGCACTCGTGCTGGGGAACAAGTGTGCACCATATTCAACTCTACAAGAGACACCTTGTGGCTGAGACTAGAGCGTAATTAGCTTGTGGTGAAGGTTCTGCTCAGTATTTTCTGTAAGTTTGAACATGCTGTTGAGCCTCCATCCAATTTGAAAGGCCGAGCCTTGCATTTTCGTATGATGACCTATATCATGAAATGAATACTTCAAATTCTGAGAATGCAAATATGAAAATAGAATAGAATGTAGCTGCCATGTTCATGAACAAATGGCTCTAATGTTTGCTGGGTTTTTACCGTGGTGCTGGGTGCACATGTGCCTCTGAACTCCCCAGCATGGTAGCGCCGCTCAGGAATAATGGAACTATGAATGTGCAAGCTTCCCATTGTAACCCAGGGTGGTGCCTTGATTAAATGTGATCGGGGCAGGGAAAAGAAGGAGTCCCATGTTTGTGTTCAAAAACAGAAGGGCAAATTGTGTATTATGGCAGACTTTCTGCACTGGTTTGATCAATTTGAAATGGTGAAGCGTCTGATTCACCGAGAACGTACATTTCGTCCGAGAAATCACACATTTGTTATGCATGATGATGTTGAATTTCGCCACAGATTTCGACTAGATAAGGATCCAGTACTTATACCTGCACCGCCACATCCTTTTTGTTTGCTTTTTCATATTTTGCCAACTGTTCTTCCAGCTGTTCTTTTTCTCGCTGATTAACGCCATGTCGCCTGTTGAATTTAAAAGTTTGTTTTTTTCAACACCGTTGTACCTTTTTTTTTTTTGTTTTGCTTTCAGCATTTCCAATCTCCTCTGCCATCAATACGATGAAAATGTTATTTTCCAAATCAGTAAAAATTGAATTTCACCTCTTTCTTTTCTGTTTCGGCACTATTCCTGGGGCAGTGGTATTTTGCTGTCACCAGTTCAAATATGAATTCAGGAACGAAACAAACCCACAGACCTCAACATGGATAGTTACACAATAAGTGTAAAGAAATGCACCTCTTTAAAGCCTACAGGCACACCACGTTCACCTTCAAGGTCCACAAGCTAGTCACAAAACCAGGACTCGACCCGAACTTCTGAAAATGAAACCTCTCTCATTTGAGCCTGGGTCAAAAGCCGTCGTTACCTGTATAAGCCATGGATATCTGACCACAAGTTCACAAGTTATCTGTATAACCCCAGGTCACCCGCTACGGACTTTTGAAACTGGGCATAGATTTGCCGTTCGGGAAAATAAAAACCGGGAATTTTAAACTTTTAATGGATTCGGGAAATCAAATCTCGGGAAAATTTGTGCCTTTACGGTAAATGAATTCCAATGCCCTACGACCTAAGGTATATTGTAGGAGTTTTCATAATATTCAGACGCAGAGTTATTTTTATTTTAAAAATACGTGCAGAAATGATATGCTCAGCTCCTTTCACATGTAACACTACTGTCATCGATTGTAGTTATGATGGCAATAACTTTAATGTTATGATCGTTAGTTTAAAAATTTTAAGCTTTTGTGTCGCAAGAAAGTGCACGTATTGGTACGATTAAATTTTCTTGATGCCCAGATAAGGTAACTTGAGGACTAGTCGGCTTAACTGTCCATGGCACACATGCAGGCGTGTACTTCTAAACCTTACCATTTAGCCAACAGTGCACCCATTAGAAACTGATCAAGGGATTAAGATATAATTTTACAGAGTAGCGAATGGCCAGTCATGTTTGTATTAATATGGTTTGGGAGGAAGTGCAAAAATCTTTAAATATTATTAGTCTTGGTACCACATGGTACCATCTGCCCTCGTGGCTTGTGTGGGACTATGGGCGTATAGCGGGAGGGATCCATTTTTCCACTTCGTTTTGAACCCCATGTTGTAATGAGGGGTATATTGAAGTCTCTGGGGAAAGGGGTTCAGAATTTTGTTTTCGATCTGAGGTTGAAACATAGCAATTCTGACCAAACTTCTCCCACTTCATTTTTTTGCATTATTAAGTTTTGCCCTTGTTTTTTTTCTTTAAAATTTTACGGGTTTTTTTTTTGTTCAATTAAATCATGATACCCTGCTACTGTTTTCGTGGCCATCCGCTCACATTATGGGGATGCACTTTGCTAAGAATTTGAAGTCGCCGACCATTCAATTGGTGCACAAAAGTGCACGCTTGGCTCAGTGGCAACACGCTCACTTATCACCCAAGCCAACCGGGTTCGATTCTTGGCCCGGGGAGCAAGTGTAAAAGAGTTTCAATTGTAACCAAGATGGCATGTCAAAAACGTTTGTAGCGAGGGAATATCGATAAGCTTACACATTTGAAGAAAAAAGACATAATTGGTCTTTTCAATGTTTTAATCAAGACATTGTGCCTCTCGTATCACGTATACAGTATCGAAGACTTCTTTGTTATAGTGTCGACATAATCAGCAGTCTTACAGAATATCAACCGTTGTCTGCAGTCTCCATTCATACCTCCACACAGAAAAAAAACTTATTTAAAGATACTGAAATAGCAATATACAAAGTATAAAATATTTGATAAATATATAAATAAACATAAATTGTCCCTATAATGGCATAATATCATATTTTACATTCATGATATAATAATATATATAAATATATTAAATTTTCAGATTTGCAAAATTGTTAAAGGAAGTAAAAGTGTAAAGTCCAAAAGTTCCACCGTTATATATTTCTTGCATAACCACATCAAAAATTGTCTTCTGAAATTACGGCATATTGTAGCAGTTGAGTGTCCCATTTTTCTATGTAGTGGAGAGTGGCGTTTTGTCGGTCGTGTCCAATACCAAAGAGTCTTGGTTCTTTATTGGGCTGTAGTGGAGAATTGGTCTCGGTATGGTAATGGTAGGGTTTGCTGCCGCCCCGTCGTGCCTGTGACGAATCTGGTGAAAGATGAAAAATATCAGTTAAAAATTGGCAGCACAGTTTTCATTGACCACTTGGTAATACAGGACGTGGTATAAAAGTGGGGTTCAATGTATGCGGAAAATTGTCAAGACTGTCCCTTGAAGACCGCTAAAGGGTTCATACTATTTTGGCGGCCGCAATGTGTATTTGACCGAAGTCTTGGGGGTCTAACAGACACGGGTTTGTGCTTATAAAAAATTGCGATACAAAGCGTAGTTTGAAATTTTAGAACAAAAGGCCATATCACCTGTGTATAAAGAAAGTTGTTAGTCACCATAGCCTTACATAAGTCAATAGCTCGGGCTGTTTTGTCCCAAAATCGCGATCCAAATTTAATGTGATCGTATAGTATGGATGGGCCACCGGTCCAAGGTTCGTAGAACAAACCGAAGGTGAAACGGGACGGAACACAAAACAAAAACAAAAAACAAAAACAAAAAAACCATCAAACAAAAACAAAAACAAAAACAAAAACAAAACCAAAACAAAAAACCTGGTACACGTCAATCAGATCCACTCCTTGCAGGAAAGCAGTCATGGTTAATATCACGATGAGGGGAGAGCCCAGCGCAAGTGTCATTTTTGGGAAAGCGATGGTTTCTCCTTAATCAGATGGTGCTGCGTGCAATTTACAGCCCGAACGAACGCCTTCCTTCTTGTCAACTGTCTGTTTCCCCCGGGAACTCTGCCTGTGTGGCGCATCCATATGACACGATCACATTCAATTTTCACAGCAGTTTTGAGACAAAACAAACTGAAAAAAATTCCTTCATGGCTACAGTCAAAAATCCTGTCAATGCCATTGTGACGCCAGCAACATATTTCTTTTCACAGTCCTAAATAGCATATAGGAATAAACATTGGTTTATCAACCTGACGAACTGATCAGCTTAAAAATGAATGAAGGTCTGCAGAAGCAACTGCATCTCACCTTGATGCAATAGAAGACGGCAATCATGAAAGAACCCATAATCAGCCCCATGGTCACCACGATGGACACCGACAGCTGGCCTGTCGTCATGCAGACAATAGAGGAGTCTTTGTTGGGAATTGCAGTTGGTAGCATTGCTAAAAAAGAAAAGAAGCCGGTTGTATCCTTTTCAGTTTCACGCGCATTCTATTCTGTAATAGTGGCGTAATGTACAGCACCTATCAGATAATTTAAGTGTGTCAATCTCTAAAAATGTTATGTTGTCCGCCAAGTATTAAAATGATTTGCATTTTTTTCATACAGACCAGACAACAAACTGTTCATAGCACAGTGTGTTTCAAGCAGAAAATAACTTCCAATGATGGGACAACTCACGCAGTTCAGTTGGTCTGTAAGGCTCTCTCACTCTGACGCCAACCGTATGGGTTATACGCATGGTGTTGTTTGCGTTGACAATCCAATTTGGCACACTACGGATACTCCTCTTTTTCCTTCCCATTCCTATGCTAGGTGTTCCAGAACAGGTACTCTGTTCAACAAAAATAACTTAATAAAAATAAAAGTCTCAAATAGGTGAAAAATAATCTACGATGACACAGATATATATATATATCCAAATTCAGGATAGTGGACTTTGACATATGGTTGATTAAATGGCTCAAATAAGGCTACAATCACGGTAAATGTTTTAAAAGTATATACGATTATATAATTTCGCGGACCCCGATTTTAATCTGAAACAGTGTTCTAAAGCGAAAACTCGTCTAACATCCATAACGGTGAGATCATCAATGTGCTTATGCGAGATCGTGTCCTAATGTTTACACCATCAACTTCATTACAGGGCTGAAAAAAGTGCACAAGTAAGCAAAACAAATTAAGTCACTTTTTGATACAGTCCAAAGTTATATTCTGCAACAGGCACACAAAAAGCAGTCATACTTCTAGTGAAGGCATTATTATAATATGTACTTATGTTCCCTTGTTCTATATACTCCTCCTTTAGGGGAGGGGGCTTGGGGGCTTTACTTCTTTGTACAGTATGATTGTGGTGTTTTTTGTATATGGCTCTTAAACCACCGTTGCATCGCCACTCCATCTGTCCTTGTGGCTTGACGTAGGCCCATTCCGTGAGTGAATTTACCTCGATGTCCGACATGCATAGATTCATATAAGGCACAGCCCCGTTTTCCCCATAGTTTTTGGTAAAAAACCAGTGTACTTACAGCGTCACACGCGGTAGTTGAACCAGTCACACACACAGTAATTGTAACGTGAAAGTAAACTACATCACTTGTGGCAAACTTGAACATCGGGAACTTCGCTTCGGCAGCATGCTCTGGTACCGCCACTCCGACAATGCGGGTCAGCTGGGGAAAAAATGCAGTGTTGGATGCACACCTGTTCAAAGAAAATAATGTATGGAAAAGGTGGTTTCATCTGATAGAGGACAAGATTGATTTTAACATTCTGGTGCAGAGTTTGGGAGCTTCTTCATGTTTGTCACGTTTACAAACTGTTTGTCAGGGTATATTGAATTTTTATACGACTAGAAGACTGTGGGAGTCCTGTGCTCAGGTGAACGCGGCTAATTGACATGAACTATCATTAAACGCTATCCATTTAATGTAAATGTGATTGTTTACAAATGCGAATTTTCTTGTTTTTGCACTTCAGACGTTAATCTGAAGTTTTAATTTACCTGTTTTGGACTTCCTATTCACCCGATTTTAAAATACTTTATGTGGTTCTGGTTTCTCGGTTTTGTGCCATCAGTGAAATAAGCGAAAGAAGAAACACCCGAGACATAAAGTGGATTTACAGATCTAGTCAACAGTTAGCAGCTAGTTGAAACTGAAAATGGATTTCAACTAATCTCAGTTGGAAATTAACACGGATATCAACTAACCGCTGCTGAAAATTAAGAATAGATTTTACCTAGCTGCCTGTTGAAAAAGAACATCGATTTCAAGTGCAGCTAAAAATTCCATAGAAGTAGACAGTTCGACGAATTCAATTAGAATATCTCATTTAGATGAAATGGCATCGGAGATAAAAAAAAAAAAAACCTTATCAGTACATTACAATTAATAGATTAGGCTACATACCACAGTAAATTCTGCACAGAACTCGTGAAGAATTCATACCTGTGGACTTGTCACGTACTACACAGTATGCACGACATACAGACAGCACATTGTGCTCTCGCTGGTTTGTTCGTTGTTTCCAATGTACTGTGTTGCTGTTGACGTACTTCGCTTGTTCAAAATGGCATCGGGGAATGTTTTGATATAAAACTTGTCTGCACTGGTCCTAGTTTTGAACATTTGACTACCATAGTCGCAGTTTACAACCCGAGATTTTAAAAGTCCTAGTTTTGAATCAGCAGCTAGTTAAAGACTTAACAACCCTTCCATACAATTTTGGTAAAAAATGCGGCATTTCGCTTATTTCAGGCTGAAGATAATCAATTTTCCAGTCAGCGGCTTACTTTAGACTAGTTAAGAGCTCACGTCTTATTCATTTTTATACGGGCAAGTCTAGAAATATTCCTTTAGTGAACAACCAGCTCAGAGTAAGTTGCAAGTTTCAAGAAAACATTTTAAACACATACTCACATCCACACTTTTCTTTCAGTCACTTCAATCACCAAGTCAATTAGTATTTGAGATCTTTGCTCACTTACCTAGTTAGCAAATATTTTTTTTTTGGAAAACCTAGGCCCTCTTGAACAAAGAATACTCAGAGTGTATTGTTATATGAATTACAATCAGTTGAAAGCCTTTCTTGAGACTCAAAAACCCAACGACTTTGTGAATAGTGTTCCATAGTACATGGTCTGTCCTCATTATCCAGGATTTAAAGTCTTGTCTAAAGTAAGGAGATAATGACAGGGTAATGAAGTGAGCTACATTGGTAGTACTTAGTCAAGTTTAATGCGCATTCTGACCAAGCTTTTAAAACCTCCAGTCTATGGTTTTGGAAAAGAAAAAATTGCAAACCACACAAAATCCAAAGAAAAATAGATGTCAAAATACCAATCACTGAACAAATGGAATTTTATGCGTGCCCACAAGTTAATACAAGAAATAAGTTACTGCGGGGTCTCTGATTAAAATTTTGTCTAGACCCACCTAAGTTACACCCCTAAAGTTTTAAGACTATATCTCTTTACACCCCTAAAGTTTTAAGACTATATCTGACCAACATCTGGATGGGCTTCCTTTTAGCTCAGGTTACGAAGTCAGCCGAGTGTTGTGCTAACGATTCAAAATTGTTAGCACCGGCTGTTGAACTAGGTTCGCAGGGGGGGGGGGGGGGGGTGCAGAAAACTTCTCGTGCGATTTCAATGCAAGTCGCCCAGGGGCTTTAGAAAATCCTTATAAAGAATTTTGAAATTTGCAAGAATGAACGAGTAAAAAAATCACCACCTTCTGAACGCACTGTCAAAAAGAATTTCATTTCAAGTTCTCAGGTTTGCGCTAGCCTAATACATGAAAAAAAAAACTTTTTAGGCATGCGTATGTTAGCTTAGAGAAAATTAGAATGCCAAACAGGTCTATAAAAATTGCCTTTGCCCTTCTAGTTGTGGAATAAGTCACACACCGTTATAAAGAAAAGCGAGAATTCGAATCCCAAATTAAATAGAAAAACAAAAACCCCACGAACTATTATATTCTGGGAACAGAAAAAAACATACCAACCCAATTACGCATGCGCTCGAGCTCTTTAAATGCAGACTTTTATAAAATCAGAGGAAGCTCCAACACCATCTCGTGCTTGTTTCGGTAATGTAGATGCCTTTCAACATTTTTTGGGAGTGCCCATTTTACTTAATGAAATTCTTTACAAAATAAAATTATCCCCAATGCTCGATGTACAGTAAAATCTATGGCCTAAAAATTGTCAAAAATCAAAATTTATATTGTTGTCATTAAATCTGTGATAAAACTACTCATTTAGCAAACTATCAAAGATAATGTTTACCAACCGGCATTGGCAACCTTACGACTACGGTATATTAGTTTAAACACTATTATTCAAAACAACTTGGATGGGGGAAAAGGGTAATCCGCTTATTTGAACTCGCTCTTCATTACATACAGCATGAACATATTAGTCTCAGATCCTTCACCGTGTCTTGTCCCTGTGTTGTTCATCTTATTTATGCATGTCCTTGTTACCGTACTGTCCTGTGTTACACGTCACATATTTTTTACTTTTATGTCATCTCATGTATTTTTGATGTATTTTTTGCGAGAGGGGTTAGTATAGGCCTTCCATCTCCCCAATCGCATTGTCAATAGAATTTATTTAAACCAAATAGTAAACAACCTGTTTGAAATCAGCTCATTAACATCAGCAATACGCATGGTAAATTTAAAATAAGAAAACTGGTGCTATTTACCCGTCTGTTTCGATTAACTGTATGATAGTCGTCTTGTCTGTGGTAGAAGCCAGCGCGGAAGCGAACAAATCATATGCCTTGATAGCAGCAAAAGCGTCATCTGTAAAGTAGAAGCAGAACAAACTACTAACTACTAACTATCAACTGTGTCGTGGCTAACAATGCAAACTTCAGTTATCTTGTGAACTGTAAGTATAGGTCAGGGCTAGGCTCAGAAAAAGTGAAACTTATCGATAAATATATTATGACTGCTGGAAGAGCCCTAATAGGGGTATTCATATTCAAATTAACCGCGGACCTGCGGCGGTCCCTTCAGTTGCTAGGGAACGGTCCTGGCAGTGATGAGGGTACCACTTGTACCAGTGATGTAACGGAACTATATACAGAAATTACAAAAAAAAAAAAAAAAAAAAAAACGTTTCTCAGTCTTAAATTTCAATACATAAAAGAAACAAAGCCACTTACTGTCCGTGTCGGTCATTTGAACTTGCAATTTGACCATTGTTCCCAGTTCAAGTACTCCATCTATTGGATCCCCATTCTCTAACAATAATTTAAATGTTACAATCGGGTCCCCAACAGTCCTTGTCGCGGTGCCCGCGGGATTTCCGTCCCTAAAATAATAATAATAAAAAATAGCAATATTATCTATATTTACAAAATATTCAGCTAAATATTTAGCTAAATACACAACCCAATAGACACTTTTTTGCAAGCTAGGTGTTTATTCGCATAAGATTCAATGGTAAAGTAACATTCAAAACGTTGAATTAGTCTTGCAGCAAAAGTTACAAAATGAACAGGGGAATTTTAACTAGATACAAGTGCCTCCGGTATTACCCAGGTAACAAATTAAATTGACGTCAAAAAGGATAAATGTGTAAAAAAGGAAACAACATCCATTTAAGCATGTCTCACAAATTTCCGACGCCTAACAAAAATATATGGGTTGTATTGGTAACCTGAGACCCTACTAAAAAGGCGCAACCCTAAAAGTGATGGAACAAAACAAAATGTACTTTCAAGCAGCCCTTCCCTAATAAAAAAATATAGACCCAGACTGAAAGACTATCGAGAAAGTGGCCATCGTGTGCAGTTATTTTGCAGTAAAGTCAACTCAAACACAGCATTTTATTTCAACTTGTCTTGAGGGTTAACTTGGGCCGGGGAAATAGAAGCTTCTACTCTTTTGTGGATGGAATTTCAGTCATTTGGGCCTAGAGTTGTGTATTCCCAGTACTTTTCATTGTAATTTACAGATTAATAACTTAAAACCACTCGTTGCAGAAACAGCAAAATTTGGGTGGTAAAATTAACCCAATAGCTGAAATCTTCACATAAATTTTATTCTTGCAGCTTTAAATGTAGTTGCTTAATGTGAGGTTAATTTAACATGCCATCCAATGGAAACACACATCTCTAGCCCTAAAGAATTCTGTGTTTCAGCTGAATGCCCAGGTAACTGGTAATTGTGACCTCTCCTATTAAGGTCGTCCCAATACTCATTTTCAAACCATTGGGTACGGAAGCCCAAGTTTACAAAATGTCAGCCAAGTCGATTTATTGAATATCATGCAAAAGGTAGTATCCAAAATATATGTGGAATGAGTGCTGAGGGAAGGTTAATTTGTCGAAAGAATGTAATGAACAATATATGATGGGGCTTTTCCAGAGTGAGCACTGCCTGAAAATGCAGTACAGTTACGAGTTGCGGGCCCCAGAATAGGGCTTTTATATCAGACACTGAAAAGGCCCCCAGGCTATGAATGAAGTGGAGGCACAGGGCACACGAGGCAAGACCCCCCGCTTAGTTACATTGGTACCAATTTTCAATTAAACTAATGGAAATGCACATGCCTAGCCCACCTGCATACAGAATCCCGTACTGAGAACCAACATGAACCAGTTGATCTTGACTTTACCTGTTTGCACTGATCGGCCCTTGCTTTACTGTCAGATCATATGCCGAATCGAGTTTTAACTTGCGATTAACCCTTTTTTATTTAGGAAACTTAAAGTCATTTATCTTATAAATGAATATAATATTTTTAAGTAGGAGGAACCAAAGGTAGCAAAGGTTACTCGAGTCCCGCTTCAACTGGAACCTCATTGCATCTGATGTTTTTAATTACTACTACAATGTACTTCATCATTCGGTGCACTTGGGTCTGACCATATGGCTTCTGGCCTCGAGACATCTAGCTGTCTATTGAGTAACCATGGTGGGGGGGGGGGGACTTACCAATTGTTTGCATTCACGTTTACTACTGATTTGGTAAGAACTTTGTCTCCAGCAGTCTCGCAGGTTACGGTCAGAATTTCGTCTGTAGACAGTTCAATTCCATCGCTCCTTGTGGGCACTACGATAATGGTACTGTACGCATTGCCGGCGTTTGACTACAAACATAATTCATGAATTATGTGCGTGGACCAGTGGCCATTGGTAAATCTCAAATCACACTTCAATGAATCAACGCATTTTTCACCAGGTCACAATAGCCCCAGCGACAACGACCACGTATTATCAATATGCACACTGTTGCTCCAGTGAAAACAGTTAAAAGTGGGTAAATTTCTTGTGTATGTATGCACTTTATAATTGTTGCAACATCCGTCTCGAACTAAACTTATATACTCACTCTTGACACTGAATTCAAGGCAAGATTTATGGAACCATATCCACAGACTACCAGGTCTCCATTGTATGCGCATGCACTCCCATTCTAACCTCTTAACACTGCCGTTGAGGAGCGATGGTGAGTTTGTTGTGTAAAAAGGCAACCTCGAATTTTGCAGAATTGTCAGGCCCGCTTGTTTTGTATTTTGATCATATTTTCTTCACTTCCACTTCTATTTCTTGTTAAGGAAGGCTATTTGATTATACGACACAGGTGCATGCGTACTATTATGATGCAAAAATGTATTCATCAAAAGATTTACTTTTACTATATACACACGTTTCATTTCACAATTAACAAGGATCCAATGCAGTATTTACAGAGTGATTTAATCTATGAATAGTTGTGCAAGAGCATTTACCAATAAGTCCGTGGACCGTTTCTCTTTCGAGATTCAAGATTGTATACTTCAAACTTTGACAAAAAGTGTCATAACACGGCCATTCCGTGGTCACAACATTCAATATTCAAAATAAGTGAGAGTTATTATCTTGCGTAGTTCATATACATATGGGCGAAAAGTATGGCCAAAAGAGAAAAAAGTAAAAATACACACCATGCCACAAGCAACGAGAGATGCAAATGTGACTGTAAAATCAGAGCCACTCGCCGTAAATGTGCAGTCAGCGTTACCTCGGAATCCACGGACGTAAGGTGTATTGGTAAATCCAGCTCCCGGTGTGATTGTCAAAGTCATGCTATTTGTATCGCAGGCATTAGATTTAACTGAAAAAATTATAGTATAATTGAGTATTCAAAAGTTACAATTCGTCTTAATCTAGTTTTGTAGATTGCAGAATGCATGAACATATCCCAAGTACAGATTTTAATCGTGCATTCGTGCATTTATCACCAGTAAAATGCGAATTTGGTAAAAGTAACTTATTAGTAACAATATTTTACCAGTGGCAATGCGATTGATAAGATTATTGTAATTCACAGAAGCAAATTAACAATCTATATAAAATCTTACCCACGCCCCTTTCCCAGAGATATGACATAAGGGTCATGAAAAGGGTCATGATACAAGGGTCTAAGGGGCCGTCGTATTATCATGAAACGATAGAGACTTCTGTGTGGTAATCAGTTTTATCCTGGGTATAATGTTATTAATACAGTCAATCTAAAACACCAATTGTAAACAGACTTACCAACACTTGTTGCAGCACCATTTACATCAGTCATCTGAAAAGAGTCACGGGCATTTAGATTCAGCATTTTTGAAACATGCAAGTATTGAACAAGGTAATAATTTATAAAGTATTAATATTTTGCTCCAGCGAATTTTAAGACACTTCTATGACGTATAGAAGCATAGTAATGGGGTTTATTGTGCCTTGCCTTTATTTTGCCATATATTGGTATGTAAATGGACTTCATGTGGATTTGGATATCAAAAAAGTTTGAAAACTTTATACCGTTTCACCATTTTTCTTTTAAACAAGAACACAAAGCATGCTAACGCGATAAAATGTAATCCCAATTAACTAATCTTTTCACACTTTGAACTCTTAGAAATAACGGGACACTGGATGACAAGAATGTTGTATACTAAAACGGTCCAACTCATTTTCGTGTCCCTCAGAAATTGCATATGAACATTTTGGCACTTGATAATGAAAAATAAGATGGCTCTTTTTAGACTATACAACACGTTCTCAGCGCTTAAAGACATTTGCATTTTAACAGTTAAAACAATCCAATTCTTCCTATTTACCGTCAAATGGATAATACGCGTGAACATTGGGAATAATCCATAAGTAAATATATTGAAAAAGATTAAATGCACAAATTAAAACAAATAAATTCATATATAAAATAAATAAATGCATAAATCAGATAAATAACGTACACAAGATTTATTTTACGCAGCGATGGTCGGAAAGCGGACTTCTGAAACCTTTTTTTTTTTTTACTTTTAAACGTATACTCTTGTTAAGAACAGTCCACAAGAACAGTCCTCAAACGGGGTTCACAATTTTTCCGTTGTGCTGTCCTGTTTACAAACAAGCCATCTGGACTTTGTTAGGGGGCAATTTTGACACTGTTTTTATGATTCGTGCTGGATCACACCAAAATCGACAAAATTTAACGTAACACCTATAGACAAAATAGACCTTGGCAAAATCAAAGAGTGTAGTCTCCTGTCGGCTCGCGACTCCTTACCCGTACATGACATGCCACACTGAAAGAGAAACCCGCACTTGCAGTCAACGAAAGCCAAAATACGTTGCGCAACACAAACTTACTTGCAAGATGAATATGCATATCCAGAAAAAGGGAAACATGTCTGCTACAAGAATTTAGTCCAATCTGCAACATGAAAACACCCAGTATGTTAATACTCTAGCTTCTCTGAGAAACAAGACAGTCCAATATTCAATAATGATTAATCCATGAGCGTTAAAAGTTTATTTTACCTTCCCAGGAGACAAAATATTACTATGATGAAAAAAACAGGAATATTTACTTTAGAATACTTTCATTGGAATCTTATGCAGAGTTCTGTGGAAACTCCGTATCAAGACCACATAAGGGACTGGAAAATATAGTCTTATTAGGGTTGTTGTAATAGCGGTCTGACTTGATTAAGTATAAACAGAAAGGGTCTGTGTAAATTAGTAGTCTTTATATAGAAATGGTCTATTTATAGAGGTGGTCTTAAAAGATTTCCCTGTGAGTCATACTGCCCTGATGTAAATACTATGGCATATATGTCACTGGAGTTTTCCACGCAAGTGGAGTTTTCCACAAGTCCTGAAATTTTTCTTCATTTTGCTCATGCTCCCCATCTATGTTTATCTATTGCAAGCACTTGCCTGCTAAACACACCAACAGGGAGCTTGGTCTGTTTTGGAGGCAAATGTATGCACGCGGAACAGCGTGGCTATAAGGCCAGTTTCAGCAAGACAGCAGCCGGATCAGGTCGCAGTCTTTTCAAAGGCCGAATACGCGCATGAGTCGAACAATTAACTGTTTTGATCCAAAACCGACAGAAGAGACGCATGGTATTTATACTAAGATATGGCTGATGAGCTTTATTACCAGGAAAAGAAAATATTTAAGCTTCATGTTATTTTTCCCCCTTTTCTGAATGGCATTCAGGAATGCAAGTTAACAGAATTGATTTTAACCCATTTATGCATTATTGAGTTATTTAATTTTACACTCCTCTATGAATGGTAGTGGTGGTGAACACTGCCCAACATAAATATCCATTTGCAGGTATTACCTGGTACAATGTGCCCCATGAATCAACCCGACTGATGGCTTTATTGTGCCTCCAAGCAAATAAAGAAACCCTTCCCCTGATGTGAAGTTATGCGACACAATAACAAAATATATGTTGATTATGGCATGTTCTGCAAGTAGACACCACTGCAAGTATCCCAGTTGCTAATAGGTGCAAATGGAGACAACCTGGACTGTCCTTATTGGCTAGTGGTTGTTAACAGGAGGTTTATATGATGGGCTGCTGCATTATTCACCACAACTCCAATCCACATGCGGGCGAGAAAAAAAAATCATTGATCCTGTTATGGCAATAGGCTAAACTTAAATATCCGCGTTTGTGTCTGGGAGTGCAGGCGTATACAATATTGAATGTACATTCAGAAAAACTACATCAAGCTGGAAGGGTATCTTCTTGATATTTTTCCTGGTAACAAAGTTCAGCATCCGTACCTCCTATAGTCTCCTTCAAATTAAGAGCCCACCTGGACTATCTGTTGCCGTCGTCAGCGAGGCAGAGTGTATGGAACTAATATTTAAACTCCTGTTGCATATCGGGCCAAAGCAAATTCTCAACCATGAAACTGCACGTGATGCTAATTTTATGTGAACTCTCTGCGGTCACAGAATGAGTCGATTCTATTACAAACCCGTCGTACTTGGCACTATCATTCTTGATATGCGTGATTTTTGTGATGTATATTTTAGTTGCGATGAATTCCATTTTAGTCATCCTATTCAAAGATATTCATTTTGATTAACATTTTTCATCATATCAGCTGTCGTATGTACACCACTGACTTTTGTTATTCATGGCCTGGACAAAGATCAGTGTCTGTTCAGCGAGTCGGGTATCCTGGTAAAACAAGAGTGATCTAATTGATCTAATTAAATCCCCGCAGTCAAACTCAGTGGTGGAGAGTTTTTCACAGTGAATTTTTCCAAATAGTTGTGATTACTTAGAAAGTCGACAGCCACCGAGTTAGTTTTTGGAACTTCAGTCTTAAATTGATCGACACCCGTTATAAATAACAGATAGACAAATTTCAACGCACAAATTCACGATATGCGCATAGAAATAACGCTAATAATATAATATTGCTGTGGCTCTCCGCTTGTGCCGCCATCCTGTGTGTCACAGGTGGCCTAGGTAAAAAGAAAGGAAGGGAAAAAATAGACAAAGCGGAGGAAACCATGGTAATCCTAATCGGTAAAGGGTCCACCACACACTCTCTCACAGCTGTGGTTGGCTCCTGGGCCTGGCTATATCCCCCTACTCTCATTCATCACTTGTTGTCTCCCCCCCCCAAAAAAAAATCCCTCATACACCCTATCCCCGCCTCTAAGGCACAGGCATTTCCCATGGGCGGGGGTGGGGGCGCTCATAAGGGCTACCACCATTCCCTTTCATCCCTGCACTCTGCAATTCTCATTTACCCTGTCGCTATCCAGCCCTATCAATTCATTTCTTTTCTCCCAGCACCCTACCAGGTGGTCCTGTACATTTTTAGTACCTTTCCTGCCTCCCATAAAGCCACCATTCAAACCTAAAACCCATGCTACACGTTCCTCTTCCTCTAAACACTGAAGCTCTTCTAGACCTTGTTATTATAGTCTTCCCTGTGCCACTTTCTGAAGAATTGTTCTTTTATCTCTATATGCATCACAATACAACCAATGATCCACCGTCTCACCTGCCGCTTGTCTTTATACCTTACATTTACCATTACTACCTACTGTCCACTTTTGTTTTCTCTTTTAGATTGATCACTCCTGCCCTACTTTGAAAAAGAAGCCTGCATCCCTTCCCTCCATCCCAACACACGCGTTCTTCCGCTTTTTTGGTACCTTGTACGCTTTTAATGTACTCTTCCCCCTGCCAACTACTTTTTTCCAGTCTTTCACCCAGCCCTCTGCAACACGTTCTACCTATATACACTTTCCAGTCAACCACATCTTATCCTTTCAATTCATATCTCTCTGCCAACTTATTTATGTCTTTGATCCAACTTTCTTGTTCCTTGGCCACTTCATTGTAAACTTTCCTGCACTAACTTTCTTCATTTACTGCTTGTGGATACCCCCAGTACTTAAGCTTTGCTTTTGGCAATTCTGTCTGTGATTTTATTCCATCCTAGCTCTCCTAGGACTGCTTCTGTTGCTGTACATGGTGGTGATCCCAGTATCCACTTCCCCACCATCTCATTCTGTGCTTTCTCCATTCCATGGTTACCTCACTCACTTATTGAAATCCCATCCAAGCCACATATCACCCTCGGTATTGCAACTCTATACCATAATACCCTTGCTGTGTATGCTCTGTTGAAACTGTTCAGTGCAGTTACTTTTATCATTCCTTTTGCACGATTCATTTTCTGCTTAATCTCCACCTGATACCGGAACAGGCCTTTCCCCGTTGCTTTAATCTTAACACCTAGGTATTCATACTCATCAACCTCCCCAATTTCAAATAACTGTTCCCTTACCTTTTGGAATTTGGAACTGCCCAATTCTCCCTTTTTTTTTTAATTCCCAACGCTATATAATGATTTAAAGTTAAACGAAACGGGAGTGAAATGTGGAATAATCATTAGAGCTGTACTCTAGCCCTTACTTTAAAAAGGCAGTTTTATAGTCTCGGCCCGCAGTTAAAAATCATCATTATTATCATGTTAAAAAATGTTATTTTATTTAGGTTTGGATTATGGTGAATAAATGAATTCGGAATCATTCTCATAATTTTAGTCAAGAAGACAAAATCAGCTGAAGGCACAATGCCGAGCTTGGGCAACCCCAAGTCATTAAGACAAGAAAACACAAATTAAAAATCGAAACTTACCCGTGATCACTGACTCGATGGAACCCAGCCTGCAAGCCTGTCTTTGCACAATATTCTGTCTGAAATGGCAAAATCAAAATGGCTCCCTCGGTTTTAACTCAGTCTCAAGTTCCCGCTACATCTGGTCACGTGCTCGGCGTTTGTCACAGAACATTGGTTGACACGTTTTGACCTGTTCTAGGGGGTTTCAAGTGCAGTTTACTCCTAATGTGATTGTTTTGTCTGCTGCCAGCCTATTATATACAGCATGCGACCAATTCTGGTGTATAATTGTTTTATCGTAACTTGTGTCAGTTTGAATGGAACCATTTTGTTTTGTTTCCAAGGTTCAGCATAGACCCAAACCGTTATGGCAAAACCATGGCCCTGGGTGGGCGGGTAAACAGGTACCACTCCTGAGCTGGCAGGTTTTTGTACTGGAAGCCACAAGGGTTCACACATCAGGAAATCTCATGGATTTTTGTGGTGCCCAGACAAATCCTTAAAACTGTCAATCATCAGTATGATGCAAGGGCGTCTGTGCATGGTATGAGCATCGTCAGTGTGTGGGATTTGAAAAAAAATTATCCTTCCCCCCCAAAAAAAACTTTACGGTGTATGTATAAATGATCTTGCGTGAATCCACCTGTCACCTTTGAGGAGATTTAAGTATTAACTTTTATAATATTTCCATTATTTTGCATTTTAAAGGTATTAAAATCCATTCTAGTGCAGTAATTGAGATAAAAACAATCAAAATGTGACAAGATTACTGGACTTGCTCTCTCTCTCTCTCTCTCTCTCTCTCTCTCTCTCTCTCTCTCTCTCTCTCCTCTCTCTCTCTCTCTCTCTCTCTCTCTCTCTCTCTCTCTCTCTCTCTCTCTCTCTCTCTCTCTCTCTCTCTCTCTCTCTCTCTCTCTCTCTCTCTCTCTCTCTCTCTCTCTCTCTCTCTCTCTCTCTCTCTCTCTCTCTGGTGTTATTTTTAAAGTGTGCTGCTTCCTCCAAAACTGCATGTCGGATCATGTAAAACATATCGTCCCCGGAAAAATTTTGCACACCATTTCTTCTGCTTTTTTTCTTTTTGAAAGTTTATAGACATTATTAAAGGTTTTGTGGACAGGGAGTTTCTGACGCAGAACAGCCATTCTTCCCTTTTAATAGCTTTGACTTCAAGTGCAATGTTACCTGTTGTATGTGGTCACTGTCAGGAACAGTCATATTATATATATATATATATATATATATATATATATATATATATATATATAAAATGGTTAAACTGCTATAGCAATTGGGTCGTATTCTTTGTAAACTTCTCTGCAATGACAGGTCACCTGCTGTATGTGGTCACTAATTTGACAAGACGGGTCGAACACACAGGTGTCATTGTACATGTATAGGCATGATTGTCAACTGTCGGTGACAATTGATAAGACATCAGTAATTGCATAAGATATAAATAGTTATGTCCCTATGCATTATAGACACGATGCATTATTGTGCTCTGCACGGATTATTTACTGTTTGGCTTCTGGAAGTTTGGATCATTGACATTTTCCCATTTTCGTATATTATATGCACTTATGATATGCTGAGGAGTATATCTAAGTGGGATCTGATGATGTACTGGGCTATAACTGGACAAGAATTTACATGTCAATAGATATCTGCATTCTCTTTAATTTCTCTGTTAAATAGTGCAATGCTTTACATTTTAGCATGGAGCTATAATCTTGTAGTAGCTCCACGATTTTAGTAAAAAGTGAAACTCATCTCCAAGCTTGTTATCGTTACATATATTAAAATGTCGTTTACTAAGACGAGCTTTGCCAAGCAAAGAGGCACGTTCGAGCATGGACGTAATATTGGGACAAAAACTGTCCCAGTATTACCTCCATGGTTCGAGGCATATACTGTATCTGTTTGGGGACTTAATAAAAAAAGATATTTTTGCACCTGTGTTTGATACACTGCGAAAATTAGCCCGAAAATGGAAAAAAGAAAAAGGAGTGAAGGAAAAGGAAATGATTTATTGGGTGACAACTTGTAAACATAAAAGAGCACACGATAGCAAGAAGTCTATGATACAGTGCATGCAGTGGTTTCACTATGATTGTGTCGGTGAAAGAGAAGAATATGTTCATGCTATATGGTGTTGCTTAAAGTGTCGCAAAATTTCCAGGAAACTCGACTTAATCATACAAGAACTCAGTTCTTTCTCAACAAACCTACATGTAAGTACTCTTCAGAAAGCTAACTCTGATTTGATTAAACAACTTGAAGCGAAGGAATCAGAATGCTTAAAACTTCAAAATGAGAATACAGAACTTAAAGAGAAGTTACTGTCTCTTAAAATAAGAGGGAATATTGCAGCAAGAAATAGACATTGAAAATAGCATTATAATTGGGAACGTATCATTTCACCTGCACAGATGACGTAAAACAGCTAAAATAATCATGGTAATTGGATGTACAGCAGAGTGGTTAAACAAGAAAGTGAAACTGTAACCATTATGGGTGTCCTTGTCCTGGGTGATTCCACCGTCCGTGACGCACAGAAATATGTTAACGATGGACTTGAAGTGGAATACACACGAGGTACCAGGGTGATAGAGTTAACAGAGATACTGACTCAACTGAAGAATGAAAGTCAGAGTTAAACCCGAGGTCTGTGTGATCCACGCTGATACGGGTGACTGCAGTGATGAAGCAGATACCAAACATATCGTTCATGATATCACCATGCTAATCACTGCAGCTAAACGTCTTGCCTATGACAACCAAGTAGTTGTATCATCCCTTTGTCCTAAAAAGATAATGAAATAGCTTCTCAAAGATGCAGAGACGTAAATGATACAATTGAAAAGGTGTGTGAAATGGAAAACTGTATGTCCGTTAACCACGATCTATCTATGACCTACAAGGATGGATCTGTGGATCCTCTTAGTTTCATGAATGATAAACTACATCTTTGAGATCAAGGCGCATGCAAATTCATAAAGAATATTGACTGGTCAAGCAGGCCTGAAAATGTTCCATGCTCCTAAAAAGATTCCGCATGAGCAAAGTCAGAACCGTCAGATTAGTGCATCCGAAGGATGGCAACGAGAAGAACCCAAGCAGAAACTCCCGAAAAAACAGTCTTCGAGGTTTCCAATGAGACTGATTCCTATGCACCAAAACGGTATAGGTGTTGGCTCAGCCATGACCAATGCTAATGAGAGCCACAGTCGCGGTGGTAGATCAACAGGGCCGTATCAACAAAGGCCGCAAAGGGGTAAACACAAAGGACATGTTTCATTCAAGTTCCAAAATGAAAATGATGTACCTCCGTGCCATTATTGCTTTGAAGCAAACCATATGAAAAGACAGTGATGGCATCCCGCATCTCTATTGTGTAACATATGTGGCTCATATGGACATAAAGAAAAACACTGTGGCCTTATTAACTCTCAATAAGAAGTTGGCCAGGCAAATGTGAGGGCCCTCCTATCGAAGGCCCTCCGTGCATGACACTATCGATACACAAAACAGTTTTCAGATACTAAGTAATGATGAGTTTGCATATGGCCAAACCATTCATACCAAAGGTACATGCTGTAATGAAAGTATCAAAAATCCACAAGGAACAGTTCAAAAGCAACATTACATAAAAGACACTTACATTAAAGAAAAGAAACGTAAAGATTCTAATAAATTTCACCTCATGCATCTTAACGTTAGAAGTTTACCATCGGAATTTGATGAAGTACAATGCAAGGTAAATCAATTCAATCAAGATGCGTCTTCTGGTAATGAAACTTGGTTAGATGAGAGTGTCTCTGATGCAGAAATAAACATTGATGGTCATAACGGGTTTTGAAATGATAGAAACCGTCACGGCGGTCGTGTCCTTTTGTATTCAAAAACTGACTTAACTGTTAAAAATCGCGATGATTTGACTCCTGATAAAGTGAGTGGTGTTGAGGCATGTTGGGTTGAAATAAAACTAAAAAAAATAATGGTAGGTCTCCTTTACTTGTATGGTCAATATACAGACCACCATCTGCCGGCAGTTCATGTTACTATGCTATGTTAGAAAATATCACGATGGCCCGACGTGAAGATAGACATATTATAATTGAGGGTGATCTAAATGTGGATTACAAGCTGAATTAATCATTGAGTAGTAACCCTATTTATCGTATAGAAGATCTATTTGAACTAAAGCAGTTGATAATTGAACCAACAAGGGTAACAAATATAATCTCCTGAATAATTGATTTGATATTGACTAGTAATCCTAATAATCACATCCAGTCTCGTGTCCAGAAGTCACTCTAAGTGATCATTCTATGGTGTATACTATTTTGAATGTAAATAAGGAGCTGAAAAAAACATAAGGAGGTACGTTTCAGAGATTATAAAAATTTTGATGAATTTAATTTCATTCAAGATCTGAGTCGTTCCCGTGTTCTACAAAATATCTCATTGATTCCAGTAATCGAGGGGTCATTGCAAGGTTTGTCAGTTACAGGTTACGCAGGCAAGTTCTGAAAGCCAGAAGTAAATTGAGAGGATCGGGGATCTTTGTTAACGAGGACCTGACAAAGAAACGGAATAGGCTGTCTCACTTGGCGCGGTAACTGAAAAAACAAAACAAGATTATGGACACGTGGACTCATGACGGCAAAGTGTTTGTAAAGTTTCGACTTGCACCAAACAACCCTAACTTAAAGACAATTGAAATTCGCCGCGAGAGTGACCTCCAAAAGTTCAGCAACAGTGGCTGAGATGTGAGTGGCGTGCATTTAATCTGATGTACCCTTTAGGGTCTTGCCATCTAACCATCGTATGCAACGATCTGACTTTCCTTAAAAAATGCTCTTGTTTCTATGCCTTTACATCTTCTTGTGTCATTGTCGAGACATTATATTCAATCATGCACAACCAAGTAAATAAGCTTAATACACCATATATAACTTAGCCATGTACTTTTGCGAATTTTTGCACTTGTATATCTGTTACAGTTATGTGCATGTTCAAAATACAAACTTGCGGCCTACATTTTTGGCCTGGGCATCAGCATTATAGATAAGCCGTACCCTATGTTTAGTAAACTTCAAGTCTACTGACTGGCCTGGATATTATTTTATTATTTTACAGTCGTGTCCATTTATTTTCTTCATGCTCTGTTATATATATACATGTATGTTGGAAATACGTTATTACATTTTGTGTCAAATCTGACTATTCCTTTTCCAACATTCATGTATGTGCATATATTTTATGTATGTGTTCGCATATGGATAAATCTGTACATGTCTAGATGTGTAGATCTACATGTATATGTGTAAATGTCATCTGTGATATGCATATCCAATGTTTATGTATTATTTTTTTGTCACTTTTTAATATGTTCGATTCTATATTGAGTTGTGAAAACCTAGTAGTTACTTCATCATGTATATATATATATATATATATATATATATATATATATATGTGTGGTGTGCTAATCCAATACGAGCGCACAGGTAACCTGATGTTTTGCTCATATGCATTTCGATGTTGCTTTTTAAAGTGTGTGTGTCAGCACACACTTTTCTGTTTTTCTAGGAATTCTTTCTTTCTTTCTTTCTTTCTTTCTTTCTTTCTTTACAGGCAAATTTGTCCGACATTTCATTTGAAAAGTATAACACGTATAAACTCCAAACTCGGTACAATTATACTTCTATAGATAAAGTCTGGCCTTTTTATAATGAGAGGTCATGCTTTTCAAAATTATGCAAATGAGGGCTAATTAAAGTTTTAAATCTTCAATATGTTATATAGCTGTGGAGCTGGCTCTGCTATGTGTCTGCCACCCCACCAAACACACATGACCAGTGACAGTGAATGATTGGTATCAAATGGCCAGCGTATTCCAAAGTCCTGGCAAGTGTAACCACATCAAAATAAACCCTACCCTTTCCTCCTGAAGTTTATGTGTATTTTATTACCCCCAATAGATTTCACTCATAATCCACAGCCTTTATCAACATCGTAAGACATGTGGGACACTTTTACAGGGGTGTCACATCTCAATTAAACTGCTAACAAGCCATAATCCTGGTATATATTTTACAAGATGTGACATCAAAATGAACCTTTGAAAATGAGGCATCCCTTGACTCATTCAGGACAGAAGTCTTCATTTACTGTCAGTAAAATTAGTATCAAAGGGATATACTGAGTATTCTTATCTTTTAAATTAGGGGGCTCTGATTTAAAATTTCTGACAATCATAATAGAATATAATATCTGCTCATAATTTGTGATATTCTGACCTTTTTTTATTTGTTTCACACATTGTATTAGCAATACGAATTTGAAAGAATTAGCAAAGAGCATATCCTCTGGGTGTATCACTGAATGAGTTAATTTTGTCATATAAACATTGGCTGCATTGATTGAATGGCTATGTCTGTTTGGTAATTTAATCATAAGTTAATGTTTTCATTTTGGACACCAGTCAGTTCAGTGGCTCTTAAAGAAAACATTTTGGACTACATTATTTATATACAATTACACAGTCCAGGAAATGCTCAAGATCCCTGCTCATGCATTCTATCATTAAAGTGTGTGTGTGTCAACACACACTTTTCTTTCTTTCTTTCTTTCTTTCTTTCTTTCTTTCTTTCTTTCTTTCTTTCTTTCTTTCTTTCTTTCTGTCTGTCTGTCTGTCTGTCTGTCTGTCTTTCTTTCTTTCTTTCTTTCTTTCTGACTGAATTTGAAATTTTCAATCTTAAATATCTTCAACAGTATAATAGAGATGTCATTCCAACTTCTACTAGGGGGTTGTTGACCATTGGCATCTGATCACCTAACGAATTAAAAATAAAAGTTGTAGCAATTTAAATTATGTAAAAAAAGCACCATTAGAAATTTTAAATCTTGAATAACTTCAAAGCTATAATAGATAGAGATGCCATTCCAACTTCTACTCCTGTTTTATTGAATAGTTGTACATTGCCATACCAATATGCTTTGAAGACACACACACTGATTTGCTATGCAGCAAATCATCTTTCCTAGTTTCACTTTGTTCTTATATGTTTGTATCTTTCTCGGTACACCGTTCAGCGTGACCTTGTTCATTTTGACATGGTCACATGGTACTGACACATTTCATTGTACTTTCTATTTACATGTTTCTTTATTCAATCCAACACTTAAACGTTTCAGATGTTGGGCAGACAACATGACACGAACTTTTGTTCATAAATTCTACTTGTATACTATATACTCTATAGACATACTAAAAACGAATTACCTGGCTACTTTAATAATATGTTCTCAGCCTTACCTGTTACTCACCCATATTCCACGAGATATCGCAACACTCCTCACTATGCCACCCCCCAACATGTATCCACCGAAAAGTGCATACGGCACTATATCCCCAAATTACTCTCTGATACACCTTCACACTTATAACACTTCATAATTATTTCTGAAATCTTGTATATTAATGCCGGAGTTTTTTGTCTTTAATTTTCTTTGTAATGGACCGGATCTCTGTTGAAACTAGGTGTAACATATAAGGCAACTTTTCCTAGGTGGCCCTTGCTGAAGCGGATGTTTATCATCCTTAGCAGGGTCATCCTGACTACAATTTCTGTATGGTAATTCCATTCTCACTATTATCTATCTTGTTATTTGTCATATATGTTTTTGCGCAATTACCAAAATGTATACAATGTATTTACTTCTATGTCGAATAAAATGAATCTGAATCTGAATCTGAATCTTGTCTTGTATTCATTACGATAATTCAATGTTCAATTCTTTTTCCAGCAGGCTTTACTTAGAATGTAGGAGATTTATGCCAATATCTGGTATCGGTTAATAGATAGACAACAAAATTTGGTGACACTGCAAAACAATGCTAGATTATTATTGTCGAAACGATGGTATTTTCGGTTACAACTTTTATTGTTATTTGTTGTTTGTCTTGTGGAAAATGATGCTTTTTCGGGTTACTGTATCTTCAATTCTTTGCAACCCCTACCGGTATATCTCTGTCACACTAAGTGTAGATCTGAATTTATTCGTACTTTTGCACTCATTGGTCGCTGGAACACATTAGTTTATTCCATGTACTTATATCTAACCATAATTATATTTATAACTGATAACCTTCTCGCCTTATGTGGTGACATTCACCCAAACCCAGGTCCTATTTTGAATTTTTTAAATGTTGTTCATATGAATGTCAACAGTCTTACAGCTAACAATAAGCTAGATGAGATTGAAAGTATATGTATTCATCATAATATGAATATCGTTTGCCTAAATGAAACAAAGTTGGATGCAACAGTTCATGATGAAGATATACATATCTTAGGTTTTAACCAGCCTATTAGACATGACGGAAACCGGCGCGGGGGAGGTGTAGCAGTTTATGCTAGTAATAATTTGAGCGTGAAAACTAGAAATGATCTATGTAATCCGAATATTGAGTCACTCTGGATTCAGCTCACTGTCCACAAATTCAAATTTTTTGTTGCAACTTTTTATAGACCACCTGGGCAAGAGGTAAATATGGCACGCAATTTTATAGATTCATTTCAAGGTTCAATTGCAAAGCAATAGCTGAGTCTCCACATACCATTATCATCACTGGTGACTTTAATTTTCCTGGCATTTGTTGGAACTCGGAGAACTATAATACTAGGCTAGAATGGGACTTTCTAAGTTCCTGTCTTAGACTCAATTTGAAGCAATTAGTTACTGATTCTACAAGAGGACAATCGGTTCTCGACCCAGTGTTTGTAATCAATGACTCTCTTGATACTACTTTTACAAATTTAAGTCCAATTTCTACATGTGATCATGAAGCATTATGAATTTGTACAAAACTTTTTCTTGGATATACTACTGCATACCGAAAGACAATTTGGAATTACTCCAAAGTTGATAATGAAAAGTTGCACAATCTTTTATCTTCTGCTCCATGGGATGCTCTATTTTAGGATGAAAATGTTGATGATGTTTGTTTGGATATTACCAAGTTTTTGACAGAAGTAGCAAACTTTAACTCTGTTGATAAAGCCACTGCTCTAAATGATTTTTTCTCGTCTCAGTGTGTCAATGATGACGTAAATGATCCGACACTTGTTCTGGAAGATAACACCGACGAAAAACTTGATCATATTATTATTGCTGAAAATGAAACACTAAAAATTCTATCCGAACTTAAAATTTCAAAAACAGATGGGCCCGATAACCTTTTGAATAAAGTTTTACGTTTATTTGCTTCATACATAGCTGGTGTTTTCACGAAATTGTTTAATCTGTCAATGGAAAAAGTTACTTTTGCCGCCATTTGGAAAGAAGCTAATGTGGTTGGTCTTTATAGAAAAGACGGAAATTTCTTGCCTAAAAATTACCGTCCTGTCTCTCTCTTATGTCCATCGGCTAAAGTGTTTGAAATTATTGTGCTTCAAAGAATGTATGATTTCCTCACTTCAAAAAATCTTTTGACTGCTTGCAATTCAGGTTTGAAAAAACTTGACAGTACTGTCAACCAACTCATCAACATTGTGCATGTTATTAGTGAAGCTTTAGATACACGTAAAGATGTGCGTATGATATTTCTGGATGTATCTAAAGCCTTTGATAGGGTTTAGCATCAGGGCTTGCTTGTTAAACTCAAACAACTTGGCATTTGCGATCCACTCCTTTCTTGCGTCAGTTCATATTTAACAAATAGAAAACAGCCCGTTGTGCTGGATGGAGTTGCTTCAGATTGGGTGACTATTCAGTCTGGTGTCCCCCAAGGTAGTGGCCTTGGACCGTTATTGTTCTTGGTCTTCTTAACGATTTAGTTGACAACCTTTCTTGCAAAGTTTACATTTTTGCTGATGACACATCGCTACTGGAAAATTTTGGGTCTCCTGACCAAACTGTAATAGCTCTAAATGAAATCTGTTAACAATTCAGGATTGGGAAGTAAAATGGAAAGTAGGCCTTAACCCTGGAAAAACTGAAGATATGGTCATTTCTAAAAAAAAGGTTAAATATGAAAACCACCCACCTGTAACTTTCATGGGTGAAACGATTAAAAAAGTAAAAGAGCACAAACACCTTGGTGTTATTCTTACCCATAATTTGTCATGGGACAAACATGTTCCATCAATTTGTGACAAAGCATCAGCAAGGCCAGGGAGATAAAGGAAATGTATGCTTACACTTCCATGTAATGCTCTTGAAACTATTTACACATTAGGTATTCGGCCGATTTTGGAATATGCGTCTCAGGTTATAGACAGTTGTTCAGTCAGGAGTAGTGATATGCTCGAATCAGTTCAGTATCGAGCTGCACTTGCTGTATCCGGAGCTATGAATACATCTAGTCGTTTTAAAGTTTCAAAATGTCTAGGGTGGCCGGGCGTAGCAGACAGAAGAAAATACTTTAAGTTAGTACTTTTCTTCAAAAATGGTTAAAAACTTATCCGGCTCATTTGAGCGATCTTCTACCTCCTGAAAATGGTCGTCGCAACTTTAATTTACGCACCATAAATGATCGACTTTTGCCTAGAACTCGGATTAATATTTTATCTCGCAGCTTTATCCCCTCTACAACTTTAATCTGGAACTCTCTTCTATTTTTAGTTCGTGACACTAGGTCTCTCAGCGTCATCAAATTGTACGTTAAACAAATATTCTTTCCTTCTAGGCTCGGCCACCTACGTTATGGGCCTCGTAAATTAAACATTCTTATTAATAGATTAAGAGTTGATTTTAGTGCCCTCAATTCACATCTGCATACTCGTCGTTTGATAGACTCGCAAAGATGACATTGTGGACATCATTCTGAAACTACTTATCATTTTCTTTTGCAGTGTTCATTGTACACAGTTCCCAGAAACATTTTCTTGGCTAAAATCTCCTCAGCTCTCGAAACCAGTCATCTTAATTTGAATTTTAATAATTTATCGAATAACGATAAAGTGTCGCTTTGTTTGTTTGGTCACCATAATTTGTCTTTTGAGTGAAACTGCAAAATAATGGATGCTTCAATGAAATTTATTCTCCAAACAAAAAGATTCGGTAAAGAATCTGATGTAAATTCTGATTCAGACGAAGACGATTAATTATACGTGCCTATTTAAACGAAACTATACCTACTTGTTTGACTGGCTTCTACATAGTCTGAAACCATCTATATGCGCCTGTCATGTTCTTTTGTTTTATTATATATTTCTAAATATTTTCATTTTTTTATATATCATTATTTTTCTTTTTCCATTGTGGATTACTGTATACTCTATTGTATTTATGGTATTGTATGTACTTGAGAGGAAAGGGCATTGTATTAGTCAATGGCTATTGCCCAATTCTCGTTAAAGAAATAAAATTTATTATGAATGGTGTCTGACGTTAATGAAACCTGGAATATCTGGAAAGGTGAGGTGCTTAAATGTTGTAACATGCATGCACCTGTCAAAACCACGAGGCTTAAGGATCGTAGAAATCCTTGGGTTCATAAAGAGATCATTAAAATTATTCATACACGTGATAGGTTACACGAAGCTGCTGTGAGTACAGGTGATCAGCAGATATGGGAGCAGTTTAAACAAATGAGAAATAGAATTACTGAGTCAATCAGCAGTGAGAAACAAAATTATTTTACTAATATGCTACGTGACACGCGAGGCAGAAATCCTGCATACCTATGGAAAGATATTAGAAAAGTTTTTCCAAGCAAAAAGTCAACAAATAAAATTCCACATGAGGTCAGTTCTGATGAATTCAGTAAGTACTTTGCAGAAATAGGAATAAATTCTTTCAAAGTCTACGTACACCTCAGTTTACTTATGATCTTTTATGGAAAGGTCATGCTAGTATTTATAAGTTAAGTCTATCTTACTTCAACACTACTTCTGTAATTCGTGAATTACAAGAGCTTCTAAATGTAAGTTCTATTGATATTCTCGATTTTGACACCAGGCTATAACGGCTAGGCACAGAGCTGATTGGGCCTTGTTTGACGCACATTTGTAACTTGACAATTTCACAAATAGTATTATGACTGGAAACTGTCACGTGTTACCCAAGTCTACAAGGGTCAAGGTGCAACTCTTGAATTGAACAATTGTGGACCCATTTCAGTCGAGTGTCACGTTGGGAAGGTCAGTGAAAGAGGTATTCAGTGTCAACTGTTAAATTACTTCGTAACGCATGACTTCATCAGCGCTTAACAAAACGTGTACCTGAAAAATCACTCCCCTCAGACATGTTTACATAAATTTACTGACAACTGGTTCATAAATCTAAATGATGATCTTATTACAGCTATATGTTTCCTCGTCATTCAGAAAAGTTTTATACTATAAATCACGACATTTTAAAGGAAAAGCTCAAGAAATATGATATCGTGGACCATGAACTGGCATGGTTTATTTCATGTTTGTGTAATAGAAAACAAGTAGTATCGTGTAATGGAAAAGTATCGAATCAACAAATACTCAACATAGGGGTCCATCAAGGGTCAACCCTCTGCCCTGTGTTGTTCCTAATTTATGAGAATGATTCAGTATAATATGTAAATTATGGTTCATGCAATTTATTTACTGATGATTCAATCTTTTATACAACAGGAGAATCAGTTAATAAAGTGACCAAAACACTGCAGCTCGTCCTAGATGAAGTCGCCGTCTGGTATAAGTGCAATAGGTTGTCAATTCATGCTAATAAGTCCTATTGAACGAAAAAAGAAATGTTAAGGATAATTTGGCGGTTTACTTAGATGGAATGGTAGTTAACCAGGTTGATTGGGTCAAATATTTAGTTGTTTATATAGGTGATGATTTAACATGAAAAAGCATATCAAGAAAATGCATTTTAAGGCCACATCAAAGCTAGCAGTACTCAAAAGTCTTAAATTTTTACCCAAACAAACATTAGAAATAGTTTTTAACTCCATAATTTTCCCATGTGTTCATTATGCCGATACTGTTTGGGGCACGTGTATTCAGACAGCTCGAAAATGCGAACAGAGACTGCAGAATGCTGCGGTAAGAATTGTCACTGTAACTGTGATTACATTAACTACAGAGAAGACATTTTGACAGGTTTTAAGTGGCACACTATCAAATTGAGACGGAAATTCCACATTGCAACATCAATGTTTAAGTGTACGCAGGGACAAGCGCAAAACTATTTGTGCGATCAACTAAATTTCCTAAAAGAGATTAGTCACTTCCCAACGCGCTTTGCCACTCACAGAAACCTTCCTGTACCCCACCCGAAGAAAGCAATATTCAAACGTTCATTTGTGCATGTTTTGCTTGCATTTTTAATAGCCTTCCTGATTTTTAAAGCAATGTGATTATACATATGATTTTAAACGTCTTTACAAATCTCATTGTTTTAAAAAAAATTATGAGAGTTTTAGTTTGTTTTACACTCCATTGACAGTTTCAGTTTTATAGGTTGTTTTACAAAGTGTTTTGTTCGTGTAGATCTAGTTATTCGTACATATTCTTAGTATCAATAATTTTGGATTTCTTTGGTTTGGGTTAAACATACTTTGTTGGTAAATACAATTGGCAGACACACTCAGCAGCCTATACTAGGGCCTCTTGTACATTTACAACAGGACAACATAAAATAGAACAAGAGGACTCTGTGAACAGCCCATGCTCAGCTGACCGAGACATCCATCACACTTGCGGCTCTGTGAACTTGGGATAGGATCAAGGTCACCCATGTACTGAGTAAGTCTGACCTACATAGAAGAACACTAACATGTGCAACATCAAGGCCCTCGATCAAGTAGGTCTGAAGTTATAGTGAAGAGTAAAATTCATGTGTGTTGCACTTTGACCCCAGAAACGAGGTCAAGGTCACTCATGCGCTGTCTGAGCATGATCTTCATAGAGAAACATTTACAAATAAGTATCCAAATTGAAAAAATTCGTTAAAAATCAGGAATCCACAGCAGTGCTACCTAGTGAACACATTTATGTTTGACCATTTCACATGGAACATATCCACAACGTTTCAACTTAATCCGAGTAATGGTTCTGGAAAAAAGTTACAAGTAATGGAAACAAACAAAAATTCATAAAAATATTTAATTGCAGCACCACCTGGTGAACATATTAAGAACTAGAAGTCCCTAGGAGTGTTATTATGTAATATCAAAGTAATTGGGTGAGCAATTGTGGAGAAGATTTTTGTAAAATTTGTCCCCCCCCCTTAGAAAAAAAATCATTAAAAATCCAAAAATCAATGGAGTGTGACCATTTAAACAAACCTGGTAGAAAAAAACCCATCCAAGTTACATTGCCACCAAGTTTGAAGTCAATCTGGATGACGGTTTCGGAGAAGTAGTTGAAAATGTGAATTAGCATTAGAATGCCTGTTGACTTGCATAGTAACCAATAGGAATGCTGCATTGACCGATAAGTTCCAAAATTTGAAAAAAAAAAAAAAAATCGTTAAAAATCAGAATCCACAGCAGTGGTACCTAGTGACCATCTTTGTTTGAGCCTTCCACAAGGAACATATCCCCCAAGTTTCAGCTTAATCTGAAACACGGGAGTGGAGAAGAAGTCAAAAATAGCAAAAACACACACACAAAAAACAACAAAAAAAACAAAAAAAAACAAACAAACAAAACAAAAACAAAAAACAAAACAATAAATAAATAAATAAATAAATAAATAAATAAATAAATAAATAAATAAATAAATAAAAATAGAAAAAAATCGCAGCGTCACTCGGTGACCAAATTCAGAACTAAGAGTCTCCGGGATAGTCCCTGTGCGTTATGAAAGCAATTTGGCGAGCGGTTTTGGAGAAGAGTTTTTTAGATTTGCCCCCAAAAAGTACAAAAAAGAAAATCATAACAAATATCTGGAGCGTGACCATTTGAACAAACTCGGTAGAGATCCACTTAAGGCACATCCTTACCAAGTTTGAAGTGAATCTGGCGGAAGGTTTTAGAGAAGAAGGCGAAAATGTGAATTGTGGACAACGGATGGATAGTTATAACATAAGCTCAGCTGACTTGTCAGTCAGCTGAGCTTATGTTATAACTATCCATCTATGTTATAACTATCTAAAAAAATTGTGAACATCATTACACTGATCGGTGGCATACGGGACCAACAATAAGAAAGGAAAGAAGGAGAACGATGATGATATGTGAGCAATGTTAAAATAATTGTACTTATACTATTTACAGACTTAAATCCAAGTTATATTTTGAATCTTCCAGAAAGTCTAAGATAGTTGTTAACGGCCTTGAATATCTCCTGGTTTTGTCTTGTAATAATTTCGCTTCCTTCGATTCCAAATAAAACAGTTTTCAGGTTAAAAGTACCAAATGTGCTTATTTTACATTGACATTTGTTTCTTAGTATAACATATCTGTTACATTCAAAGAAAAAGTGGTGAATTGTCTCCCGACTTGCTCCACATGAGCACGATGGAGATTGAGCAAAAATTTTGTCCAAATCATTCTTCAGCTGACTGCAGCCTTTCTCATTCTAGAGTGAATTATGGCATATTTCCTTTCTCCTAAATAGTACCGTTCGTTGCGTTTTCGTTTAGTTCTGTTTAGTTACCTTTCAAATACATCTAATGGTCCTAGCTGTTCAGGATAATGAATTCCATTCACAAATGGCGGATGGGAAAAAGGAATTGCAAAGTGTGGCTTTCTTTCTTGGCATCAATGATTCTAATTTGTTTGGTCCGTTATGAAACTATTACTGGTTATAGTATTGAGAGATACACTGGGGCTAATCCATTTATAATTTTGAATAGAAGTACCAATTTTTGTTTCCTTCTACACTCGTCTAATTTTTCCCAGCCTGTCTCTTTATAGATTTGTTGAGAATTGGTATGGGCGAATGCCCCTGTCACAAGCCGGAAACAAAATTTATGTCCTTGTCGAATTTCGTGCATCCATCCCAGATTACACTGGTGTACTCCAGGCAAGGAGCTACAGATGGAAAATAGAGAGATTCAAAAGATTTTCTGTGCAACTTACACTACAGGGGCTTCAAACTAGTTTATCATCATCATCATCATCATCATCATCATCATCATCATCATCATCATCATCATCATCATCATCATCATCATCATCATCATCATCATCATTATGCAATAACATGATTGAGGTGTACTGACCATGAAAGATTAGCAGAAAACCAAAGCCCAAGAATGTTTGTGCACCTCTACATTTTCAAATGTCTGATAATATAAGGTCAAGTTGGGATGGTCTTTAAGAACATTTTTGTTACTTAATATCAAGGATTTTGTCTTATTAGGATCCTAGATTAAAAGAAATGAGCCATTGATCTGACTAACGCGATATATATTGATTCAAGGTCCTGATTTAGGGCCCCAGCTGTCTCTGTTGGATTTTCAGCTGCGATGAAAAGTGTCGTGTCGTCAGCAAAGAAGTGAATTTCAGATCTAACTATCTCTACAATATCGTCTACATACAAGAAACAAGAGAGGCCCAAAAATTGAGCCCTGCGGGACCCCGCTTCGACTCCCCCCCCCCCCCGCAAGATGGGACCTGACCCTGAATGACTTCCCATTGTGTTCTTGCATTTCAATAATCTTCCAACCATGAAATAAATGGGCCACAGATGCCTGCGTTTTTTAATTAGTGCATCAATCTTGGATGATACACTCTGTCAAACGCTTTGGTAGTGTCACAAAAAACAACTCTTGCGTCCTTTTGGAGATCAACCGCTTTTGAAATTTCGTGATACAGATATACAAGCTGGTTGACAGTCCCATCTTGGGGTAGAAATCCAGATTGGTTTTCAGATAAAACAAAGATGTCTCGTAAGAAGTTGAAGATGCGCTTAAAAACTGCAGGTTCAAACACTTTACGTAGAAGCTCAATAAAGAAATAGGTCGGCAGTTATTACACAGTTCTGGCGCACCACCTTTATGGATTGGTATTACATGTGCTTTCTTCCAATCGGTTGGAAACTTACAGTTCAAAAGAGAAAGTTTCAATAATTTAGTAAGGGAATGGGTAATGCTTGGGGCTGCCTCCTGGAACAACAAAGGACTGATCTCGTCTGGTCCACATGCTTTATATCTTACACACTATCTCCATCTAAAACAATAGTTCCAAGCGTATTTAGCGAATCTTGAATTTCGTTAGGTAGCTAGAGTAAAAGAGGAAGAGTCTACGTCAGATTGCTTAAGAAAATATTCATCAAAGGTTTCAGCTTTCGAATTACTGTCAGACAAGACCAAATTGTTTGGTAGTATAGAGGGAATTGATATATAAGAACTACCAGACAGATTTAGATTTCTTTAATTTTAATTAATGTTTTAATTATGTATGTATCACTACCTTCCTATTTCATGTAGATGTATGCTGGGTCCCTTGTAAGAACATAGCTGCGCTCTGAAAGGGTTTACAAGGATGAAAAAATTCTTAAATAAATAAATAAATAAATAAATAAATAAATAAATAAATAAATAAATAAACAAACAAACAAATAAATAAATAAATAAATAAATAAATAAATAAATAAATGAATGAATGAATGAATGAATAAACAAACAAACAAACAAACAAACAAACAAATAAATAAATAAATAAATAAATGTGACATTGTTGTTTCTATTATTGGTTTCAAACGGAATAGTTCTTACGCCAACATAGCCTTGTCCTAGTCTGATTGTTTGATTTGAATAATTATTGAAACCGGGCACTATTATGTGATTAACGTAACGTTGTTGGAATGCCAATATGAGGCAATGGACAAGCTACAGACGTTTTCAGCAAAGATAAGACACTCTGCTATGTTTGATTAGGTGACATGTCACTTAAGGTACGGGAGCAAAACATTTCTACTGCTTGGCAAACATATATGTTGACCTTGTAAATCCAATGTTTGTCTGCTAATATCAATTTATATTGTCCATTCTTTTACGCAGCTTTCTAGAAACATTGTGCCCCACCATAGCTGCCAGGTTGGGAAGGGATATAATATTATTTCTTCAAATATTTATTAATATCAGCCGAAATTGGCTCTGCAGTACCCATCCTTCTCATCTATAAGGATACTTTATTTTATGAGTCAATGTCTAAATATAAGTTTGTCTGTGATCAGATGGGCCATCTTCTCCATAAGTCTCTCACGATGAGTAATTGTTTTCCGACCTCTCCAACATCAGTTATCCTCATTGACCTCATCCCCCATGAGTCATCCTTTTCTGACGTCACCCCTGGTGAGTCATCCTATGACGTCACCCCGATGAGTCATCCCTGAGTTATGCCCTTCACTGCGCATGCAGAGCAGGAAGTCCGTGCGCTAAAGTTGACCCATTGGTAGTTTGAAGGTATATTTGATTATCATTTACCTAAGTTTGCTAATTTCCAAAACACACAGACAAATATGTATGAAATAAATTCTTTTTTAAAATTTTATTCTTTGTTTAAAAATGATACTTTGATCTCTTTTCTTTTGCAAAAAAAATCGATGTAGAACTTTGAGAGAGAGAGAGAGACAGACAGACAGACAGACAGACAGAGAGAGAGAGCGAGAGAGAGAGAGCGAGAGAGAGGAAGGTAATGTGACACAATACTTTAATTTTTCCGTAGATATATCATAGCTTGGTTGAAAATTATAGTCATGGGGGATATAATTGAATATGACGCAGACAAACGGACATGCTTTCTTCCAAGACATCGTGTACCCTACCTTTGTGGGAAACCAATGCTAATAGAGAACCGATGCTCCAGGTCATTCTGGCCCTTCAAGAAAACTATCAGTCTTTACTCTGTGGCTTCAATCAAAACGGACCCACAGGTGAATGGTCGTTATGTTAACTCTTTCAGTGTGATTGTGCAATGTTGCCCAAATGACCGTTTAGTTTGGTCTGCATGTACTTTTAAGAGATAAATTTGAATTCATTGCACCACCTACAAAAGGCTTGAGGGCGAAAAACCTTGAAAGAACTTTAAAATGGTTTTCATTTTACATATCGACCTTTATAGATGGGACTCAACTCATTCGTATATTATGATTCATATATACATAAAAATTAAGGAGAATAACCAATGAGGTAAATTCTTCCGTTATTTTAAAAACGTGTTAAAATTAAATAATTATACTGACAGAAACTTCTACGAACTCTGGTCCACTTCAAAAGCCAAGATACACTTCTAAGTTAAAAGAACGCAAATGTGTGAAACTTATAATTGGCGATGGTGCCATCGGACAGCTGGTCTGTTTTCCGTGTCTACCGTCATGCATACGGATGTTATACAATGTTACCAGGTGCATAGGATTTATGCAATGCAGGAAATGTTTAACTAGTAACCACCCTGTGTGCAGGGTTTATGGAATAGATGAATGTATAAGATTGCCCTCTGAATATTACATGAGCCCGTTTTTAATTGTACGTAGCTTGTGTCATTGATATCTTTATAACAAGTAACTGTATCGTTGGTATTATTATAACTATTAACTCTATGACATGTATCATGGCTAATTCATATTTCAACATAAGATAATTCAGATAAAACAGGCCTATGGAAATGTATTTTAGTAAAGAACTGCTTTTTGTTTGAATTCAAATAAGGTTACTTTAACTGTTGAAATATGAGTACTATCAATGTTGATTTCGCACTTGAATCGTCATATATATATATATATATATATGTATATGTATATGTATATATATTATATTATATTATATTATATTATATTATATTATATTATATATCTCTCACAGGAATCAGTCCAACCCATTTCTGCAGAATCCATAAAATAAGGAGAAATATGGATCGTCAGTGATACACTTCCGAGTTTATATCCAGGCAATTATGCCAAATTCCAGAATTAACAGCAAAACTTGGTAAGAGGAAGACGTAAACTTAAAGACACATGTGGTTAAGCTTCCTAATATTTTTTGTAAAGACAAATTCGTAATGAAACAATGGGAATGAAATAATAAACTGAAAGAATTCAACCTTATTCAAACATCAATTATTCAAGTTGTGATAATAAAACCATTACCACACAGCCGAGATTTTAAAAAAGTATTATAGAATAGGGGTATTTCAGTGAAGAAGGATTTTCTTCTCAGACAGGAACTATACAGAACGGGCAAGCCAGTAATTATTGAATCAATCTACCTGGTTGATACTGACTCGAAAGTAACAGGCACTACAATATTTCGAGTTGAGAGTGTCCGATTTTGCTAGCAACTCAATGACCAGCAATTTATTGATTATAAATAATCATTTACTGAAACAGTGCGTGAATTCTGCTGCAGCGTTGATAGACATGTATTTGCTTTGAATTCAACAGGCGTGTGTTTACAATGTTCCGCTGTTCCACCGGTGAGTTACAAAAACTCGAGAGATATGTGAACACAAAACATGTGAAAACATAAGTGAAAGGGTGCGTGTGGTCCACACTTACTTCCCCTACAGAGAAGGGCATACAGATCTCTGACCTGAAGAGAACATTAAGTGAAAAGGTGTATCTGCTCTACTTTACTTCTCCTTGTGCTTTTCAGAGAAGGGCATACAGATCTGCGATTTCGGTTGTGGACGTGCTCATTCCACTTTCAAGATAGCAGAGATGTACCCAAACAGCACCGTTAATGGCATCGACATAACTTCAGAACTTGTCACAGAAAACAACATCGAAGCCAAGAACAGAGGTGTGCAAAATATTTCCTTTGAGGTTGCCGACATTCAAAACTTACCACCAGAATATGAAGGGAGATTTGACTACGTCATGACATATGAAGTCATTCATGATCTCCCAAACCCTGATCAAGCCCTGAAGGAGTTTATCGGTGTCTATAGCCTGGTTGTTGTTACTCAATTATTGATATCGATCTTCATTCCTCGTTAGAACAAAACTGGCAAAAACAATTATGTCACGGTCTTACTTTGGCAATCTATTTCATTGTATTCCTATATCTATCTATTTCAAAAATGGCAAAGGGCTGGGTTCTGTATGGGGAAAAGAATAAGCGGCTCAAATGTTAAGCGACGCTGGATTTAAGGATGTTAAAATATTTGCAAAAGAAAAAGAACACAAATTCCATGGTGTTGGTTTTAAATAGTTTACACAACACAGGCCTACAGGAAGAGTGATGCCGCTGGTACATGTGGCTCATTATGTAAAGGACAAATATAATCAAGTGGAACTTGGAATATATATATATATATATATATATATATATATATATATATATATATATATATATATATATATATATATATATATATATATATATATATATATATATATATATGTGTGTGTGTGTATATATGTATATATATATGTATATATGTATATATATATATATATATATATATAAATATATATATATATCAACTGATAGAAAACTGGCGTTTAATGTTCTTCTCTGCAAAGAAAAAGAATGAAAGTCATAAGCATTGTAGGATAAAAGCATGTTATCAAAACATAATTTTTCTTCACCAGATTTTAAAGCAAACTTGTAACCGTTGTCGGCCGCTGCTTGCTACCGATAGCCCCCGGGGATTTAACCTGACAGAAAACATGTCGGCCTAAAATATCTGAAAGTGGATATTAAAACAGAATGATGCCACTGGACAAAACTAAGTAGCAAAACAGGCAAGTCTTAAATCTGTAAAATTATTGCAACCAAACTTTCTAACTATCTCTGGATATTTACAGCAAAATTTGTAGAAATATTTAATCACAAATAAACGTTTAAATCCTCTGAACTCAAGTTTATTGTAATAAGTTTGGTTCTAGATGCAAAGTACTGAAATTTTGGAACAAATACGACCAAATCTCAAAATTTGTGACAAAATTGTATTATATCCAATACCTTCCGAAATGTTACTATCCAGGAAAGGATGGTTAATTAGTTCAAAGTTAAATTCATCTACTTTGTGATAGACTTTAAAGCAAAACCTGTTATGAATATCCAAGAAGTCCAGAAACACATCACTGAAACCATCTGAATTGTTCCCTTCCAGAGGGATATCTTTTGGCTAATTTCTTTGGCAATTTCACTGAATTTTTGTACATTTATACAAGCAATGTCATCAACATACCTTGTGTTCTTCGATAATTTTGTACCCATTTGAAAGTCCTTTTTCTTCAATTTATCCATATAATTCAATTCAAGCCAGGTTAAATATAAATCTGCAAGTCACGGGGAGCAGTTGCTGCCCATGGGGATGCCTTTTATTTGTTGAAAAACCCATGGTCCACATTAGGCAAAAGTATTATCCAAACGAAATTTTATAGCATCTATCAAAGTTTCAACCTCATTTCCTCTTACATATTTCCTCTCTTTCCTGAAATATTGTCTAGAAAAGTGTGTGCTAGGATGGAGGGAAGGGATCCAAGCTTCTGTTTCAAAGTAGGGCGGGAGTAATCAATCTAGAAAAGAGAAAACAAAAGTGGACAACAGGGAGTAATGGAAAGTGTAAGTCGTGTAGACAAGAGGCAGATGAGACCGTGGATCATTGGCTGTTGTGGTGTGATGCATATAGAGAGATAAGGGAAGATTTTTTCAGAAAGTTGCATAGAGAAGATTACAATTACAAGGGTTTAGAAGAGGTTCATGGTTTAGAGGAAGAGGAACGTATAGCATGGATTTTAGGTTTGAAAGGTGGCTTTCTGGGAGGCAGGAAAGGTAATAAAAATGTACAGGACTACCTGGTAGGATGCTGGGAGAAAAGGAATGAAATAATAGAGTTAGAAGGCAACAGGTTAAATTAGAATCCCAGAGTACAGGGAGGGGAAGGAATGGGAATGGCGGTAGCCCTTATAAGGGCTCCCATGGGGGCTCCCATGGGAAAAGCCTGAGCCTTAGAGGCGGGGATGTGGTTTGAGAGGGATGGATGATTTTTTTTTTTGGACCCTAGGCCACCTGTGTCACAGAGTGACACAGGACCGCGGCAGACAAGCGGAGAGCCACCGTATTATTATTATTATTATTATTATTATTATTATTATTATTATTATTATTATTATTATTATTATTATTATTATTATTATTATTATTATTATTATTATTATTATTATTATTATTATTATTATTATTATTATTATTATACCAAGTTCATTTTTCAAAACATCTAGATAATATTTTTTGCAGGTGATCCCAAATTGTTACCTGCCTAATCAATATTAGTGATTACAAAATCTTTCTTGCAGTTCTTTGACTGCTTTTGAAACTTAAAGGGTGTTTTAAATTTACCATATCAAAATTCTTAATGTGGGATTTGTAACGATAAACTCCATTTCCAAAGACTCTTTTCAAGTTTGATAACCATCCTTCCAATTTCTGAAATTCATTTTTATCTCTCTTTGCCCATTTTGTATAGTAGGAATTAAATGCATTACATCTATCCTGAAAAATACTGTCAATGTTGAAGTTAGAACATATCCGAAATTTTGTACCTATTTTCATCAATTCTTTTAAAACTTAATTTTGTATTATATGTAAATAACCTGTAACTATATGTTTGTGGTCTGTATCAACAAAATTGGAATATTTATTGTTATACATCGTCACAATTTTGATTAGTTGAGATATTTCCGAGAGTAATTGAAGCCAGAAGTTTCTTGTACTTTACGATACTTTGTCCAATATTATTGCCTCATTTATAGGAAATAATGGGGGGGGGGTCTTTTATTTTGCATTCCTTGGGAATCCTGTTACGAACAAATGTTAATTTGAAAAGGGACTGAATGTTCAGTGAATCAATAATTTTATGTTTTAAAGGAATGCTGCAAAACATTTGATCCAATATTTTCTTATAAAAATCTGGTTTCCGAAAAGTTGTTGTGTAAGCATAAAAAATTTCACAAAAAAATTGTGCAAATGTGTGTTCAGAATTAGTAAGCGCCAAATATTCATTGATTCTGATTATGTCTAGAAATGACAGTGCTTTAAGAGCTATATGTAATTGATCAATGCCATTAGAGAAAGCCTGTAATAAATTTTAAACAAGGTCTTTTGTATCCACATTCCTCAATTTCCTGTTTTTCCGTGATTTTTTTGCCCATGATGTATTCTGCTTCTTGGAATACCGGCCTGATTATTATGAAATGGTGTATGACTGCTAAGAGTTGCAAAGTCCAAATTCCTAAAATCACCGAATCCTAAAATTTTGTCATTGAGTCCAAAGGGAAAAGCTGAATTAAGTGTTTTGATCCAAAATCTTTCTTTTGTAATAATTTTGTGTTAACATAACTATCTTGGTCTAACAAATTTGGATCTGTTACCAATAATTTGTATCTAGCAATCCAAATATGAATGTACGTCAGAATTGAAAAAGTGTTTAATTTGTGATTTTTAATTGTAGTTTTGTGTCCACTAAATCTCTTTTTAATTGTATATATTGTACATACATGTATTGTGGTTTACATTTGATGCAGGATATCAAATAAATGATATTGGAAGATAACGATCGGGGGTTTCCAAGTTTGAATTTTTTGTTAGTAACGTTACTGTGAAATTCTTTGTTCTTGATGAAATTTGATTTACAGAATAGGCAGTTACAATTTCCGTGAAATATATTCCAAAAGCGCCCGCGAGGCTAACGCTAAACCGTTTGAACTTCTGTTCTCACTGTTCATGATTTGTTTTTGGATTCTATAAGAAATTTAGAAAGCCCATTTTACTATTTATCATGCATAAATGCATAGCATGCGCCGCTACTTTCCCCCTATCCACCCCACCCCCGCCACTGCCCTCCATGATTTCACCGTTGTACAAGTCTCGCGCAAAAATGAGCTCCAGAATATCTACACGTCCTATGGACCCTGACCTTGAACCCATGAAAGACGTGTAATTGAGAAAAGTTGACCAAGAGGCCTTCAAACAAAGAGAGAGGAGCGATTGCCTGAAAAAGAAAGTGGACTAATGGGCAAACATCTTTATGTGGACCTGTTGGAATAAATTTCTTTTTGGGAGGCATAGTGCTCTTGACGTTGACCCCATTTAGTTATACATAAATCAGTAGAATTGTGAAACGAAAATACCATTTTAAAGTGTAAACTAAATTTAAATTAGTGCAAATCCATGCAAGGGAAATAAATTTTTGGCAGGATGAAAAAAGGGTCCATATCCATAGAAAAGGAATAGTGTTGTGATTATATTTTTGCCTGTGTCAGGACATGATTTATACAAATATAGTTCCAGGTCGCGTAACTTAAAGCTTTCGTGCGGCTTACTTTCAATCATGATTTGTGAACATCTAAAGCAAATCTGGACAATTATTTTGAAGAGACAGAACCACAACGGACAGAGAGAACTTCGAGCCGCCACTTATTCACTTCCCACCAGATGGCAACGGTGTCTCAAGAAGGCTGGTTCCCTCGCTGATGTGCAGAACATCATGGTTGAACCCTTGTTGATTTGGTGCCTTTCACTGTGCAAGATTCACATAACAAGTATCATAATACCGAGGACTTGTCGTAGATGACCATCGCGTGTACCCTTGTGCTGGTCTGTCTGGGCAGTCATGTCAGTCTAGCTGGCTATTTAAAGCCAACCAAAACACTCCCCAACGGTGATAATGTTACGGAATTAGGCTAAGGATGATTTAAGTAGATAAATTATGAAGCGTGCGCACTCTAGGCTGTCTACAACACCCACTCGGAATTTGCCATCTTTCAAAAAACTCAAGAGTTTCAGGACGTTGGAATGCTTTTGTCTCGGCTACAAATTTCAACTACTCAATGATATTCTCGTATTGCTCTCCAAGAAAGCGCGCGCGCGCGCGTGTGTTTGTCAAAGAGAGAGAAAGAAAGAGAGAGAGAGAGAGAGAGAGAGAGAGAGAGAGAGAGAGAGAGAGAGAGTCATATACTATATACAGATCAAACACACACAATAACATGGTATGCCTTCTATCCAATGACTTATGAATTAATATTTACACATGCCCCATCAGTAACGGTCAAAAACAAGATATAAAATTGTTTTTAGCTAGATTTGATGTCGTTATGACGAGATGAAAGTGGTTACGATGAAATGAAAATCCTTAAGGCGAGGAAAAAGTGGTTATGTCGATTTAGCCAAATTAAAAATGAATTTCTCGTTATAACGACAAAATGAAAATATGTTATAACAATATTTCGACGCAACACGATGCTGTTTGAGTATTTTTCTTCCTATAAAGAGATAAAAGGTGGTTACAGCGAAAAATAAAGTCTTTAAAATCAGATCTATATGCCAAGAGAAAATAGGGTTTTGACAAGATAACAAATGAGATTAGCTTGACACCATCCAACTAATGTACAAATGTCTTTATTTGATATAACTTGTTAGGCTACATAAGTTACCAAACAAAGCACACAAGGTTATGAGCATTAGATGTGATCATGCTTGACATATAGGGAAGGGGGTGGTGGTGGCCGCCTACAGTCAAGTGCGATAGCTTACAAGTAAAAGGTCAGTTACTCTATTCTGCATGGTGGCATCGTGTGCTTTCCGTCTTACGTGACATTTTAAACCAATGGCCAAACCAGGTTTTGTTGATCCCCAGGGGATCTCCATGTGTTATAGGTGGATGCCAGGGGAGGTAACCTGTACAGTGCCATCTGGAGGCGACATACTCCCATTGAGTCACAGAAGGTCACCACTGTTGAAAAGGGATCACGTAACATTTTTGCTGCATCTGATTTGCCATTGTATACCAGGTGGTCTCACACGACCAATGATACCTTCCAATAATTAATGTTGTATGTGCTTATCCCATTGTTCCTCTTATGAGATTGTGCCGATTCTTCACACAGAAAAGGATAGACGTGAGCTATGAATGTTTGGCAGTGTCAGTTTAATAGCTCAAACCCAACACCAAGATGTTTTATCTACGTTGTTTTTTAATTTTATTTATTTTATCTTATTTTGTTGTTGTTGTTGTTGTTGTTTGTTTTGTTCAATAGAATGATAATCAAAATCCACCTTTTTCATGAAACATTAAAGCTTTCATCTTACATGGTTTAACGCAGTGCTCATTTCTAAAAGTGGCGTACAGTTGCTGGTTCATCACTGTATTAAACTTTTGAAAACTGGAGCTAAATACGAATCTTATGTGATGATATGGGAACAAATACTGCACGCATGTGCAAACTCTTGGGGTCGCTTACGCGAAGATTATACCGATATACTGAGCATCATACAACAAATTACCCAACCTAATCTTCAGTGTAATAGCATGGCGCCATTGTTAAAAACAAAGAAAAGTTGCAATTTTTTTATTCAAGAGTTCCCATAATAATTCCTGAGGCTCAGACTGTTTATGGAGCGTCACTAGTTTTGCCCCTCAAGCAAAGACCATCAATCCATTTTATCCTAAAATAATAAAAGTAACTATGCAATGAGTATTTGCTATATTGTTGTTTTCTGTCTGGCGTGTGGTAGGTTAATAAATCTATATTTAGAAAAAAACAGGGGGGGGGGGGCTATTTCGAGGGTAACTTATAACTTCAGGGCCATGCAGCCTCTATCAAAAAATGTAAAATATGATTTTCAATACCCAAACTAAAATATGTCATGGAAACAAGTTGACCCAAAAAGAAATTTTCAGCTAACACAGTCATAATTATGTGACTGTTAATTGCCCTGCAAATGTAGACTAAGAAGTGATTAGCAGACTGGACTGCAGTAGGGGATGACATATTTTTTGGTACTATATTTATTTTATTCCTCAACTGAAGTCAGGGTTATCATGTCACTCTTGAACAAGCTGCTGTAATTTTGGCACGGCATTTGTGTTTAATGTATAGTGGAGGCACAGTGCTTTTACAATGTTCCAGATTCATAAGTATCCGTTTAAATCGCTTGCAAGTGCCCGGATATGAATTATCGTCTGCCTTAATGTTTTTTCAATGAAATTTCTCAATAACCGCAAACATCGGTGGTGATTATAAAATATTTGTAGTGGTAAAACTTATCATGCTAGCATGCTCTGAATCAACAAATTTCCCTGGCGTGAGTTAGGCGCCAAAGGAAAGCTATGGACTCAGTCTGATTCGGAGCAAGAAGGGGTTAATTGTATAAAAAGAATTTAACTGTACGAAAACATTTACCATTTCCGGACCATTAATTGTGAACTCGGAATCTCGATGTACCCATGTTTCCCCCTTTAGTTTTGGTAGTACAAGCAAAATAACCTGGCTATTCTAATGCAACGCCTGTATTATGCCGTTACTCAATGCAATCAATTGTTTACCCAAAAAGATAATGTTATATTTGAATATTGCTCGTGTTAGTACAGTATATGCGCATAAATAAACTACATCTGTGTAAATAACATTTTGACGTTTGACTGTCGGATCGGAAACGTATGGTTGACGCCAAAGCGACATCAAACAGCTTCATACTTGGTGATGATGTTTCAGGTCAATCCGTATGTATTTGAAATTGACCTGAAGTTGAAACAAGCCCAGGTTTGGTACACAACATAAAACGTTTCATTTCTGACTTTTTTTCAAATATAAAGCGTGTATTTCAAATTGACCTGAAATTGAAACGAGCACAGACTTGTTGCAGCATAAAACGTTTCATTTCTGACATTTTCAATATGTTTTTTTAATATAAAATGTTCAGTATATTGGGCTTTTTTTCTCTGCGTGTTTACATCATTTGTTCCGTAGATGTACAAATTTCGATGCAATAGGACAACACACCAAGCTCCCGTAAAACATATGCGTATCATCTTACAAAATAGTGTAAAAGGTCCATATTCATTGGCATTAACACACACATATATCTCTAAATGAAGGTTATTTGTAAAGTGGCTCTCCTATCCTTTTTCCTGTGGCTATAACTCAGGACAGGACATTTTGCAGACTGGCTGGTTTCGGGCGTGTATCCACATCACAGCTTGGGAGGCATGTAGTCCACGACAGGACGCGGGATGGACAAGGCTGGGGGGTCACACACTTTACTGCGCAATCCACGGACCTATCAAGAATAACACGCAAAAACCGAAGCTTGAAAACATATTTTGATTGATGAATTGCAATCAACGAGAACAAATTATTGACAGTGTAACACTACATTATATTTGTATTGATCTTGTCCGTTTTTCAGGAAGATCAGACAATCTGTATTGCTATTACAAATTGTGCATAAATTTCAATTGCACACAACGAATACTTTAAGATCCGCTTGCAGATCTGCGCTTACTATATTTCCTTTTAATGTCATCGAAATACAATATTTCATGCATTTATTTTATTATTTTTTCGTCATATTTTTCTTTTTCTTTCCACCTCAGTAGGCCCACTGGTAATAAAATTCCCATTCATTTGCCTTAGCGTAGTGTTGAACGCGAGTTGTGCAAAGAGAAAAAAAATAGACAAAGGAAAATAATTTGAGTTCGGGATTAACCTTTCATGAGAAAATACCCGCATGTTTCGCAAGGTACAGCTAGCTTATCTCTCCTGTGGTATAGTATGAGATTATCCATTCATGGAAGTAAACATGTTTTTGTTCAGTTTATCCCTTTTCAAGTTAGAATAAGAATGAATATGTTAGATTTAAAAAAAGAAAATGCAGCTTGCTTTGGCACGAGTTTGAAGCTCAATCGGAACCAGCTTATGATGATATGAATATAGAAGACTGATCTTACCTTGAAGCACATGAATACAGCGATAAAGCAGGCGCCGAGAATCAAGAGCAACGTGGCGACACCCAGCCCCGCAGTTTGCACTGTGGTCAGACACACACCAGCTGACTTCTGTGGCGTCGGGACTGCGCACAAAAATGGAATACAGTATCGCGTTCAGTTGAACATTAGTTGTGGAATAGGAACTGGACAACGTTTCATGATGTTAAAAACATGATTTGATTTAACTTTATCTGTAATAAATAACCCGCACTGAATTCGAAATCCCTTTCTTTTCAATCTTTGTAGTCTGCTCTATGCCAAGCCTATAATCACACTGTACTACACCCAAACATCCGACGAAGCCACCCATCCCAAGTCACACCCATCTTGCCATGACCCCGGCATGACCCCAACTAACAACATATACCTTGGTATGCAAATATTATACGCATTAACAAATATAGCAAGTTAACGGTAGGATCGTCCTAGTTTGCCATTGTGTTGCATTTATGACATTGTCCACGTTTTAGTGGAAGATTCAAAAACCTGTCATCACGGCCGGTAGGCTACTTATATAGTCCTGTTGTTGACATACATATTTCTTCTTTCGACCTAAAGCGAAATAATAGTTCTGGCGTATGGAGGGCCATTTTACTTTTAAATACGTAATTCAGGATATATTCCGTTCAGTTGAAGATATTCTTTAGTTACATTGAAATAAAGATATTAAATTTACGTAGAGCTATCTTAAACTGTGTTTAAGATTTTAAGGTGTCTTAGATTTCATGTATTTACAGATATCTTTAAATTGAGGGTATCTTTAATTTATGATATTCCAAATGAAATTGCAAATACCCAGCATTACGTACTTTATGGTAAAGCGATACACCATACTGATGAACTCACCGTAAGGAATTCCTTCTTGTACCTTGATCTTAAGCGTCTGACTCAGGTTCATTGTGCTGCCTATCTTGGTGTTGTTGGTTGGAATGATCCACTTAGAGTCACGTGCTGCTCTCTTCTTTCTTTTGCCGAGACCAGTAAGTGCGACTCCGTTGCAGGTGGACTACAATTTGAGAGATGTGAGTGTGAGACAAGGTCTGAGAACACATTGGGTATGTACAGCGGATCATGCTGTGAAGACCGTCTAAAGGACTAAAACAACGTTGTCTTTTTAGGGGAGTAGCCTCAGTAGGGGATGTAATTTAATTCTTGACATTAAAACAGGCCTATAAATTGCCGATCTCAATAAAGAAATGGTCCCTTTATGGTTATAGTGTCAATTGGAAATTAATAACCTATGCACGTATGACGTGTTTTTTGGACAACTATTTCTGGAGTTTTTTAGGTAATACTTTTCGCCACAATAGGAGAGGTCTGGATTAGTTCTAAATTCACCTAAAAATGGTGCTGCCCGTCCTGTTCATGGTTGACCGCCCACATCTTGTGGTCACTTTCCATGATCCTCACCTTTTGGAATTTAGCAGGTATAAATTTAAGCTCTCTATATACTGTCAAATAAGCTTTAAACTTTCATTTTATCACAGCAGGGTGTAACTGCAGGATGACTATATATATACTTCAGGTAGATTAGATGATAAATACAAAATTCTACCTCGTATGCAGGGTGAAACTTTCAGGACTTTAAGGTTCACTGTAATGTAATGGGCTTCGCTGACCCACTTTTACACCTGACCTCAAATGGCATGGGTTGTTAGGTGACACAAATATGCACCATGGGAAATGAACGGCAGTATTTAAAACACAGCAAAATAGTTTGAGATTTACATATTTAGTGATGTTGGGTTAGAACAGATGTCAATATTAAAAACATACCTCTTGTTTCAAACCTTCGAGTGCCAACAATTATTAAGAAGCGGTGTGAAGTAATTTGATAATGAACAGATGCCGGTACAATTACGATGCTCAATGCCATGTTCAAAGACATTTAAAAATTAAACATTAAAGTTATAAAAATGTAGCAGTGTCACGTTGTGCGCAATGTAGTGGATACATTCTCATGTTGTTTGAAGCTGGGTGGCATGTTTCGGAAATATTGATGATGATGATGATGATGATGATGATGATGATGATGATGATGATGATGATGATGATGATGATGATGATGATGATGATGATGATGATGATGATGATGATGATGATGATGATGATGTACAAATTCAGAACCAGAGTTCCCAAGCCTCTATGCATTACTTTCTACTTTCAAGGTAACTTGTAAAGTGGAGTTGGCAAAAGTCTTTAAAGATTTCTTCAAATCATCTATCTTCACTTTAAAGTTGCCATCTACAAAACAAGGAAGTTAAGGAGAGACCTACCCAAGATGCATCACCATCTACTTCGATGAGCAAAGAGCAGACCAACAATTTTGAGACACAAATGACGAACAAATTTTAAATTAAATTATTTATTGTGTTAAGGTTCATCAGGAGAAGTGATAGTTGGACTATAATGCTCTGACATTATGACTTTTCCATTATTTTCGAACAATTACATCTACACCGTAGCAGTCATATTTCAAGCCTTGAAGTCATATTTACAGAAATTCTTCAAAACATACTCCTGCTTTAAAATGTGTCACTGGTCTTTTGGGATAGTGTGGCTGTCCTGATCAGGACCCTTTGTTTTTGCTTGAAGGCTTGTCTTGGTGGATCAGTAGCGATTGAGCCCTCTGCGTTTTGGCGGCAGACTTCTCTTCTGGGCATACTGTGGACCAGTTTGACATCAGTATTAGTGGGTTGAGATTCCACAGTTCATCGAGGCACCGTCACAATTTGGTGTGTGTTGCTGGGGCATACGTGTACCGGTCGGACATGTTGGCTTCAAAGTGCATCGACATGTTGTCATTTAGCTCATTTTTGAGCCCATGTGAACCTCAATGCCAGACTCAATGATCACATTCTTAAATTGCACCAGTTCCAGGACAATATTTTGCCCTGCACTCCCGGACAAGCCCTCAACCATCGACTATATAACGTTGAAGCGTCAATTTGCGGCAGATGTTACCCTGACATACTGATTACCACTAAGTCTTATAAAAAAAAAAAAAAAAAAAAGCAAAAAAAAAAAAAAACCACCGGTACTTTCGGACCTGCATCCACTATCGGGGCAACTTTCTCCCCTAAGCTCCATCTTTCACTCAACAGGAGCGCTTCGCAGGTCCGACTAGTAACAAAATCCTTATTCTGGGGCCTACAACTGGTAACTGTATGGCGTTGTGTTTACATTTTCAGGTGATGTCACTCTGGAAAAGTCCCATTAGATATTGTACATTACATTTATTCGACACGGTTAACCTTCCCTTACCAATAATCACACAATCATATATTTTGGATACTCCCCCTTCAAATTAACCAATTGGCTAACCCACAGGTACTTGACTGCCATTTTGAAAATTGTGGATTCTGCACCCAATGGTTTGTAAATAAGGCTAGTATTGGGACGATTTGGAAGGGGGAAATAACATATGACACCAAAAGTATATATTTTGCAAATATTTCAGAGCATTAATAATGATATGATAATGCTGCGGCCGCGATTCACTTTGATATCCAAATCAAATGTATTTTTGTGCGACTGTCCCGCAATGCATTGTGCCATTGTTCAAAATGGTGCGTGCTCACCAACTGATTTGCCGGCTGGCAGCTGTATTTGTAACTAACGATGATAACTGTTTCAAACACAAGCGAGCGGGCAGATTAAAGTTTGCCCCGCTAACTCGAGAACGGACACCTAGAGAAATATTACGATAACGACCACCCATGGACCTATTAACGAGAGGTCCATGGATCACCAAACAACTGGAGCTATGCTGTATGTAGCCTGTTTCTCCGAACAACAGTGGCTATGCAGCTAATCTTTCAACCGGGGTTACCCGCTTTGACCGAACAACCGTGGGTATGCAGCTATGCGGTTTCACCGGCCCAAGTCAACCCTCCAGACAAATTGAAATAAAGTGATATGTTTGAGCTGACTTTACTGCAAAATAACGGCACACGAGGGCCACTTTCTCGATAAAATCTTTCAGCCAGGATCGATCAATTTTTATTCGGGAAGGGCGGCTTGAAACTTTATATATATATGTATATATATATATATAATTTATTTAGGGCCGCGCCTTTTCAGTCGGGTGGGGTCGGGTTACCGGAACCACACACATGTATTTGATAGCCCTTGGGTAACTTGGATATTTGTTGAAATATGGTTGAAAGGGATGTTGTTTCCCTTTTACACATTACGTCCGTTGGCGTCATCTCAATTTGTTACCTAGGCATAGCGGGAGGCGCTTGTAATCTGTAAAAAACTTACCGCGTCACATGACGAAGTTGAACCTGTCGGACACACGACGACAGTGGCATGGAAGTAGACGGTGTCGGCGGATGAAAACTTGAACACAGAAAAAGAACCTTCGGCAGCTTTTTCTGCGGGGCTTACTCCCGTGATTCTGGTCAACTCAGGGAAGAAAGTTGTGTCTTGGGCACATCTAGAATTAAAACAGTCAAGATATGATAGACTGCGTTCGAAACTATATTGCATTCACTTAGATACTTAGATTGTGTTCAAGTTCAATGAGAGAGAGAGAGAGAGAGAGAGAGAGAGAGAGAGAGAGAGAGAGAGAGAGAGAGGTTATACCAGGGAATACGGGTGTATGGATGATGGGTGACAATAATGATTTACGTCGCAGAAATAGCAACCTTTGTGATTGTAAACATAGTTATGACAGTCTGAAATTTTAGAGCTATGCGTTAATTCAAAGTCATTATTTGTTGTTTGGACCTTATATTGTTTTGGATTTTTTGTGTGGGTATCTTTGGATTTGTTTTATTTTTGTTTTGTTTTGTTTTGATTTGTTTTTGTTTGTTTTTTTGTTTTGTTTTGTTTTTTTATTTTTTGTGTTTTTTTCTTGTTTTTGTTTTTTGTTTTTGTTTTTGTTTTTGCGGGGGGTGGGTGGGTGTTAAGGGCATTTTCAGCTAAGTAGCTTTACTCTGCCCAAGCCCCAGGGGCGTGACGTTTGGTAAACCTGTGGTAGGTTTATCAAGCAATACACCATACAATTATCAAAGCGAAGTTGTGCCGCCTGTGGAAAAAGATAACTTTAACTTAACAAGTTATAACACATTGATGCTGAGAAACCCATAGAGGAGAATCAGCCGCCCATGGAAAAAGATAACTTGAACTTAACAAGTTATAACACATTGATGCTGAGAAACCCATAGAGGAGAATCAGCTTGGTCTTCTGTATACCAATCTGGTGATTTCTTCACATGTCATGCGACCCTCTGCCAACTTAAGCCAGTGCTTCGCGATATGTGTTTGCCCGCTGTGTTTGTTTCAGCGCACCTGTTTTCAATTCCGTAATGTAAGTTATTGTACAACCTCAAAACTGCTATTCACTCTTGACTCGCATAGAATTTAGGTAAATAACAAAGTTGTTTTATCTGTATTCGCAAAAGATTTTTTTAAATCTAAGAGAAGTGAAAAGTAATAATTGAAATTTAGTATTACCCATCGGATTTGGTAAGTGTCAAACTTGTTGAATCAGATGAGCTGGACGAAGGAGTAGCTATGAGATCCGTTACCTTGATTGCCGAAAAAGCACCAGCTGAAAAGAGAGGAAACCTGTAAATATACGGTCATTCAGGCAAACCCTAACATTAGGGTGTATGTGAATGTTAATTCGACTTTCTATCATTTCGACGTCAAGCGAAACTCCAGAAACACTGATATAAAAAACAACAAACACAATAAACTAAAAAATACCCCTCCAAAAACGTGACAACAATCTTGCAGAATAATCCATTCATATAGTAACTCACAAATATATTAGCTCAAAGTTTGGACCATTTCTTGCCAATGCAAACCAATAGATAAAGCGGCCGACAGTTTTGAAAGTTGCATTTTTTCACTTCATTTGGTTTGGTTAAAGCATATATTATTTCAAAAGACGATTGGAAAACAGGCACCATTCCTATATGAATTCCTTTCGTGGAATAAAAATGTAAATGATTACAGTTATTGCTGTTGAAATACAATTATACTTATTTTACAATCAGGAACAATACTATATGCAATGTGTATGACTCAGTCAATCGCCAATTAAAAATAATCAGAACAAATACTTCATTTGATTTGTCTGTCACCTTGCTCATACATCTGTCCGTCTGCCATTTCAAATTTTCGGCTTCTTATCGAATCCAGTTGGTAAGATCACCCAGAAACGTACACTTGTAGCGCCTCACTAACTTTTCATGATTTATTTTTTTTATTCATATCCCTGGGTACCTCTAAATCTTTATTCGCCAGGTGTCGCTATGACGTGCTTCCCCCAAAACCATGATCAACTCGTTCAAGTTGGTGAGAAAAGATAATGCGTGGTCTCTACTAAACTTGGTCACCAAGCGGCATTGCCGTGTTTTCTTGGTGTTTAACACATTTTAAGTGACAAAATGATCAATAATAGATGTCGGCATGATTGATAGAATATCTTCACATCACCAAATGAACTGGCTGTCCAGCCACTAATGGTTACATTAAGACAGGTGATTGAGGAGGTTTAGCAACACAACTTAGGCCTATTGTTCCAATATTAAGCTAAGAAAGACAATAATAATAGACGTGTACTTTTATGCACGCCTCTGTAATAATATCACAGGTTTAAGGTGCATGACCGATTTGAGCTTATGGCTAATCTGACATTGAAAATCATAGCGTGAATAGTTCGGATGGAAATTGCGCAATAATATAAGGTATCTGATGCAAAGTTATGAAACGTTTAAACGTGTAAGCGTGGGCGCATAGATACACAACGATGGATGCAGACTTTGTGTCCCTACCAATAGGAAGCGGACTGGCATGTCAGCTGAGCTGAAACTTGATACCGTAATTGCCAAAGAAAATTAACTAAAAAGTATTAAACTCATTGTACAACTCATATATGAGGACACCTGAAAATTTCGGATTCGGTTGGACCAAATTTCAACATACCAGCGTCGTATGAAGGTTGGCATGTGTACCTGACACATAAAACACGACTACTTCCGAGTCCACTTTGACGAAATTGAACTGGCAGTAAGTACATGCACATATGTGACAAAATAACTGTGGAATCAGGGTTACAGGCTGAAGTATTGAAGTATTGCCTGTCATGGAGCATGACCATGGGTCATGTTTTGTTGAATTCTATTGGAATGATCATAATTTCTACTTTCAAAACATGTTATGTCTGGACCGGCGAGACTAATTGCTGTTCCCCTGGTTCGTGATTGACATCGTAATAATCATGTCTCGAGATCCCCTTTTGCACGTCTTCAGAAATAAAACTCGAGGGAATTAAATTCGTATCAATAGATAACAATTCCTATGCAATATTCGTCCAATTAACTAGGAATATGCAAAACAAACATGTATATACTTAAGTGCGTCTATGAATACATGAAGGTAAAGGTATATAATTTCAACCATGGGAGCATGCTTGATTCACTCTCTTTTGGCGCGCACGAAACCCTGTCCCCAACACTTTTGTGTGGAAAGTCGCCCCAGTGGTTGTACCCTTTTGACACCGTGCACAGAGTGAACAATTTGACTCCGTCTTTTTTCTTGTGTGTGTGTGTGTGTGTGTGTGTGTGTGTGTGTGTGTGTGTCTGTGTCTGAGTCTGTCTGTGTGTGCGTGCGTCCCTTTTTGAGAGGTGAGGAGGAGGGGTAGTGTGGTGTCAGTCTGGTCATGCACATTTAATATCTAGCGCCATCATGGTCTGATGAACGTCCATGTTTCATCCAGTTTGAAGTGACGATGAATAGTTCCGCATTTAGCAAGGATGGAGTGTTGTACTGATTTTGAAATATCAAAAGTTGTTTTAGTCGCTGGTCGGCCACGCTGACTGAACAATTATAATGTGCACGCTCTGAACGCGCCCAGAATGCGCCAGATAAAACTCATGATTGTGGGTAAGATACTTCCACGGACGCCTTCTCACGCTTAAATCATAACATTTGATCAAAACGCATAATTCAAAACAAAAAGAAGACACAGCAGACGGAATTTTTAAATACATGTCCTCGTACATCAATTTGCTTGGAAAGTGTTAAAACAACTCCCCCCCCCCCCCCAAGCAATACATAATACCCTGCTATGATAACATCACAATAGGCCAACCAAAGACATCTTGCTGTGTTATCTGCGTTATTGGGTGCTCACGATGGGCTTACCAAAATCTGTGGAACGTTGAACAAATCAGATCAGTCTGGAAACGTTTTATCATTTTCATATATTTTTGCGGTTTTCCCCCATTTTGCCCTTTTTCGGGAAAAGGTCTGCTTACTTTTGATTTTTGTTTTCTGTTTTATTCTGCAGAAGTATATTCTTCGTTGTTTTTTTTTAACCAAATAAACTATTCCAGTAGAAAAGGATGTACCATGATGAATATACACTCAATGTTTCTTGTGGAAACGGAAATGAATATATTTTTCATTATTGTTGCGAGTGTCCTTTTTATATAACTCAGAGAAATACACTTCAGAACAAAAGTATGTCCGTTGCACCATTTACAGTTTCAACGTTATTATTTGGGTCCAAAACATGTACCTCCAAGCAAAATGAATTTATTTTTGACGCAGTCCATAACTTTATCAAAAAACAGGCAGACTGGGAGCTATGACGTAGTTCATAACTATGGTCAAAATCTTGAAACCAGAAATGTATCGTCTGTGTATATAGTTAAGTGAACGCGGACTTCATCTCCCCATCCTCTATCTGTGACGTCTTGTGTCGTGCCGCGTATGCTCGTGTGACGCCGCCACTCTATCTGTCCTCGTCTTGTGGCGTTCATCATTCGAGTGAATTGTCTACCTAACCTGTGAGTGTGATACGTGACACCTCTTCTTTAATCTTTTTCATGTGCAAGAGGTAATTATATAGGGCCTTGCCCTGTTTCCCAATTGTCTCCTTACGGAAATAAAAATGTGTTTAAACCAATGTTGACAAAATCCAAAGTTTCCTGTGTTAAAGCAATGTTACCTTCCATTTTTAGCGAGACATAAATTACTCACAAGCGTCATCCGTGAGCTGTATTTGAATCTTGGCCGTTGATCCCAATGTGACGGTTCCAGCCAACGCACTGCCGGTCGAGTCAACCAAAGATAATGTTACTGTTGGCGTGCCAGCAACTTGTGTTATAGTACCCGATGGATTACTTGATCTGAAAACATTACGTGTGCAATTCAGATGATCCCTTGAAAATTCACGTTTCATTTTTTTTCCAAATGCAATAAATTTTATCGCGTTATTTATTTATTCATTTATTCATTCATTCATTCATTCATTCATTCATTCATTCATTCATTTATTTATTTATTTGTTTATTTATTTATTTATTTATTTATTTATTTGAATAGTTCACTTATGTTAACTTATGGCACACGACTGCATCTTATCAATTACTTTAAAAGTGAAAACGAATATCGTACAAAATGCTGTCAGTCCGACACTCACAACAATATTTATATTTACATTTATGGTGTGTAACTTCGAGGTAAATTTTGAAGCTAACATACAATATATTGCTCAGATATAATCAACTTTTCCATGTTGGCTTAGGTTACCAACATCTAAAAGTTACAAATTGCTTTTACTTCTAGCATATTTAAATAAAACTGATGCATTCATTTTATCATTTAAAAAACCATGATGGAAATTTTAGACGCCAATGAAGTGCATTCATGATACCAACTGAGTTCAATGTCAAAAGCTTTCTCAGAATTAAGTAGTTGACCCTATTGTATCTCAGTGTTTGATTCTAGAAAATGCTATGAGACATAAATATGCCAAAACTTACAACCTCTAGTCTAAGACGCTTCTCGTCAGCACTATCTCTGCAGGAAAAATGCTACTCTCCCACATCATGTACCCAGCGCGACACGTTCCATGCCCACAACGGTCACGACACGACGGTGCTTGACGTAGATCTAATTAATATCATTGATTTGGCAAAGGCAGAACGTTGTTTTTCCACTTATTACCCCTTGGTGAACTACACTATTCTTAATTTCCTAAATTAAAACAGCATATACGAGATACCATTGCGTGGGCATCTGAATGCATGAGATCACAGAAATCTATTTTAACGTTACTTTTTCTCAATTGTCATTCCACAAATTGTTGAATGCACACTCCAAAGTAATTAATTTTGAGGGCCCTGTTTTCGTCTCATTTAATAACAAAATATACACAATTTGGCAGGGAGACTTAGCGGTTTTCATTAGGGAATTAAAGACAATCCAATGTGCATTCGTAAAAAGTAACGTCCGATCATATCTGAACGTACTCCCGCTGTCCTTTATTCCCTTAATGTATCGGCATCACAATCAGGAAGTTGAGAGCCGTTAAGATCGTTGTCAGGGTAAGATGTTTTGAGTCGGTTCATTGTCTTACAGATAGGGGACAAACATTATTATGTTCTTCTTTAGATGGGTTTGCTGTAAATAACCTTCATTATGACTCCCAGCACACGTCTGTGTTCATATAACATCTATCTACATGTACAAGGAAAAACAATCTAGTCATAATCTCGCTTCCCACAAAAGACATGAAAAATATAAGATGAAGAAAGGTGTAAAAGGGTACATTGCGAACCAACCTGTCACTGGCGCCGACTGAGCTACTGGATTTGCTCTGTGTTGTGTCCGTCGCCAAAGAGCAACTTAGTGACAATACCTCGTCTGTGCTTGTTTCTATGCCATCAGATCGTGAAGGAACAACAAGGGTATTGGTGTAAGTGCCGGTGCTTGGATTGGCCTGCGAGAAAGAATATCCATTGTATTAAATCCACGGTTCACAATCAGCGACCAAACAGATTTCTTACAACCGTGTAACAAGACAATGTCTCTCTGCCTGCATCCATTTACCGGAGTGTCAGTCTCAAAATAATGCTACGCTCTTCCTAACTTTGGATGCAAGAAGTAAGGGTAAAGACCAGAAAGTGATGAAAAAACAAACAAACAATCAAACCCACTCCGCAACAATCAACAATCGATTCTCTCGACCAATTATTATATCAAAGTGAACTTCGTACCTCCCACCCCCACGATCCCTTAAAAACGAAGGGGTGGGGTTATATTCATTACCGTGTCGCAATCCCGATGAATGCAGGGTAAAACTAGAAAAGAAGATTTGCTTCACAACAAATCTGTCTGGGTGCCTTCAAAATGAGAACAGTTTGAAGTGCTACACTTTGCCATTGTTCAACATAAACTATATTTTGTGTTTTACGCTAATTTCCAAAAATTAGAATGCTACAACTTTGGTCCGTGGTTTATTGGATGTGGCCATGTCACAAACTTATAAAGTGAAGTTTGAATGACACTACTATCTGTAATAGTTTTGAAGTGATTTAAAGACTTTAATTTTGTGCATTTGCCTAATTTGAATAAGTTAAAAGCCTGCAACTTTGGTTCATGATTCATTGGATGCGGTTTTGTCACATACGTACAAAATAAAGTTGGAACGGCACCTCTATGTATAATAGTTTTGAAGCTTTTCAAAGATTTAAATTTCTTTATTCACCTTATTTGCATGATTTAAAAATTTTGGATCATGGGTCATTGGATGCAGCTATGTGACAAAGCCATAAATTGGAATGGCACCTCTACCTATAACAATTTTTAAGCTATTCAAGATTTAAATTTTGTATATTCACCAAATTTTTGCATAAATTAAAATCCTATAACTTTGGTTCATAGTTCATTGGATGCCTCTTTGCCACAAACCTACAAATTGAAGTTGGAATGGCGTCTTTATCTATAATAATTTTGGAGATATTCAACTTTTAAATTTAAATGCCCTTTATTAGTATAATGTCAAGTTCTATAACTTTCCTATACTGTCCATTATATTGGCAGGTTTCACAAATCTATATGTGCCCATTAAAATTTTGTGTCTAAATTCAGATAGTCAACTTCTCTACTAGCTCTGTTACCGTGCCAAGTTTAAACATCGTAGCTTGCACGGTGTCTGAGAAAAGCTCCAGACAAATTATGTAGTGGAAAGAGAGAAAGAAAGAAAGAGAGAGAAAGAAAGAAAGAAAGAGAGAGAGAGAGAGAGAGAGAGAGAGAGAGAGAGAGAGAGAGAGAGAGAGAGAGAGAGAGAGAGAGAGAGAGAGAGAAAACAAAGCAGTATGTCTGGGTCGGCACCCAGACATAAAGAGGGAGGAAGGATAGGGGAGAGGGAGAGGGAGATAGAGAGCCCAGTCACCACCTCTTTCAATTTTTTATAGCAGAAGAATGCATCACTTGTAGGTCCCTGTTCAAGGTGATGCCTGTTTAACAGACCCAGGGTCCTTGACAACTGGATAGGCACCCTGAGCCACCAGCTACATACAAAATGGCCTGACAGTTATCTATCCAAGCAGGAAAACGTTGTGACCAACCTGCCTCCCATCTTCCTACACACACACACACAGCTGCCCAAACATGCATGTCCAGTGATAAGGCAGACCCCATGGGGCTCAGTTAAGAGCACTGTGGGCAGGCTTGCATATTCAGTGGACCCTGTCTAAAACCTGACCTTCAGCCAATCAGCAGTGAGCAGAACTGTATGTAGCCACACTGGACCCAAACATTGGGCCCCACTAACAGGGTTTGCATGATTATGAGCTTTTTTTACACAAAAAGTTTTGAGTGATGGTTGTTCCATTAAATACTTCAACATGTGAATCTGACTTGACATCATATATAATTCATGATTAGAGTGTAAATTATTTTGTGTCAATGTGACAAATCATTATATATTCAACACAATATGCCCCCTTCCAAAAGCATATATTCAGACAATTAACATGACAAAAAAGCTTCAAACTTGCCATATTTAGTTGCACTTCTAGAACTTTTGTTCACTGTCCATTGACAGCTGTCCCAAACCTGCATGTGTAAGTTAGAAGTTTGTGTTTATCTCCAATAGTTTGGAAGATATGGCGCTTTTAAAATATAAATTGCCCCAAATTTGCATAATCTTAAATATCATGGCTATTCCAAGTCAGGTGCCTAATTTCACTGGTAGGTTAGTCACCATGGCTAGTTTCGTGGTTTTCGGAGTAGTAGGGTCTGAGAAAAACTCCGGACAAATCTGGTCGTAAAGAAGAAAGGAAAGAAAGAAAGAAAGAAAGAAAGAAAGAAAGAAAGAAAGAAAAATTCTTGAAAAAACAAATTGTCTGGGTTGGCACCCAGACATAATTACTAGGGGTGGTCCGATACTAGTATTTCATATGATACCCGATACTTTGCTTCCATCGGATACCGATACTGAGTACCCGATATCCGACACTCATATTCAAAATATGATTCCCTGTGTTTTTCCCGAGATGCTTGATGAGGTTGGTAGTATTGTAATGTTGAGCAGTCTGCCCTCTTGAAAATATGTCTTTGCACAAAAAGCATCGTGCTTTTGATTTTTCAGCGACTAAAACTTATTTATAGTTTTTATATATTAAAATACGCCCCAGTTTCTTTCTACTTTAGTTATACACTAGCAGGTGGTTTAACTAAGGTTAGCTATCCAGCTAGAAAGGGTATATTCTGGTTCAGGAGTAAGTCAAATTGTTCTTATCTGAACTTGTACTACACAAATTTAGTAATTATGTTTGGTTTGACAGGTATTCTCCATTCACAATGAAGCTCTGCATTTATAAGCAAAACTTCACGTATTAAGGCAAATCATCATTTGCCACGTTCATATTTATTCATTATGATGTGGGTTGTCTTTCCTGAATATTTAGCGTAGATTAGGAGTCGCTACTCATAGAGACATGTACGGGTATAGGCTCCGAAACATGTTCTGAGTAGTTACCCGCTGAAGACCCTTTCATTTATTTGGGATAACACAGCCTATGTCAAAATCAAAATGAAGAACGTGTGCAATATGGACGATAGTACTTCCATGTGTATATAAGTAAGACAGTGACAAGCTAGCTTATGGAGAGTAAAGAGGTCGGACTGCGGAATAGGGTAATGACTATAGGAAGTGGTTCTGGACAAAAAGACACAAATACAATATTTCCAAACTGGACTAGACTTATAAGCAGCCATGACAGGAATGAGACAAAGTGGTATCGAAAAATCAATTTTTATATTGCAGGCCACATGTACACGATGACAGGCAGTAGCACTGGACTATGTATCATGTCATCCAGTAGTATTGAACTAAAACACAGAGACCTACATACATTCTTTGGAGATTACAATAGCAATTAAAGACATTCCCAATTGTTTAAAAACTTGAAACAAAAACATGCTTCTGTCAAACTTGCATCTTTTGTAGCCTAATCAATTTTGCCATTGACCATGGATTCATGAATCAAATTAATTGCAGACTTGTGCATGTTTATTCTACACAATAATTACAAACGTGTATCAACTCCAAATTTGCTTTAATACGTGCTAATGCACATATGACTTAGTATTAAGCGTAAATAATTTGAATCGACATTTATTCAGATTGAACACATGAATTAGTGTAATTTTTTTCCTTTTCAGTATCAACTCGATTTGAAAGTTTTTTAAAAACCTTTTTTTTTTTTTGCCAGTATCGGGTATCCGGTGACTTTTCAATCCGATACAATTCAATTCAATTCAATCTTTATTTCAAGTCGGTTTTTGATACAAGGAACATTAGCAGAAAAAAATTGCACCGACAAGGAGGTGAACTTTATCTTAAACACTGCATAACTATCTGCTACCAGATACTGCAAAAAAGCCCGACACCACCCGATACCCGACACCAGCATCGGACCATCCCTAAAAATCCCCCCACCACCACCACCACCACCAAACAAAAATGAGATAAACGATTCAAATTGAGATACGTAGCAATTAGAATGGAGATCATCCTAGCTAATTATTATAGACTTTAACCATTGAGAGTCAGCGTTGTGACAATTATTTCATATTGCACATGCACGCTTTGACAGTTGGGAATACTAGTACTTGATTTTTACAATTTTTTAAGGCTGCTATTGAAAATTCAAAAGTTTGCATTTGTTGCCTCGTAATGTGCGTTTGGCTCTATTTGTGTCAGATGTAATGTTCGTTATGTATTGCAATGTGAAATAGTTTAACATATTACTAATTCCTACTATCTTACTAATGTAAAATGTTACGGTAGTTTGCTGCCGATACGTCGGCAACAAAATTGTAACTCTGTAATCATTCTTCTGATTATTATCATTTTTATTATCATAATCATCATCATCATTAGCACTATCATTATCGTTGTCATTATTATTATTATTTTCGGTGGCGACCAATGACACTCATGAACAAGACAAAGTGAGATATACATTTCTATTATCATAAATAAGGTACCATTCCGCATGCCGTCAAACTACTGAAGGTTATGGTGTATGAAGAGCCACTGCCCGAGACTGCACAGTTGGAATCCCCGGAAAATCCGGACACATAAGGCGCGGTGGTGAAGCCACTTCCTAATGTCACGGATGCAGTCATGCCGGCCGAGGTACATGTTAAAGAACTGACTGTAAAAGAAATGAAAAATGGGCTGTCTCGGTGTTTCATTAAAACCCTTATTTAGATAATGTGGTACAAGTAACAGGGACTGCACATGAAAGCCAAATATGTCCGCAACAATCGTTATAGACTTAATGAAAATAATATTATGTATATACCCACAAGGGTCCGGTGATCCATGGGGAAAAAACCAAGGCAATCATCAAATAATGTCCATAATTATTTTACAATCGTCCGCCTTACTGCTATTTTGATTACATTTTCTACAATACAGGGTAGAATCTGATTAGCGTTCCATAGTTAAGCCTATACCACTTTACACCTAGGGTCCTTGTTTAAGTTAAGGATGGTATACATATACATCTATTTCGTCTAAAGTATGCATACTCCTCCAGAGACAGGTCCAAGAAGTAAGAGATATCTCAAATTAGGTTCAAGATATTTCTAAATGCACTCATTTTAGATATTTTAAAAGCAATTAAAGATATTTATAATTCGATTTTGAACATATTTAATTCAGTTTACGATATATATGTGTATATATATTAAGATATGAGAGACAGATAGATAGATAGAAAGATAGATAGATGATAGATAGATAGATAGATAGAGATAGATAGATAGATAGATAGATAGATAGATAGATAGATAGATAGATAGATAGATAGATAGATAGATAGAATTAAACATATCATAAATACAATTTAAGATATATTAATGACAAGAAGTCTTAATTTCAATATAAGATATCCTAAATTTGTTTCAAGATATTTTATATTTGTTGTATGATATCTTAAATTTATTTCAGGATATCTCAACTGTCGTGTTTAATAGCTAAACAGCCAGCCATGAGAACCACACTCTTTAAGGCAAAGTTTATGCTTAAAATTTTGTTGTAAATGGTATGAAATAGAAATTATCCAAGTTTTAATGTTCTTCCGCAAAAAACTTGTTCTAAATTTTTACAACTTTGTTTCTACAAAATGCCATTGTGCCGATGAAGTCTCATGCTTAAAAGTACTATTGGAAGGGTATTTATTTGACAAACACCCAACAGTATTATCCATAAAAAGTTAGTAATTTGTCGAAGTTCGCCACTGTCCTTCTAAAGAGTTAACGGTTGGTAATTTTTCAATATTTTCTTCCAGTTGCATGAACATTAAAATGTCCAAATGCAAAGACACAATAAACAGAATATAACCTTCTACAATAATTAGATCAATATTATAAATGACACGGCATAAAAATTCTTACCTGAACTGGTTGCCGTCCCTTGGACATCATAGACCTAAACAAAAGAAACCTGTGACTTAAACTGTACAACAAGGTGACCAACTTACAGTATTTATGACTACTCTATTAGAATACGGAACACTGTATATCTCAGTCTTTTTAAACATTGCTTGAGAGTACGTAACAAGAGGACTGTGACAGTTTTGTTGTCAACCGACCTTTCATGCACAGACTGTGAATTTCCATTGCAACCCCATATATATTGTGCGTCTCCGTGTCTGGAGAACCCCTCGATAAGTAACACTATTTGTACTATTGGGCAATCCAGTTTGAAATAAATATGTTTGAACTAAACTGAACTAAACATTGACTTACATTGTAATGAACAAACATGCATGAATTGAAAAAAAAAGTTGAAAATCAGAGAATTACCACCTGGTAAAAAGTGTTTACCCTAGCTCAAGCTACATTTCCACCAAGTTTCAGAATAACTCTGACTAATGTTTTTGGAGAAGTCGAAAACAGCAAAACCACACATAGGTCGTAAATAAATGAAAAAATCGTAGCGCCACCTGTAAGACAACTAAAGGTTTAGATATTCTCAGAAGTGTCCCGATGTCATTTTGAACCAATTAGGTGAGCGCTGTTGGAGAACATATTTTTCAAACATTTTGCCAAAACATTAACAAAACTTCATTAAAAATTTAAAACATCACCGGCGCATGATATTTGAACAAAACTGGTCGAGACCCATCTAAGGCACATCCAAAATTTGAAGTGAATCTGGCGGACAATTTTGGAGATATGACTTTCCACTGACTTAGATAGTAATCAATAGGGACGCATGACTTTTTGAACCAATTTGGCGGCCCACCTGAAGTACAATCGCACCAAGTTTGAAGTGAATCTAGCTGGCAGTTTTGGAGAAGTCGAAAATATGAATTGTGGACGGACGGAGGGACGGAGGACCGTCGACGAATGGCTGAGCCTTCTAGTAGTTCAGCTGACTTGAAAGTCAGCTGAGCTACAAAATATTTTTTGTTTCAGTTCTTTGAGAGCTTGGACACTAACCTAATCTAGTGAAAACATCGAGACTCATTTGTAAAAATGGTTTAGATTTGCAATTAAAACTTATTACATTATTTAGAGTTATATAACAGGATGTTAAATTTCGTATCGAAAGGTTTGGGGCTCCAGACAATAAAAGATACTTCAATGTTTTGTAAATGTACAGCGTCTTTGGGTAATTGTTTCGTATTTTAGGGCTATTTTCCAAATATATTTGGTAAATAAATGATTGTATATTTTTCTTTGTAACCAGTGGGAATATGTAATGAAAGAAAATCGTGCTTGAAATGTTCTGGACCAAAACGCACACACTCAGTGAAGAAGTTCTGTGTCATTTCATAAGGAATACAAAGATGAAATTTGTCATTAAATTTATGGTTGTGGATTATGAAGTTAGGAGAAATATAACGAAAGGATGTGTAAGTGCCCATAATTTTGCGAAAGAGGAAGGAAGATACGGGACACGGTAAAAATTACCATTTTTGAGAAACCACTTTGTATCACTTTCTTATTACAACCACCTTTGGCATTGTTCTATATGTTCGTTATTTTATATTCCCAATTAATATTACCGCTTATCAAGGTAAAGGTTTATATATTGCTACTTCTGAGAAAAATACCGTTAGGTTTTGATATTCAAAACCGGAGCATTATGAGGCATCAACAGTTGACTCCCCCACCCCCACCAAAAGTGTGTAATGGTGGTCATCTTCTTCCGATTTGAAGTGGCCACTTAGCGTGTGCTATAATTTGTCAAAGCTTTTAATTCATATTCTGGAAGGGATAAAATGAACTGTATGTGATGTGGCAAGCCATTGGTCACAATTTTTCTGTAATTTGCGTGTAAGTTTGAGTTAAATCTACACTATGTTGACTATAAACCGCTGATTTGAAATTCAGTAAAACTCTGTATGTTGAAAAAAAAATTAACAACATGGTAAACAACGGGTCTTGAGTCCTCTAAGCCCCCTTAAATCACCGCCTTTGATGACGACCTTTAAGTCAAGATTTATTCGGATCATGGTATAAGCAAATCACTGATACATTAAGCAATAGATGAAAGTGCAAATGGTTTTAACCGGCTTTGTTAGTGTTATTTCCTTTTAAAGTTTAACTCCTTAATAGAACGTCGGGTTGCTTTGTCGATCCGTTTATAAGACCCTTTTAAAAGCAGAGAGGCAATTACGATTTTACTTCTTCGCCAACTCTTCGGTGCCAAGTTTTGGTTAAGTCAACAGCTTTCCTGGGCGCTCTTTGGGCGCACTGCACCCACAGAGCGCCCAGGAAAGCTGTCCACCAGGGTCATTCTATATGGTCTATGTTCTATCATGGTTACTGCAGGCATGTTGGTAGTTGAAGAAGAGTCAGTTTACAAAGAAAATTAATCTAGTATCTTTAGGTCAATTCAGAACACACATACTTTTGCCGGAACTGGCAATGAAAGAGTCACCGAGTGCATTGACTCGGGGCCCGGGTTCCCGGGACGCCGCGGTTAAGATGCCAAAAAGTCGCGTCCCGAATCCAATTTTTAATACCCGACTACTTTCGATATAAATAAACAAATTATAGGTCTGTGTGTATTTTTGCCTTTTTCACTGTAATGTTCTTTATTTCATTTTGTCTTTTTTTGTTTCCCTTTTTTCTTTTTTCTCTCAGGAATAGGCAACTTGTCGAATGGTGGAATTATTATATTGTACCTGAATAAAAGCAAGTTAAAATATGTCTCTGTGTATCATTTCAGTAAGGGTTCTTGCCGCGGGTACCCGGGTCCCAGGTACTCGTTGGTTTAAACATATTTTATTGAAAAAACAATTGGGAAACAGGGCAGTGCCCTATGTTAATCCCTCTTGTACATGAAAAAGAAGAGGGGTTACACAATTCACAATGTTGAAGGACAAAATACATTAGGCAGAAATACATCACATAACTAGGACAGATAGAGTGGCAATGCCGTAAACAGTTGAGAAGGACTTCACCAGACGCCGTACAGAAAGATAAAAAGCGAATGAAGTATACGTCTACCAATACATAATATGCGTTGTATATACAATAGACTAGGTCTTGTTGCTTTTGCTCCCATCAAATATGCGAATACAATGTGCAGCTTAAGTTACTGCTCCCAGTCTGCCCATGGCTTATATGTTATTGCGGACAGCTTCAAAAATAATTTTGTTTTGTTCCATAGTGCATGTTTTAGGGCCAAATAGTAGAGTATGGATAGTGAAAGGAGCAAAGGGGATGATTTTGCTGTGTAACAAATTTCTATGGGCAATGTACAAATTACACTCGCAAAAGAAATGGAAAACGTCTTCATTACCATTGCCACAGGCACACAGTGGAGAGTCTTTAATACCTTTCTTAAACAGGTCATAATTAAGCTTGCTGCATCCCATGCGAGCATGAGATACAGCAAGCTTTCTTTCACCTTGATAATATAATGGGTTGATGTGTTTGATGTCGCAATTTAGTCTTTTCTTCAAATAGGCCAGGTCCTCATCATTTTGAGTGGATACAGGAAGATTGTTCCATTGTCGGACGACGGATGGAAAAAAAAGAACAGATAAGTAATTTGTTGAGTTGGGATAAGAGATAAATTTGCCCTTGAGCGAACATTATATCTATTGCCATCTTGGACAGTGTTTGGTAAAAGGTTTTGCAAATATTGTGGGGCATCTCGATGGAGAATTTTGAAAAAATAGAATAAGTTTTCTTTTATAACGACGTTCAGACAATTTCTCAAGACCGGACTCTTCATAAATTAAGTCATGATTTGTGCCAGATGTGGCCCCTGTTATAACTATTGCTGCAGCTAACTGTACGTTTTCTAGTTGTTCGGATTCCTGCGCTGTACAGTTTGTATTCGTTACGGGTCCCGGGTATTAAACATTATTTATTTGCGGTCCCGGGACCCGACTTTTTCCCCTAAATCAATTGTCGATAATGCCGACAAGAGAACAAGTCAATAGATTTTTTTTGACACATCCTGATCGCGACCAGATTGCGGCGTAGAAAACTAGCTCTTGGCTAATCGTTTTATAACAAGATTTTTTTTTTTTGTTATTACAACTTTTTTCTTGTTATAACAAGATTTTTTCTTGTTATAACAACTTTTTTCTTGTTATAACAACTTTTTTCTTGTTGTAACAAGATTTTTTTGTTATAACAACTTTTTTTCGTTATAACAACATTTTTTTCTTGCTATAACAAGATTTTTTTCTTGTTATAACAAGATTATTTCTTGTTATAACAACTTTTTTCTTGTTATAACAACAATTTTTTGTTATAACAAGATTTTTTCTTGTTATAGCAAGAAAAAATGTTGTTATAACAAGAAAAAATATTGTGATAACAAGAAAAGAAATCTTGCTATAACAAGAAAAAAAAATCTTGTTATAACAAGAAAAAAGTTGTAATAACAAAAAAATCTTGTTATAACAAAGAAAAAAGTAATATTAGGTTGATAGCAATGGGCTTCCGTAGAACCTAAATTAGATTTATGATTCAAAAAGATTAACAGTTTAACTCTTGTATTATTTCCGTGTATCTTCCTTGACCTTACCCACGGCACTCTCATAACACTTCGAGAACGCTGCTTTTAAATTTCAGGGTTTTTTTGTTTTTGGTGGTTTTTTTATTTTTATTTATTACTATTTTTTTGTTGTTGTTTTTTGGGGGGTTGTTTGTTTTGTTTTGTCTTTTTGGTTTGTTTTATTTTTATTTTTTTATTTTGTTTTTGTTTGTTTTTTGGTTTTTGTTCGTTTTGTTTTTTGTTTTATTTTTTTGCGAGCGTAAGAGGAATCGAAAATGATGTCAAAACACAATTCAGTGTTGAGATGATTCCCACATAGCTCCCCCGATTAGACTCATTATTGCCTGCTCTGTTTTTGTTCTCTTTAGTACCGACTACAGCCTGACTGTGAATTTGGCATGGCTTAGCATGAGGCCAGATTAAGACTTTTTACAGGCGTTCAGTTGAAGGACACCAGACTTTATCTACGTTTAGGTTCTTATCTACATTAGGTAGCAATTAATCTCAAGGAGGGTTCAAAACCAGTTTTTAATCAAATAAGTACTTGGAGTACTTGGTATTGTAACTTCCTCCCTCTACCAAATTAATACTTGGTGCTTTATTATTTTCATAAACCGAAAATACCACTAAATATGGGGGAAAATGTCATCGTCACTATCCACTGTTACCATGAACGTGATATAAATTACGCTCCCTTGCCAACACTCAAATACAGAATAAACTAAAGACTCGGTGTGTTTCAAATGACAGAAAACGATTTCCTGCGGGTACTATCGTCTCTGAACAGCAGTTCTGCAATTGGGCTGACATTATCGGAATTTATCTTCTTAAAAATACAACAGAGACGCACTTTGTGCGCCTGTAACAAAGATATTCAATTTCTGGCTTCGAACCTCCACTTATCCTGATAGGTGGGACAGATCAAATCTTTCTCACAATGTTAAAAATTCCGACAAACAAATCAAATCGAACTATCGGCATGAGGGACTCATCTTCAAATTACACCACTTAGGCTTTTGAGTCTTCTATGGTCCGTTTGGGTAAGATATATATTTATGCGACAGAAAACAGCGCAATGTTCTTAAGGGCGAATATTCATGTTGGCTCCCTGTAGGAGAGTGAGTACCCCTGGGAACCATATTGGGTTCCTCATTATTCTTAGTTTTAATTAATGACTGAGTGGATGATATTTCCTATGACATCAGAATTTTTTATGATAATACGAGTGTTCTCGAAATAGTTCGTAGCCCAAGGGATCTCAGGCAGGCGTATGAACCGTGATCTTAACTTCATTTGTAATTAGGATAATCCTTGGCGTGTTACATTACAAATTGTTCTTATCTGAACCTATAATATACCCCCCCGGGGGGGGGGGGGGGGCTATCGGAAGCCAGCAGCGGCCTACGACAGTTACAAGCTTGCCTAATTGTACTTTATATCTGGTAAAGAAATATTATATTTTGATTGCATTCTCTTGACTTAAATACTAATGACTTTCATTCTTTTCTGACTTGCTCTAAAAATTTTGCTGTTAATATCCAAAGATTATTAGAAAGTTTGGCTACAATAATTTTACAGATTTAAGACTTGTCTGTTCTGCTACTTAATTTTATCTTTTAATATCATTCTGTTTTAATATTCATTTTCAGACATTTTAGGCTTACATACTTTCTGTTACTATAAACCCCCAGGGGCTATCGGTAGCAAGCAGCAGCCGACGACAGTTACAAGTTTGCCTAATTGTACTAAAAATCGTGTTTAGAAAAACTATGTTTTGATAGCATGTTTTTGACATAAATGCTAATGACTTTCATTCTTTTATGACATGTCTAAATGCACATTTACTCAATATAAAAAAATACTCAAAATTGACGGTATTTTCTGAAATGTCACAAACCTGACACATTACGTTGAAACATTGACTCAGGGTTGGCAGTGAAATAAAGCTTGATTATTTGGAGACTTTCAAAGTGAGCAGTAGGTGTGATCATGGGGTTTGTTTTACATTTCTGATGCAGGATGTCCATTGTTACAGTATTTATTAGGATTTCCCTTGGTTTGTACATGTGGTGTAGCTGCAACTCTTTATTTTACAATCAATGGGACTGAATATAATGCCCCAGTTTGTTTCTACTTCAGTTATACACCGGCAGGTAGTTTAAATAGGATAAGCTGTCCAGCTAGAAAGGGGACATACTGGTTCAGGGGTAAGTCAAATTTTCTCATCTAAACCTGTACTGTACAAATTTAATAATTTTGTTTTGTCTGACAGGTATTCTTCTTTCATAATGAAGCTCTGCATTTATAAGCAAAACTTCACGTATTTAGCTAATTCGTCACTTGACACGTTCATATCTATTCATTATTATGTGGGTTGTCTTTGCTGAATATTTAGCGTAGGTTAGGAGCCACTACTCACAGGGAAACGTACGGGTATAGGTTCCGCAACATGTTCTGAGTAGTTACCCGCTGAAGACCCTTTAATTTACTTGGGCAAATACAGCCTATGTCAAAATTCTACAGAAGAACGTGTGCAATATGGACAATTATAGTTCCATATGTATATAGGTTAGACAGTGACAGGTTAGCTTATGAAGAGTAAAGAGTTCGGACTCCGAAATACGGTAATGACTACTAAGAACTGGTTCTGGACAAAAAGACATAAATACATTTGATGCGAGTAAGTCCTGATCTGATTTATTTTCAGCATAACGCCACGAAAATCAACACCCTCTGCAATTTCTTGGTGATGATATAATTCCTGAAGCCTTTTTCCATACTCACTTGGGTAATACTTTTGTTCAGATTTATGCTGGAAAACACATATTGAACGATAAGTAAAGCATTAAAGCGTTTGGCCTTACCCAGAAAATTAAAACAACACTATCAAGAAATACTGAATTATATCTCTGCATTGTGCGTCTGCATGGAGTATGGATGCATCATTTTTATATAGTTGTAACATCGGCTTTTCAAACGCTCTTGAAGAGATCCAATTCGAGGCTGGCAGAAGATCACTGACACTCTCCGCTGCACTTCCCAGGACAAACTTCTGGCCGAACTGGGGTGGCCTAAGTTGACTTCTTCAATACTCTTAACTTATTACATTCTACAAAATGTTCAAAAGTTTATGCCTATATTATCTGGCCTTGTTCCAACTGCACAAAGAATCCGGTTCCTCCCAAATAATTGAAATGTAAGACAACTCAGATGTCGAAGAAATCGCTATAACACTTCTTCAGTACCTATAACCTTACACCTAGACATAAGTAACGCTACACCCCTCTCTTAAATTGCACTTGAAGCTAAATGTCCTAGCAACCCTACTATCCCTACGGTAAGTGCTTCGCCAATATATGGTACTTAGCTGCGCCTGGGCTATACCCCTCTAAATCAATACGTATTTCAGCTTAATGCGGTTGCATCAGTTCAGTGCCAGGTGCGATTTCAGTCGAACTTGCAACGGACTGCTCTGAAGTGTAACAAGGGTGCTAGATTCATGTTCCTTGTAGAAAGACCTTTTATTCAAGTACCCGTAGTTACGTAAAAGATAATTGTCCAGCTCAGCATATTTACTCGGCGTGTTGTGGTCATCCAAAGCGCGCCGAGAAAAGCTGTTGACTTGGTCCAAATGTGGCACTGAAAATTCAGCTATTCTGAAGAGTCCATCTTATCACTTTCTCTTAAAGTGTCCCTATTTCATATCCAAGGAGCTATTTCGCTTACTGGCATCCGACATTTAATAGCACAATGACTCCACCTTTTTAGCTCAGCTGACTTATCTGTCAGCTGAGCATATATGATGGATCTTAGTCCCTCGACAGTCCGCCCCTTTGTCGGTGTCCCCAATTTACGTTTTCCACTTCTTCAAAACTGTTGGCCAGATTCACTTCAAACTTGGTGCCGATCTTTCTGGGATAGGCTTTCACTTTCTGTTCAAATGGTCATTCTTCAGTGAATGTTGTACTTTTTTTTTATGAATCTTTGTTATTTTTTTTTTTTTTTTGGGGGGGGGGTCTTTAAAAATCTTCTCCGAAACCACCAGGCCAATTGCCTTCAAATTGCATAGTGACAGGCGCGAGCTGTCCGTTGGTGGGAATCAATTGAAATATAATAGGCAGACGTGTCAAGTAGACAGCTCGCGCCTAAGTCAGAGACGGTCAGATCAAGAAACAAGTCTGGATCATGACACAAGTGATGTCATTTTCACTGAAACCATTTCACCTCATATGTATGTTACTGGTTGTAGATGGCTACGTGCCCAGTCTGATGCTAATTTATCATTTGGTTGTATTTATGTGTTTAATAACTTTAGTTATTGTGTTACACGTGTAACTGTATCAGCTACTGTGCTGTAAATATTTCTGTATATTTTATCTTCCCCAGCATTTTTTTCATAAATATAACAATGATGATGACAAAATAAGATGAACAAAATGTGATTTTGACCATTTTTTAGAACCACACTGGACAAGAGATAGATTGTGTTATGTGGTTATCTTCAGGTGCTATTTCCACATCATGTTTCGCTGATTGGCTTACTTTCAAAGAGGAGGGCAGTTCTTTTTAACAGCCAATGACTAAAATGATTTTTTTTGTTTTCTTATTAAAATCCATCAGTGTTTACATTGCCAAAGTTAGTTTTCTTTCCTGATAGAAAGTCGACACTCTTTAATTTTCAAACCAGTTAAGTTTCCTTCCATTGCGGAATGATTCTTTCTTATCATCATACAGATTAAATCCTGGTATTAATTGTATTTTGCAACCTTCAACGTCGGGCGAATGAATCTGCGATTGTACGTTTTCGGAGATAATGCTAAATAATTCTATATTAGACGACAACTTCCTGCGGGAGGTCTTTCAATCTTTCTTCGCACTGTCGAAGTGGAAAAGGAATGCACACATCTGAGCATACCGTGTTTTACAAAACAGGCTAAAGATTAGACAGATGGAACGGAATAAACTCAATTCCCTTTCAAGCTGCGACAATGACCATTACCCTAAAGAGGATCTGTTGCTTTTGCGACGACGGTTCTTATGCACGCTCGGATAAATGCAAACAGAGAGTGATGGTGACATTCATGAAATGTCCTGTCGACTCCTGACACGAAATTTTCACCTGTTATGCTTAAAATAATTGTTGATCTGTGACCACGACGCGATCTTGTGTCATAGCCTATGCTTGGTTTGCCAATAGACATTGGTTACTGGCAACACATTGTCTGGTATCTTCCGGCATGGTGCGTTCCTTTGTAGCAAGTGATTTATATCATCACAAAACCCACCCACCCACCCCCTTGGATAATCCATGTCTAGTTAAATCTCTATCTTTAAACTCTTTTTGAGTGGGAATGAATTACAATGTATGTTATCTGTTCATATTTTTGTCGTATCCTAGCTTGTATCCCAGTGAAGTTGAGAAAGTGAAAAGATAAGCTTTCTTTGCCGCCAATGAGAACCCGCAGACTTAAGTCGATGCTTTACTGTCAGTCAATGAATATGTAGAGAATACAGAAAACAGAAATCATAAAACACTATACGTGTTCTTAGCCATCATATCAGTTCTCAAAGAGTTCTTCATGCTTTGATGCCGTAATCTCACTTTTCCGTTCCTTTGTGTCTTTACCAGAGGCTGCTAGTAATCTCTTTGAGGCCTATATTAAACTTTTGGCCTGACATGCCAAACTATGCCCCCAAGGCTTTGAAATACATTTTTTCTTAAAAATGCGTAAATGAAAGTGTAACATAAATTTTTTAAAAATTGGCATAACATTTATGAGTGCCTATATTGTTCATACCGCAATGTAGTTGTGTGTACAGTCCTTAGATTTAATCATATTTTTATTTTGAAAAAGGCGATTGGGAAAAAGCGCAAAGCCCTATATAAATCCCTTTCGCACATGAATAAGTAAGAGAGAGGAAGACGGCGTACAACAAAAAGACCCTGGTACCCAGAGTGGATATCAATGCACGAAGACAGATAGATCGGCAAAGCCATAGAGGGAGAATTGTTCACAAGACAAGACAGCACTGATAGAATATAAGAATAATGGGGTATGCCAGTACTTCGTTACTCGCATATGGATACCTTTACAAATTATGTGACTGCCCCAGGCCTGTCTGTTGATTGGACATATGAATGTGCGCCGTTGAAAATTATTTCGTTATCGTTTAAAGTACAGTTTTTTAACCAAAAAGTCATGTTTGGACTGAACTGTACAGTCCTTTGAATGCTGAATTTCTTATTTTATTATTTCCACACTTTTTTTGGCTAAATTTTAACGATTAATGTCACAAATATATTAATATACAGCCGGGAATTGATTGCAGCTCCCCGTGGCTGTTTGGGAAAAAAGTAAAGTCAGCCATTAAAAAAAATAAGAAAAAAAAAAAAAAAGACAACAACAGCAACAAACATATGCCGTTCGTGGTGCCATATTTATGTTTAATTCTCGATTTTAAGCGTATATTTAGGTCTTAATAAACATGCACGGTTGACTGAGTGGTAACACGCTTGCCTGTTACCTCTGCAACCCGGGTTCCATACCCGCTGGGGGAGCAAACGGAGAGAGTCTGCCACTCTGACTGCACGGTGGTTTTCTCCGGGTCCTTCAGTTTCCACCACCACACAATAGAGGTGGAAGTACACGCCAACATCTGTGCTATGGAGAGTCTTCACGATTGACCAAAACAATAGAAAACATTTCTGAATAAAATTGTGTATTTTTAGTCACACGCTTTGATGCTGCGGCGATGAGAAAGAACTACAATTATTGATCATTACTTACCGCAGATAAGGCGACCAGGAAGCAGCAAAGAAAAAGGTTCTCTGTCATCCTTTCAAGTTGGAAGAGACTGAAAATATTAAAAAAAAAAAGAAAGAGAGAGAAGAGGGATAAATGATCAAACGCACTTTTAATGAGACTTATTCAATCATATCCATAAAAGTACTAAGACATATCATATACTTAAATTGCTAGATGCACTGTTGGAAAATCGTTTGTAACACGACTATCATTGCAACCTTTATCAACAATTTTTTCTTTTTATGAGAACATTTTTGTATAATGTTTGCAAAATCAAAATTGTTACGGTAATACTACCTTATCAGGCAATTTTGATTCAGATAGTTTCTTTGTTGATCAAAGACAATTTTTCATGAAATGTTCTGATAATCTTAAAAAAAAATGCAAAATTACGTTAGGTTCTTTTTTACACAATTAAACATGAAACGATTCCCTCCTTGTGTTGAGGGGTGACCATTGTGGTCACCCCCTGGGAAATCAATGAAAAAACTTACAGTGATGGCGAATGCCTGGCGAAGCAACTCAGTCTGTGGAATGTAACCTTGGTCCAAAGACGTCGGCAGTGAAGACAACTTCTGATCAGGGACCTTACCTGCTTTTGTTATAAATATGTACAATGGACACACCTCAACATCAGTGGGCAGCTGCATATCCACGTGAGTGATTGGCCACCGTGAAGTGCCTGTTGGCCCCTTAATGCTTTTCTAACGGCAGTGGGTTTACATCCGATGAGTAAAGTGTTTGGGCTAGTACACACCGGAAAAGTGAAAAGATAATTCTTTGATATTTAAAAAGGGGTATTTTTTTTAGGACAAAACATTCTTGGAGCTCAACTTATACGGATCAATTCGTATTTTGAGCACCTGTGAAATACCGAAGTGCAAATGTGGGACGCAAATCGGTATTTAATGATTTATGATGTCACTGACAGAAGTACATATGGTCACGGCATGCACAAGTTACGCACATGGTTATGATGTTTACAATGCAAATACAGTTCGTAACGATAAGAAAGCTGTGGTATCATCCAGGCATTTTGATTTAGGGCCAGTTTTCTTAGTCCTTTCCGTATTAAACCGACCCTAAGCAGCTGGCGTTTGCTTCTTCTTCTTCTTCTTCTTCTTCTTCTTCTTCTTCTTCTTCTTCTTCTTCTTCTTCTTCTTCTTCTTCTTCTTCTTCTTCTTCTTCTTCTTCTTCTTCTTCTTCTTCTTCTTCTTCTTCTTCTTCTTCTTCTTCTTCTTCTTCTTCTTCTTCTTTTTTTTTTACTAATATCAACAAGAGTAGTAAATATCAATTGGAATGAGAACTGCAGATGAGACCTGCCTGTGTAACACGCCCCAGACAAACAGCTTTCCTTGTTTCTTGGGAATTTGAAATATTATCTACGAATTTTGCCAGGCGATTTGCAACAGTACCAGTCCACAGTCCTTACATTCTTATCATACCTCTAATAAATTCCTTATTCTCTCCCCCTTTCCCATCAGATTTGTTATGCCCTTTGCGTTCTCTATTTGTTATCTGGATGTTATCCGCTTTTTGTTGTATAGTCAATTCATGCACAAGAGGCCTTCTTATAGGCACCGTGCCTGTTGGTCAATTGTTTCAAATAAAATATGTTTAAACTAAATAAGTTCATGAACTTCAATCTCCGAGATTATCTTCATTCATGACGCTTTTTCACAAGCTCTTTCTTCTGGAGTCAGCTTTTCTCAGAAATTGCGACACCTAGAAGTTGACATGGCAAAGAAATTGTGCAATGGATTTAGAAAGCCCAGTTTTCAAACTTTTTCAAAGCAGATGGATTTTCAGATTGCAAGCTTGAATAGATTTAACTATTACAGAAACGCCATTCATTTCTTTAACCAACGTATTTGGGATACTTGACCAGTAGACAAACTCGTAGGTTTGAAATAGTATGAATTACACGGAAAGACTCCCAAGGACTCGATGATGGAGTTTCTCTTCAGTTTAACAATACTGCCAATGCATACGGCAATGAAACTTTGGACTGCCAACAGGTATCATGGAACTATGCAGTTAACGCGTAGATTAATCTTTTGAATACTAATCACAGCTTCAATCGTGCTCATCTCAAGTACCAGCATGCCGTTAGTTCAAAAAAGAAAAAGGCTCAAGCAAACAATTTTCCTCAACATGCGCCCTTTAAGCGTGCCGATGTCAGCTGTTAACCCAGTCCAAAACACAGTAGCGAGAAGGTCAGGAACAAAATAGGCCCCAGCGACAGTTCCTGATCGGATTTTGTGTTCCTTAGCTGTGGGTAACTGGTACATTGTGATTTTGTCGGAATTCTGTTTATCAGTGAAATATGGTTGATCTGAGTCTGTAAATTACTGGAAACTTTGCTGTTAGAATGCGATATTTTTGGTTCAAGAACTGTAATTGGACAGTAATATACTGTATATTTTACGTTGATACCAAACTGCTGTCCAGGACTATGATAGTTTAATTTTTAAATGGCAGTCAACGGTTCATAAAGGATGACACACGAAACTTCTTTTTAGGCCCTGCCACCCAAATTGTAATTTGTCAACGCTCAAATTTATTGTAATTAAAGCTTCATTAACTGTGCCACACGTAATTCCACGCACACATTATCTCATAAAGTTAATTAAACAAGAAGTTATGACTTTATAACATGCCCCAGATCACACAGGGGAGCGGTGAATGTAATGTGATGCAAATGTTATACCATATGCCGGGCAAATGTATCAAAAGAGCCATGACAACAGCAAACTGTGGTTGTAACTTTAAACAATAGACTTCTATGACCAGTATAACATGGCAAGGAATTATCGACATGTCGACAGTTTATTATTTATTATAGCTATCCACCACCAGCATCACAAACAAAGGCAAGATGTAAAGATAAATAATTAAAATGATTTTTGACTGCTGGAGCTGATCGCACCATTTTCATGACACACACACACACACACACACACACACACACACACACACACACACACACACACACACACACACACACACACACACATATATATATATATATATATATATATATATATATATATATATATATATATATATATATATATATATATATATATATATATATATATATATATGCGTGTGTGTGCGTATATTCTGTAATTTGGCCTGTGCCACTGAGTGTCATTGTGCTTTTCTTTTTTTTTTTTTTTTGATACACACACAAGTAGGTGTACAGGTTAATTGATAGCCGATGCGTGTTCAGTCATGTAAAATGTACGTGCATGGGTTTCACCATGCATGATGGCATGACATTCCCTGTCCATCCCTGCATTGTCTTTTTCGGCGCTGCCGAACTTCATATTCAGAGGATTACAGAAGATTCCAAACTGTTCAAAGCCTTCTCAGTTTTTATTATTGTCCTGAATCAGTGAACAAATCCCCATCATATAGACGCTCATGTGGAGGCAAAAGGAGTCGGATAAAGTATTAGTTATATAATAAGAAAACAACTATTCGGTGTAATCTCTATGTTTTCACAATACGGATGTGTATAGCCCACCCTCCGTGTTCGGAGGCAGAGAATAGACAATTGCTCTTCCAATGAAATTCTTCTGAACGCTTTTTGGAGTCTCTGTATATTAGTGATGCATATTTTCTATAGAATAAGTAGCTATTTAGTTGCCTACGTATAAATATATGGCATTTCAGGGCAATGAGTCAAGAGTTGTTTATTTTTGAACACACAAAACATTGCATTTTAAGTCATTCCAAATTTCAGTTAAAAAAGTATTATAACCATGTGTCTTATGCACATATAATATCATTCTCGTTTCCACTATGGAATACATCCATGTCTCTGTTGGTAAATATTTGTTCTTCGTTTTCTGAAGAGCGTGGACGTATTCTTCAATCCTGGTAAATCTGTGTTGATTAATTTTAATCAGAGTGGTTACTGAATGAATCAGCAATTTACTTTGAAGATGAACCATAACAAAATGTCTCTTCGCGCGAATGTTTGTGCTCACATTGATTTGAATGTTACTGAACTGAACGTACGTAACCATCTAAGGAAATGATTGCCGAAGTCAATTTGATTATGTCTCAATTTAAACATACAGACTTCACCACAGAATACAGATTCTTTAAGACATCCCATACCCATTATTGGATGCAAAATATAGCAATCACACATATTTACAACCACCCTTCATTCAATGTACTTATCCTTCTGGTTATTGTATCTGATACGCATGGATCTAGATATTGCTGAGCTCCGAAAAACGTTTTCTACTTTTTTCCCTACAAACTAAATCATTACGATAATGGTGTCGTTCATTATTTAGACAGATCAGTGTCTATGCAGAAGTCACTCATCAGTTTGCCAATTCTTTGAGTTTCATTTTATCAAAATATCAAAATATGGACTTCTCAAATCCAGTCTTCGATTAATATAAGGTGTGTGCAAGACCCTGTTGAAAACGCTTGAGTGTCTCTAAACAGAGAACTATGCCAAATTATTGACAGCGAATTATGTTGCAACTTTTCTGGGACTGAATGCAATGATTGTATTATGTATAAATTGTGTTCATCACAACATGCCTGTGAACGTGAAACGTGTGCATTATGCTACATTGTTTTTCATGTATTGAAATTTGTCAGCACACACACACCACACACACACAAACACACACACACACACACACACACACATATATGTATATGTATATAAGTTACAGTGCTGTTGTATAAGTGTGAATAAAAATGCGGTAATGATGATGATAAAGTTATATTGATTTTGCATGCATGAAGGAAACGAAAAGTTAAATTAATTCAAATTTTACTATGGATCACAACTGCAGACAAACCATAGACTTGGAACACCACTGTCAAAAATAATTTTGGAACCATTAAAAACCTTTCTGTTGCTAAGGCCTCGTCAGAAAAAAAAAGAGTTTGGATTTGGCATGAACTTCCCATTCAAACTGTTCTATTTATCAGGTAAACGAAAACATCTGCACGCCCATGAACAATCGGTGACGGCAAGGGTTGAAATTGTTTCAAACAGGAACAAAAGAGAGTTTGATACCTTAGGACGTGCCAAGTTGTCTTATATAAATGGACCTAATTTGTAATGCAGGAAGAAATAATAAACCAAGGCCTTATTACTGAGGGACAAGCCACCCATGCAGTAAACCACCAGCCTGTGCTCTGTAAACTGGTCCTGGTCACAATTATGTGGCCTTCCCGAGGAGGTATGGGGCAGGCGGTCGGGGTTGAGCGGGCAAACAGCCGGACAAGCTGTCATAGACCCTTCGGCCTAGGACCCTTCAGTAAGGTCACACACCTGTGGCTGTACTGTCCATGCAGACCATTCGGAAGAGGCTGCGCAAGGGATTCCTTTCGTGGAGCCTTGAAGACATAAAATTTAACATGACTTGCCCGGGGACACTGTGCAACCACGATCAACATTGAATATGCCCGACGCCGATTGAGCTTGCGCAGGGAAACCGCGAAACGGCTAAATTTGAACTATGCTAAAATATGTAATATCTGCTTAAATGTCACTTCACATTTATATACACACATTCACTTCTAACGTATATATATATATATATATATATATATATATATATATATATATATATATATATATATATATATATATATACATATATATAAGTCTGTCTGTCTGTCGATCGGTCGGTCGGTCGGTCTGTCTGTCTGTCCACCCGCCCACCTATCGAACCATCCATCCGTCCGTGGGCCTGAAAAATATATGTCGTAAAGGAAAGTACAGAGTCAGACGCGGAACTCTTGGATGGTGTTCAGCTGGTTGTGGCCCGTGCTGTAATACGAGTCACACGTTGTGCAAGTCATTCCAAGCTTTATTGTAAAACTGGATGGACGACCCCTTTAAAGGACAGGGGAAAACATGGATTAAAACGTTTTTACGGAATGGTCTATGGACACGTGCCTGCACTTATGCAATTTACTTCCTGAAAAAACTATCTTCTGAAATTGAATATGATGTTAGATTTAAACACAATGAAACTGAACCCATTTTGAATTTTTATGGACACTCCGTACCCTTTACTTATCGAATATGGAACATGCTCCTTTCTATGACTCTTAACTTAGAAGATACAGAATCACTCCAATGCAAACATAAAACCGACAAACTGAAAACTAATGACTCTTCAGTGGTGGTAAGGGAGTGAATATTTTGTATGCTAAGACTAAGAAAGTTTGTAACCAGATGAATTATGACATGCAGTAAATAATGATACTAAACCCCCCTGCATTCACATGCGGTGCGGAAACTTCTTGGTATTACCTTTTTCGATTGTTCAAATGACGTCATCCGTAGAAATTTTCTACACGTAATAAATTACATACTAGTGGTTGGGCCCATTTACCTTCATCATCTATTTCCGTGGAACCAAAAGTTATTTGAAAGCCAACAACAAAATCTAATATTTGAGGCAACACAAAACTGTATTCCTCCGTCAGGCAAATATAAACTCCCGTGACTTAGTCAAAGTCTCATGAGCATGCGATCAACAGAACAAAGTTCACATGTTTCCACACACACGCAAAGGAGTCAATTCCTTTTATTTCTTGAACAAAAGACCACCGGAAGTACCTCTTTCGGTCCTGCAAATGTAATGTATTTGATATAATGTATTAGTGGACTTAAGGGCAAAAAAGGGGATATCACTGCATTTCATAGTGCAAAGGTCCCACTTGGCACAAGTCGTCCCTGGGGCATAATGGAAAAAAAATTCAAAGAAACACTCTGCGTCTATGCTTAATGTCATCTAATTAGCATAAATTATGCAAATTAACACCTGAATGAAAGGACCGCCTAACTTTGCAATCAATTACCAAAAATATAAATGTGAATAGTTGCAACTAACTACTTTAACGGCAAGGAATCCATTTCTGAGGTCATTTTGATACTTAGCGCCATTTGGACCTTCAAAATTCAAGATGGCCACTGGTTACTATCTTTCCTTCAGGCATTTTGCGTAACTTTAGAACCGCTTGAGCAAGAGATATGTGCTTTACATCAATTTATATTATTTTGGGGGTGGGGAACTCATTTCGGACACTGTATTTGTGATTTGAAGGTGAAATGAAATTAACTTTATTGACTGCACCACAATACATATCCCTAGGAATGTGGCAGCTTAATGCTGGTGGATGCAAGTCCCTGATTCTGGAAATAAATGCCGACTCAGTAAACATACTACTGAGTCGTGTTGATATGGCACTCGCACATAACTACCTCCACTGAACCATTCTTTTTAAGAATAGGGACTTGGTCGAGTGGATATGTTGGTTTCCCATTTCAGCTAGCAACTGGTGCCACAGGTTGCAAGTTCGAGTCCTGCTCGTTCCGAACATAAGATTAAAAAAAAAAATACAAACAACTACACACACACACATACAAATTCAGACTTCATACACACACACACACACACACACACACACACACACACACACACACATATCTATATATATATATATTCTGGCATACAAATGCCAGAAAAAGGTCTAAGTATACACACGAAAAGCCGTGTACAGTATGTACACCTAAGGCTAATGACACACACTCAGAACTGCAATGCGTTTCCTCTTATAATAATGGTACTAGCGACAAATTTGTCTGCTTTTTGGACAATTCACAATTTTGTAATTTCATTTACATAATAAATATTTAGAATATTAGAATCATGTTGACTGAATGTGCCAAAATATTTCCAAATGCTTTAATCATAATTTTTCGAGGACTTTTGAACACCTTACACTCCATCATAAAGTACTCACTTTCGACTTGGTTGGAAAAGTCACATGTTCATTGATTGAATGCTATTTGGGTGGGTCGTTTGTGTCTGCCGGTTTCGATGTGTAAATTGTGTGCACTTATACGGAGTCAGGTTATGTTTTTACGCATGTCAAAATATTTTATCACTTCTAAATACGGTTTGAGTCTAAAATCGTGTTTACATTTTACATATGTTCTTCGTTTGGCTTTGTCACTGCTTTGTTTCAATACCTCATCATTCCATTGGTTACAAAAATTTGTCTAAAATTTGCATTTTAAGAATTTTTTTTGCGGGATTATGCCTGATTTGTTACCTTAGTTGTTCCCAAGATCATGGAAACCTGTATTGATTAATATATCTTTTATACTCTTTACCCTGTTTGATTTGTTTTCCATTTCCACGTTGCGTAAGTATGTGTCATATAGATGTGAATTTTTGTCCCAATTTACAATTCGAAACCTGTTTTTGCAGTTTAACTCCTCTTTGGGGGTGTTTTATTGCTTGATAGACCAGAGTTAAACTTAATTTGTATTGATTTATTGTACATATTTTTAATAATTCTAAACATATAACCCTCAATTCCGTTTTCTATTAATTTGTAAAATAAACCATCATGCCAAACTGCGTCAAAGCTTTCCAAAAGTCAACAAAACAAGCAAATGGATATTTTTCCCCATAGATTTTATACACTTATCAATTAACGTTTTTAGAACAAACATGTGATCACTGGTTTGGCAATGCTTTGTTAACCCAATCTGGTGAAAGGTGAAAGAAGATCAGAGTTGCTTTGAAGATATTGTATTTTGTGTCGTTTGTCCAGAACCACTTCCGAGTAGTCATTACCCTATTCCGCAGTCCGAACTCTTTACTCTCCATAACCTACGTGTCATTGTCTAATCTATATATACATGTGGAGGTAGTATTGTCCATATTGTGCAAGTTCCTATGTAGAATTCTGACATAGACTGTATTAGCCCAAATAAATTAAAGGGTCTCCGGCAGATAACTACTCAGAACATGTTTCGGAGCCTACACCCGTACATGTCTCTCTGAATAGCGGCTCCTTGTCAAAGCTACATATCCCGTACATGTCTCTCTGAATAGCGGCTCCTTGTCAAAGCTACATATTCAGCAAAGACCACATCATTTAAAAGAGATTTTGAGTTTGAACAATATCTACAGGTTGTGAGAAATTTTGACATTCGAAAAAAACGTAACGGGATTACGCTTAAGTGCTCACAATCTTCAAATAGAAATTGGTAGACACAAGCGCCCAAAGTCAGTTCCTGTAAGCAAACGCCTATGTGAAACATGTTGGCAGATCGAAGATGAGTTTCATTTTGTTATGATTTGTACCAAATTTGAAACTCCCCGGAAAAAACTACTAGACACATTAATTTGCTGATTTTGATCCATATAGTGCTCAAGATATGTTTGGTTTTATTATGAACTTAAAAGATCCAGAAGTAATTTAAGTCTTTGAAACTTTCATTAGGGATTGCATTATAATAAGGGATAAAACACTATAGATTCCCATACACAACACTTAATATGCTATATTTTTGCATCTGCAATCCTTCTCTTGGAAATCCCCCCTTTTTCCCTTGCTTTTGTTGTATGGTGTTGCATTGTATTGTAAGTGCTTAGTCTGTGCATTTATGTTGTTTATGTTTCGTATTTGACAGATTGCTTACTAATGTATTGAAGCGCAGTCAATAAAGGTTCATTTCATTTCATTTCATTTCATTTCAACCCACATAATAATAAATAAACATAAAGGAGGCAAATGATGAAGTAGCTAAATAAGTGAAGTTTTGCTTGTAAATGCAGAGCTTCATTATGAATGGAGAATACCTTTTCACCAAACATAATTATGGGATATTTGGAGTAATATCAGTATTAGTGAGTACCTTTTCCTCTCGACCACCATTGCCAAGACCAAACATAATTATGGGATATTTGGAGTAATATCAGTATTAGTGAGTACCTTTTCCTCTCGACCACCATTGCCAAGACCTTTGTACCTGGGCATAACGCCCAAGAAATCGAGTTGAGTTGCTCACTCACTTGATCCTGGAACTTGACGGTCCTGTGGTATCATCTCTTGGTCCATGTGGAACTGTTGGTGACGTCAAGTGCACATGCACCCCGTATCATCCTTCCTCTTTTGGAGATTGTTAGTTGACATCAGCTGTAAGAGGAAGTATGGTTGGTCAGGTGGGCTTCTCGGGTGGTCGAGAGGTAAGTGTACTTACCAATACTGATATTACTCCAAATATCCTGTTTTAGTTATGTAACGTTACCTCTCGACGATCATTGCCAGTATACGAACGTACTGGTCGTGGGATGACGTCACTAGTACACTGACCTCTATAGACCAGCGAGACTGGAAGCTTGGGGGAACCATCAGTCTGTGTGAGGAGGCGCAATCTGTATGGAAAACCTCAGATCTACATCGAGATGAGGCCACCAACAGCAGAATCCAGCCTAAACCAGAAACCCTCCTTAGTGACCAGCATGGGACCCCACTGACTTCCTCCCTCCATGCTCACAAGCAAACATGGCAACTGTCCACCTCATGGGTGCACATTATTGGTTTAGCTCCATTGGGCCAGGAGATATAACAGGACCTAGTCACCAAACTGTCGGGTGCCAGGGGTGGTATATGGCTCTTTGGGCAGCAATTACTGTGTCAAACTGGCAACAGGCCAGGACATCAGGACAAACTGCCTGGTAGTGTTCAAGATTAGGTCTACTAGGCACTTATACCTAAAAGGCCCACTTAGAAATGCAACAACCTGTAGTCCTGCATCGGATTCGACCATGAGAGCGCCATAAGCTGAAAAATGGTGGCAGCTCTAATGGGATACAGAAGGCCTAACAAACAAGTATCAGAACCTAAGCAAGCGAGCCAGTTTCGCCCACAAAGGCATACATGCCATCCTCAATCACCATCTTGTCATGCTGGTAGTGCTCAGTGAAAGTCCTAGATGATCGCGATCAGCAGGCCCGCAGAATTTCAACTACCGCAACATTCTGCAGGGTGCGTCAGAAGGCATTGAAGGCTCACACTTCGTGAACTCTGGCAGAGACAAGCTGTAAGGCCTCCTGCCTTTCTAGCAAGTTTCAGACACCTAAAGGACACATCTGCTTAATCCACAATGAAATCATGTTTTTGCAAACCTCTTCCTTTTGCGGGTAACTCGGTGGTAGAGGTAAGGCAGACCTCCATCCTCTGAGTCTGTCCATGTGAGACAGGTACCAGCAAAGAGCTGTCACTTGGCAAAGGGCTCTCTCCTTGAAAGGAAGAGCAGGATCAATTGCACAGAGGGTAAAACCCTTAAAGGCTGTTCCCAGATCTCGGGTCACTTGGTTCTTTGCAAGGAAGCCCAAGTGAGCTACACAGTCATAGAAGATATGAAATGGAAGTTAATAATAGGTCTTACTATTATATTTTTTATGACAGAGTCATTTTCTGTCAACAGGTGTTCCCACCTATCAGAGAGCTGAACAAATCTGTCTATGTGTGCATACATTTAAAGATGTTCAAGATTTAAAATTTCAAATGCCCTTTATTTGCATAGTTTAAATTTTGCATCCTTTGTTACCAATTCATCAGATGCGTAGTAGTCTATAACATAAGAGTTTAAGTTGAAATGGCATCTCTATCTATTATAGCTTTGAAGCTATTCAAGATTTAAAATTTCTGATGGTGCTTCTTAGCATAATTCAAATTGCTACAACTTTTGTTTTAAATTCATTAGGTGTGTAATGATCAACATCCCCTAGTAGAAGTTGAAATGACATCTCTACCTATACTAGTTTTGAAAGTATTCAGGATTTAAAATTTCAAATACTGCTAATTAGCATAATTTAAATTACATCTTTCGTTTTAAATTCATTTGATGCACAATTGCAATAACCCTCTAATAGAAGTTGGAAAGACATCTATAGCTATTCAAGATTTCAATGTTGCATATTCGCCTAATTTGCATCATTTAAAATTCTACAACTTTGGTTCAAGGTTCTTTAGATGCGGTTATGTCACAAACCTACAATTGAACTTGGAATGGCACCTCTATGTATGATAGTTTTGAAGTTATTTAAGATATAAATTTTGTGCATTCACCTAATTTGCATAAATTACAATTTCGCAATATTGGTCTATTGGATGTGGCTATGTCACAAATCTGCAAATCGAAGTTGGAATGACACCTCTATCTACAATAGTTTTGAAGTTATTCAAGGTTTAAACTTTGCATGTTCACCTAATTTGAATAAATTACGATTCTACGACTTTGGATCATGATTCTTTGGATGTGGCTGTGTCACAATCTCATAGATTGAAGTTCGGATGACACCTCTATCTATGGTAGTTTTGAAGCTATTCAGGATTTAAATATTGCATATTTACCTAATGTGCATAGATTAAAATTCTACAACTTTGATTCATGGTTCATTAGATGTGGCTATGTCACAAACCTATAATTTGATGTTGGAATGGCATATCTATCTGTAATAGTTTTGGAGGTATTCAACTTTTAAGTTTTCCAATGCCCACAATTAGCATAGTTCAAAATTCTACAACTTTCATTTACTGTCCATTCTATTGACAGATGTCACAGACCCATGCATGCACATTGAAAGATTTGTGTTTATCTGCAATAGTTTGGAAGATATGGAGCTTTTAAAATTTCAATTGCCCCTAATTTGCATAATTTTAAACAACATGACTATTCCAAATGACATGCATAGTTTCACTGGTAGGTTAGTCACCATGGCAAGTTTGGTGGTGGTTTTGGAATAATGCTGTCCGAGAAAAAACTCCGGACAAATCCGGGTGCCGTGAAAAGAAAGAAATAAAGAATCTGAGGAAAAAACTTTATGTCTGGGTCGCTACCCAGACATAAGAAAGAAAGAAAGAAAGTTCTTTTTCTTTCTCTCTCTCTCTCCCTCCCCATCTCTTTCTTTCCTTCTTTGCTTCCTTCTTTCTTTCTTTCTTTCTTTCTTTTTCTTTCTTTCTTTCTTTTCCTTTCTTTCTTTCTTTCTTTCTTTCTTTCCTTCTTTCTTTCTTTTTGATGTGTCTGTCTGAGAACATGTACCAATCAGAAGTTTCACAACATTTGATTTGCTTTTTATTTCAGTTACAGTCACTGGTTCAGTTTGGATTTTGTTAAGAGGTACTGAAGAAACTCATGTTGGACGTTTCATTTCATGGGAATTCATTTCATTACTTATGAAAAAATATCTAAACGCAAGCACAGGAATGAAATAACGACGAGCTTACTCGGAACGACATAACAGTGATGCCATTCGGGTGATGGGCGACATGCATTTTTTCATTTGATTCTCGATATCCGATATTCTGGAATCATACTTTTTCTTGTATAGTCCCTTTTCAAATTGAAATTTGTTTGTAACATGATTCCCAAGGAATGTAAAATAAAAGACCCCCTATTATTTCCTATAAAATGGCAATAATATTGGACAACGTATCATGAATTACTAGAAATTTCTGGCTTCAATTATTTTTCAGGATATCGCAGCGAGTCAAAATTGTGTCTGTTTGTCTTACACTAAATATTCCAATTTTGCTGATACATACCACAAACATGTATTACAAGTAATTTGAATATACTACAAAATTCAGTTTTAAAAGAATTAATGAAAAAGGTACAAATGTCGGATATGTCCCAAGTTGAACATTGACAGTATTTTTCAGGATACATGTAATGCATTTGATTCCAACTGTATGAAATGGGCTAAGAAAGAAAAAATAGAATTTCAAAAATTTGAAGAATAGTTATCAAACTTGAAAAGAGTCTTTAGAAATAGAATTTATCGTTACAAATCCGTCCCACATTAAGAATTTCAATATCGTAAATTTAAAACAGCTTAAAGTTTCAAAAGCAGTCAAAGAACAACAAGAAAGATTTGTATTCACCAATATAGTTAAGGTAGGAAACGATTTTGGGATCATCTGCCATGAAAATTATCTAGTGTTTGGAAAAATGAACTTTTAAAACCTTTTTAAATCTAGATTCATTGCTGGTGCTTCACACTGTACAAGAAAACAATTATCAAAGGAACTAACACTGTGGTTGACTGCAATTAAGAATTATTTCCGTAAATACTCTAACGCAATTTCTAGAAATTGTGAAATAAATTGATTTTGGAGTATTAGCAATTTTTCTGTATTTGTATCTAAAATCAAAGCTTTAAAAGTAAAAAATATCAAACATTTTTTTATTTTTCTACACTGAACAGAAATTTACATATAGATGAAGTCACAAGTTCTCTTTCACAGTCAGTAAGCAAAATGTTTAAACATAGCGCTAAACTATACATAAATATTAATTCATATTCAAAGAATGCCTGCTCAACAATCGTTTTTTCTTGCAAGAAATGAAATAAGTTTAAACCAAAGAAAGCATATTCGTCGCACAATAAATATTCAACAAGAGGGCTGTGTGAACAGCCCATGCTCAGCTGATCTTGACATCCATCACACTTGTAGCTCTATGAACTTGGGAAAGGATCAAGGTCACCCATGTTCTGAGTAAGTCTTACCTTTATACAAGAACACTAACATGTGCAACATCAAAGTTCAAGTAGTTCTCAAATTATAATGAAAAGTAAAATTCATGTATGTTGCACTGTGACCCCAGAAACGAGGTCAAGGTCACTCATGTACTGTCTAAGCATGCCCTTCATACAGAAACATTAACATATGCAGCATCACAGTACTAACTCAAAACAGATCTAAAGTTATCAGGTAAACAGTAAATTCCGTGTCAGTTGTCCTGTGAATTAGCATTAGAATGCCCATTGACTTACATAGTAATAAATAGGAAAGTTGCACTGACCCATAAGTACCGAAATTGAAAATCCTTAAAAATCAGAAATCCAAAGCAGTGCCATCTAGTAAACAACTTTGTTTGACCCTTCCACAAGAACATATCCATCACATTTCAGCTTAATCTGAGTGACGGTTCTGAGAACAAGTGAAAAATAGCAAAACCATACACAAAATTCATAAAATAATTAGAAAAAAATTGCAGCGGCACCTGGTGAACAAATTGGGAACTAGGTGTCCCTGGGAGTGTCTATTTACGGTATCAAAGCAATTGGGTGAGCAGTTTCAGAGGAGAAGAGGTTTTAAGCTTTGCCCCCAAAAAGGAACAAAAAAATCATAAAAAATCCAAAAATCAACTGAGCGTGACCATTTGGACAAACTTGGTAGAGATTCGCCCAAGGCACATCCCCACCAAGTTTGAAGTAAATCTGGCCCACATCATTTAAGTTATAACCATAACAAGAAATTCCCATGTTAAACTTACCTATTAAAACTTGTGTTCAGATTCTTGAAAAAAAAATTATAAAAAAGTCCAAAAATCACTGGAGCATGACCATTTGTACAACCTGGTAGTACCCACCTAAGGTACATTGCCACCAAGTTTGAAGTTAATCTGTATGACGGTTTTAGAGAAGAGGTCGAAAATGTGAATCAGCATTAGAATGCTCATTGACGTCTATAGTAATCAATAGGAAAGCTGCATTGACCGATAAGTACCCGAATTGAAAAAAAAAAAATCGTTAAAAATCAATAATCTGCAGTATTCCAACATAGTGAACGACTTTGTTTGACCCTTCCACAAGGAACATAGCCACCATGTTTCAGCTTAATCTGAGTGACGGTTCTGGAGAAGAAGTCGAAAATAGCTGACACACAAAAATTCATAAAAAATTAGAAAAAATTGCAGCGCCACCTGGTGAACAAATTATAGGAGTACCAGGGAGGGTTCCTGTGCGATATCAAAGCAATTGGGTATGCGTTTTCGGAGAAAAAGAATTTTTAAGATTTTTCCAAAAAAATTTAAAAAATCATTAAAAATCAAGACATCACTGCACCTTGACCATTTGAACAAACCTGACAGAAACTTACCCAAGGTACATTGCCACCAAGTTTGACGTTAATCTGGATGACGGTTTTGGAGAAGAAGTCGAAAATGTGAATTAGCATTAGAATGCTCATTCACTTCCATAGTAATCAACAGGAAAGCTGCATTGACCGATAAGTACCCGAATTGAAAAAATCGTTAAAAATCAGTAATCCGCAGCATTCCCACATAGTGAACAATTTTGTTTGACCCTTTTACAGGAAACATGTCCACCATGTTTCAGCTTAATCTGAGTGACGGTTCTGGAGAAGATGTCGAAAATAGCTATAACACACAAAAATTCATAAAAAATTAGAAAATTGCAGCGCCACTTGGTGAACAAATTAAGAACTAAGAGTCCCAGGAAGTGTTCCTGTGTGATATCAAAGAAATTGGGTGAGCGGTTTTGGAGAAGAAGATTTTTTAAGATTTCACCCAAAAATGAACCAAAAACTCACTGGAGCATGACCATTTGAACAAACTTGGTAGAGACCCACCCAAGGCACATCCCCACCAAGTTTGAAGTGTATCTGGCAGACGGTTTTTGAGAAGTCGAAAATGTGAATTGTGGACGGACGGACGACGGACGACGGACGACGGATGGCCTTCCCTCCTAAAAGCTCAGCTGACTTATCAGCTGAGCTAAAAAGTGACATTAAATCTTACGCTGTTGAAACTTTGATAGATGCTATAAAATTTCTTTTGGATAATACTTTTGTCTAATGCGGACCATTGGTTTTTCAACAAATATAAGGCATTCAAATGGGCAGCAACTGCTCCCCGTTACGTGCAGATTCATATTTAACCTGGCTTGAATTTAAGTACATGGCTAAACTGATGAAAAGGGACTTTCAAATGGCTACAAAATTGTCCAAAAACGCAAGGTATATTGATGACATTGCTTGTATAAATGTGCAAACTTTCAGTGAAATTGCTGAAGAAATTTACCCAAAAGATATCCCTTTGGAAAGTAACAATTAGATAGTTTGAGAGATTATTTCTGGACTTGGATATTCAGGTCGCTAATAACAGGTTTTGCATTAAAGTCTATCACAAATAGGTGAGTTTAAGTTTGAAGCAGTTAACTATCCTTTCCTGGACAGTAGCATTTCGGAAGCTATTGGATATAATACATTTCTGTCACAAATTTTGATATTTGGTCGTATTAGTTCTAAAGTCCAGGACTTTGCATCTAGAACCAAATTTATTGACAATAAACTTGAGTCAAGAGAATAAAGGTGTACTGTTGATCACATTTTGCCGTAAATATCCAAATATTGTTTAAAAGTTTGGCTACAAAAATTTTACTGTTTTTAGACTTATCTGTTTTGCTACTTAATTTTATCTTCTGACATCATTTTGTTTTAATGTTCACTTTCAGACGTTTTACGCTTGCATGTTTTTGTCAGGTTAAACCCCCAGGGGCTATCGCTAGCACAGCTACCTACGACAGCTACAAGTTTGCCTTATTGTACTTAAATTCTGGATAAGAAAAATTATATTTTCATAACAGGTTTTTGACTTAAATGCTAATGACTTTTATTCTTTTCTGACATGTCTAAGTACACATTTACTCAGTCAAAAAATTACTCCAATTTGACAGAATTTACTCAAATGTCACAAACCTGACCCTTTATGTTGAAACATTGACTCAAGTTGGCAGTGAAATAGAGTTTTATTGTTTGGGGACTTCCCGAATGAGAAGCAGGTGTCATCATGGGGTTTGTTTTACATTTCCGGTGCAGGATGTCCATTGTCGACAGTACTTGTTAGTATTTCCCTCGGTTTGTACAGGTGGTCTGGCTACAACCCTTTAGGTTACAATCACTCTGACTGAATATAATGCCCCACTTTGTTTCTACTTCAGTTATACAGTGGCAGGTGGTTTAACTTAGATATGCTATCCAGCTAGAAAGGGTACATGCTGGTTCGGGGGTAAGTCAAATTGTTCTTATCTGAACTTGTACTATACAATTTTAGTAATTATATTTGGTTTGACAGGTATTCTTCATTCACAATAAAGCTTCACATTTATAGGCAAAACTTCACTTATTTAGCTAATTCATCATTTGCCAAGTTCATATTTATTCATTATGTGGGTTGTCTTTACTGAATATTTTGCTAAGACAAGGGCCGCTACTCAGAGAGACATGTACGGGTATAGGCTCCGAAACCTATTCTTGGTAGTTACCCGCTGAAGACCCATTAATTTATTTGGGTTAATACAGCCTATGTCAAAATTCTACAGAAGAATGTGTGCAATATGGGCATTAGTACTTCTAATTGTATGTATGTAGGTTAGACAGTAACAGGCAGCTTATGGAAAGTAAAGAGTTCGGACTGCGGAATAGGGTAATGACTACTAGGAAGTTGTTCTGGACAAAAGACACAAATACAATATGCTAGATTTCCAATTTAAGATCATATAAACTATATGTTTTTCTAAAAGTATACATTTGGGTTGAGTTATTTGAGCCAATGAAATCTATGTAAGTGTTAGGAAATTGAATGGACAACTTGAATTTTACCTGTTTCACAGAAAAACAAAAAATTCTACAAACACCAAAAATCGGAAACATTATTTTCTTGTGGGAAATGAAACAGTAAACTTCTAGCAGCAAAACCGTATTTCAAATTTTGAATAAGGGTTTCAGGATGTTTGAATTCAAAATAAAAAATAAATAAATTCAAATAAAATGAACAGCAATAAAATTATAACTTAGTCTCTTTCAAAATTTTAAAATACTTTGTTGGAGAGTGTTATGTGTTCTTTCATTTGACACTAAAAATTAGATCTGCTATTTATTTTTCAAACCGCTATTTTAAATTTTAATCAAAATTCTATAATTTTAATTAAAATCTAATTACATCAATAGCGATACTAAAATTTTATATTCAGAGCCAGAATCAAACTTTTTGTTATGTTTTCTTTCAGATAATATATACCTTTTAGGGTATTAGAGTGTAACCGTAGACAGACCTTAAATATTCATACGTGAGTGTCATTAAGTATACCACGCCCTTCCAGAAAAAAACAAAATACTGAAACCAATGTGAAACACATATTTTAGATTAAGTCCAAAAGATTGTTCAACACTAATACACAAATACTCAGAGAAAAACAGGTATACGCTTTATCAAATATAACAAAGTTTTCCGCTCATAAATCATCCTTAATCACAGTTTCAGTGTAAACTTCCCGAAGTGTCCAGCAGTTTCCCAACACATGCTCAATACTTGAACTTAAAAAAAACACAAGATGCAAGCATTCGCTGGACACACTTCAAAATATTTCCACACAGGGTTAGGTTTTGTTGGTGTTGATATTTCCAGGTTCAAGTTTGAAATGAAAGTGTCATTCAATAGAAAAAAATGTCATGTTGCCAACAACACGTCACTGAAATTGGCTGCTACAAACGAACGGCTTACTTGAAAACAAGCCCTTTTATATCATACTAATGTGAGCTATATAAAAACACAGGTGAACCAAACATAGGTGAATAGGGTTCAACACACACAGGGGGTAGGGATGTAAATGCGTTTAAACCAAAGGTAAAGAGAAGTCATGCAGCAAACTTGGAGTACTCTATGCTCTCTGGACAGGCTCTTTGAGCGTGATGTCACAGATCATGTGATAATTAGCTTACTTTCATCACTCCATGTGACCCTAGCCCTGTAGGGTACCTTTGGCTGAGGTGTTGCCCACTTCCTGGGCTGATGAGAAAGTGTGTACACTGGCCTGCCACATGTGCACATGAATACTTAATTAGCCACCAGGTCAAAATGGAACTTGGCTTCCCTTCAACAAAACTTTCGATAGTTTCCAAATTCTCCAACAGTATATCTACATGATTGAGATCCATAACATATGTGCCAGGTGACATTTCAATCCAATATCCGATCCACTAACCCATATTGAAGGAAAAGCACAATATCCGATAGAATACGGGTCCATTCCTGGGCTCTTCCACGTGTCCCTTGTAAACAAAGATGACCATTGGCATTGAAACAAATTATCAATCATCATACAAAAAAAGCGACTACAGCGAACATTTTTATATGCTTGCACAACAATATTGCACGATGGACACCTTATACACGTGTGAAGTTCTGTGTGATGTCTACCATACATTCCAAAAGCACTGTATGACAAGTGATTGCCAATATATTTCAGGTCAAAAGGGATATGTGCTCATTATTATTTCAAAATTACACTGTTTCAAGGTCAGTCGTCGGCCTTTGCCACTTATATCCAGCTCGACTCCGTTGGGTATCCAGCTAAACAATTAAATCGGCCTATACTCGGCCAGCCTGGCCTCCAGTCCACATCCGAAATGTCAGTGCCTGATAGCACCAAGAAGCAAATTTACTCCCATTGTCTGTATTTTTTGCTTTTGCAGTATTTGGCCGCAGAAATATTAGTATGGAACTTTGTACAGCTTGGTCAATATGGAAAAGAAACTGATTTTACTTTCTCAGAACTCACTATCAGACTATATTTTAAAACATCAACAGTTCACACTGTTAAATGATAAAACTACGACAAAAAAACGTCTTTGTTAATGATACTTTTTTTACGGATTACGTGATACTGTAACAGAGCAGATGGCTACCACGGGACGGGTGGACCACTTTAGTTGAATTTGGTTATTTTTACTTCTTTTTTTATATATTTGAATCTGCCCAAACAGGGTGAAATGTCCGTTCAGTCACAGACTCTTCTTCCACGAAGATCTGTGCCACACAACACAACAATAAAACTGCCTGAATCGTCAGTCCTAGTAACCAGATCAACCAAACATGAGGTACCGGTATTCATTTTAACTGGGATCCTGTGTATTCATTTTAACTGGGATCCTGTGCTGCCACATAGGCTGGAGCTAGGAACTTGACAGGAAGGAGAGCAGATTCAAGAATTAAGCAGTGCCAAATGAGCTTCTTTGATAAACGCAACAAATTGAGAAAGCAAAAAGTTTAAGAGAATTCATTTACTCAGTTAAAAAAAATGCTTAACATATTTACAATATTTTGTATGTTCGGAAATGTGTTATTTCTGACATTACCGGTAGAAGTGCCCACACCATGAAAGGGGCATAATTCCATTGCCTAACAAGTAAGGAGACAAGAGCAAGTCTGCAATTAATATAAATATGAACACCTTCTGTTGGGACCATACATAAGATATCACCCTCACTAGAGGCGTGGAGGAGCAAAAGACAAGAAATTCCATGTAATAAATAATGATAAATATTTTTTTTTTTCGCTGAATCCACCCCTTTTACACCAGAGGCACCGTCAGCAGGACATGACTCACGGTACATCAGACACAAATATCAGGCAAACAGGTGTATACACACAGAAACACGAAAAACCCAGAAGTGTAGAACATAGAAAGCTAAAAACGTGTCTGTATGAAGCCATGTGGTCGTCGCTTTGCAATTCAGCCCGGTGGGACAGCCGGCATTGTACCTGAGAACTGTCTCCGGTACTCCGAGTGGAAACACAGACTAAAGTCGGATACAGGATAGGTCCAAGGAGACGCAGCCGACAAACACACCATCCGCGTGAGGACGAACCTTATAAAAATTATTGTTGAGGGTCCGCCCATGGGGGGGGGACCCTTTGTGTTTTTGGGTTGTCCGTCCGGACGTGCACATTGATGCACGTGATGCTGTCAAATATTGGATTTGCCAAAAACGTGAACTTTAGCGTATAACCGAACTTTTAATTGGCTGCCATACGGAAGATTGAAATTTACCAAGATCATTTTCTTGGGAGTGAAAAACAGTCTATACGTATATGATTAAAAGCCGGGCATATATTTTTTTTTGAAAAAATCAGCATTTCCAGCACCACCATTTCTTAATTTATACGTTCCATCAGATTTTCCCGAAGTCAACATGAAGCCCTAAGCAACACGAACGCGGCTTAAATTTAAGTCGAGTACCATCAAAGTTATATATGACAAACATATACTTTTCCGGAAAAGACGACCATTTAAACTCTTCATAGTATGAAAGAGAGGTTTTGGTGGCCGGTTTTGACTGAAACAAATGCTTAAAATTGTTCAAACGTAGCATGTAAAATACAAGTGATAAATTGGGATTATCTGTTATCAAATCCTGATCTAAATCAACCTCGGTGAGTATGTGCTCAATTTCCTTATTATAGCACCAATGTCCGAGAAAATTTCTTTACATAGTTGAGAGTCGGGTACATTATATTTAAGTTTACTAAGATAATGCACCCTTTCTCTGTTCAAAGGCAAGTTGCAGGAGAGCCAACCGAGTTCACCTCCAGTGGCTTCGCGGGACATCCTCTCTTGCAATATTTCTAGAATATTGCATTGATTATATGGTAGAGACGCTTTGGTTTTTACTACATGACCAAACTGCACAACCATGCCATAGAGAAGACATAAAATATTTTTCCATGGACTGTCACCAAAAGTAACACTGTTTACGTTGTCATGAAGCGCCAGGATAATACACATATAGCGAAATATGACACGAGACTTGAGGCTTTAGATATGTATTGATGTGGTTTGAATCAGTGATATTTGCGGAATTAAATGCTCAGGTACTTGAGGAAATTGCATGCAGCCAGCAGAGTGTCACGTAACAGCCATTTCCTGCAGCTATCCATTCTTTTTCATTATACTTTAGGTTTTTGCCTTTAAATTTGAGACCCCACTTAGAGACAAAAAACTAACCCTGTGAAGCATTTGGTTTAGCTGTTCCTGACTGTTTGCCAAAAGAGCAGTGTCGTCTGCATATAAAAGTGCTGGCATTAGGCTATTTTTGTATCTGGTTCTTTAATTATCTTGTTCTAAACTAGTGACCAAATCTTTCATGACGACAAAAAGAGATTTGGGATAGAGTTGACGCCATTAATAAGTTCAAACCTTTTCCTATCAAATAGGTCGAAAATCGCTTCATTTTCTACTTTATCGCACAGACCTTTCAATAAATGCCAAGCGTTTCCCTGTATTCCAACGCTCCAAAGGATTTTCAAAAGTTTATCTCTGTTGAGAGCACCGAATGCTTTCTTTATATCAAGGAAAGCAAGCCAAGTTTATTTTTTCTTTGTCTTTCCTTGGACTACTAAGACTCTGTAGCGTAAAAGGGTGGTCTTCTAGACGACGCCCTTACCTGTAGGCTAATTCGCCTAAAATATCGCTGTGCTCTAAATATGACACAAGCTGTCTTTCTATAAGAGATGTGAAAACATTATTTACACTGGAAGTTATTGTTATACCTTTATATTATCAAAACATTCAGGTTTCCCATCCTTAAAGAGAGGTTTAAATAGACCTTTGTGTTCAGAGGACATGTACATTTCAAGCAACTTGAAATTAGTAAACAGTTTATCAAGAGAACTAATGATAGCCGGGCCTCCCAATTTGAAAACATTATTTCGGGATATTATTCATCCCACATGACTTCCCGTTTTTAGCTTGGTGATAGACTTACGGATAATTTCCATATTGATAGTACAATTGGCGAAACTGTCGCTTCTCTCTGATTGCTCAAACAAACCATTTACTTTCTTTTTTAAAAATAAATTTGATTGAGGCTTCCACTAAAGGTACAGGGGTTCTGAGGTTTTCGCAGTGATATCTTTAATGCCCTATCAATTTCAAATTTATGAAGCTGGGATCTAAAAACTGCGTTTGCATTGGCCTAAGATACTGTTATCACAATAATAACTGTTACGCCCCACAAGAAGGTCTACAAAAGGAGGCAAAATAGAGGCTAACGTAATCCACGGATAATCAACAGCACATCTTATGCAGTCATAAAATGGAATCCCTTGAAACAAATTGTCATTTTTATCCAATCCAGTGTCATACACAAACGTATGATTTAAAATTATACTTGAGAACAACAATCAACTTTTGCCCTATGTTAAAGCTGATTTTCTCGACGGGTGATAGCCTGTTGGTCCTCCGACGATACAGACTATCGCCCTTCAGATAAAAGCTAATGTAATCCATGGATAATCAACAGCACAAAATCATTTAAAATAAAATCTAAATCGTGATGATACACAACAATGAGCACGGCACCTGGTTTCAACAGGGTGCCTATTCTTTCGCGTACCATACAAAATACTAATGGTCGCAATTCAAATCGCTCCACAGGGGTTCTGTACAAATTCCGCGCTGACGAACCTGGCTTGCTGTTTATGCATTGAAAATTAGCATGTTTGACGTCCTTGGTGCACCTCAGCTTTGACACTTTTAAAAGTGACGATAAAACAGCGATACAATGGGTAAATTAACATGTTGTCACTTTCTGAGAGTTGGTGTTGTTTACAGCCATCAACGTCAGTTTGGTAGACAATAATTATTATTTATAGAGAAAACTACCCCTTTACACCGGGGGCACCAGTGGTCATATATACACAGTTTTCAGAAATATTAAAATCTTGGTTACACATTAAAAACAGTCAGGAATTGGAAGATTCCAGGCTAAAACTTCATGTTTCAACTAAAAAACCTTATACCTATGTCATCACCTAAAAATCCTACTTCATCGCCGAAACTAAAATCTTTGCCACCAAGAAGGAAGTTTAGCTTTTGTTACAGAGATGACGCGATAAAACTGCCACACATCACTTGAATCCTTATCCTCCAGTGACTGTTGTAATTGCTTGAACGACTTCAGTCTTATGGAGTTTAAAATTGGACATAAAAAACATCAAGTAAAAAAGATCGTTGTTAATGCTTTTCACAGGTGTTACATGCAGTACCAGACATGCCGCACCTTTCTCTATCCTCTCCCAGGCCCAAACACCCTGTCCGCGTCATGGATTTTAGTCGAGCTCCACCAAAGTTGTCTGTGGTGAACAAACAGTCACCACGCCATGCAGATCTTTTCAGGGCCCTATACCAGAAAAGAAAATTTTTGTCATCAATGACCTGGAAAAATCCCATTGTGTAATTTTCGATAGCAAGTTTGTTAAAACTATCAAGCCACCTAGCTGTTTTGCCTGTAATACACGAGGAGAGAGAGCATTTTCGTCCGCGTGTACATTGAACATCATTTTACACATTGTTCTTCTCCCACCATATTTATTTATTTATTCATTTAATTTATTTATTTATTTATTTATTTATTTATTTATTTATTTATTTATTTATTTATTTATTTATTTATCTACTCATTTATTTATTTATTTATTCATTCGTTAATTTATTTATTTATTTATTTATTTATTTATTTATTTATTTATTTATTTATTTATTTATTTATTTATTTATTTATTTATTTATTTATTTATTTATTTATTTATTTATTTATTTATTTATTTATTTATTTATTTATTTATTTATTTATTTATTTATTTATTTATTTATTTATTTATTTATTTATTTATTTATTTATTTATTTATTTATTTATTTATTTATTTATTTATTTATTTGGATGAAACTATCCCTTTACAGCGGGGGCATCAACAGGCCAGCGTAGAACCTGTGATGCGTCCTAGATAAAATATCTTGGACGCGTCACTTATCACAATGTTCGATCGTCTCTCAAGAAACCATTTAAACGAAATCAGTTCAGAAGTTACTCTGCTTTGACCACCTTCAACTTAATCGTTAGAACACTTCAAAAAAATTAAATGAACATATGAAGCGTATATGCTTGTGTTGTTTTGCAACCAACTTAAACTCTAGGCCATTGACAATTTTGTTGTGGCATACGTTTTTGGTCAAAAAAACAACATCACCCGGACCAATATGCATATTTCGCATAGTATTTCCCGTTTCAATAACTCTTTTTTTTATTTATTCTCCACGTCAAAGGGCTCAGTCCCTGAAAAAGACCAACACGTCGTCAGAAGTGGATCACAGTGACTACTACCTGTCTATTTTATTTCTCTTGCAATTTCACCTCAAACAAATACCCATAGGTCTGCCTGAGCTTTATGTGCAATCTGGGAATGCAGGTCTGAGTTAACAGGACCTCTTCATATCTGCATCCATTGGTTTGGGGTTTTGGGGGGGGGGGTGGTTTTTTTTTTTTTTTTTTTTTTTTTTTTTTTTTTTTTTTGTTGTTTTTTGTTTGTTTTGTTTTGTTTTTGTTTTTTGTATATTTGTATTCGTCTACATTCTGTATTTGTCATTATTATATTCGGTCGCTAGACAGATTAAAAGTACTATGGTGACGGGTTAAATGGTTGGCACAGACGGTCGAAATTATTCATTCATCGGTCCTTTTTGAGAAAATGCAGACAGCCTTTGTTTGCATACCGTCGCAGATCCAATGTAGGTCCCTGCCATGTTATTTCTCCTTGTGGTGTTCCTTAGATTAAGTTTTCTCTTTTTTTGACCTCTAGTAAATTGTGGGCAAACTATATGGTCTGGGGTAGGGTTGGGTATCACCTATATATCACACAAATCTGTATCCTCCTTTTTCAGCCCCGTGACAACAATTGCTGGTGACCAGGATTACGTGGGCCATGAAGATCTTACCGCGCATTGTACTTCTGGTACAGAGTTTGTTTTTGGCATAGTTTTGGGAGGTGCCCTTGTTACCCGAGGACCCGTGTTGCCCTGTGTTGTTGTGTTTGATTTGTGTGAGGGACGATTCCACTACGTGATAGTTATAACATGTCACATTACCATTATGCCACATAATCTACGAGGTCTAAGACCGACTTGACTGTGATGGCATAATGGTCATTGTGACATATAAATGACTTGTAACAAGGGTGGTAGGAATTGACCAAGATATTCCTTGGAGCATGACATTTTTCCTGCCTTTTTTGCATGGTGTACTTTGCCCTTTACAGAAGTTGTCACATGCACACTCAAGTTTGACTGCTTGCTCATGTATTTTCTACTAATACAAATATGGCAGTCGGAAGAGCAGGTGGTGGAAGCCAAAATGACAGATTCAAGTGAGTTGGGCAGTATTCCCACTCAACAGTTAATTTTTCGGAGGAGTACCTGTAATAATGAAGAGAACAATTTTGGAATTAAATTCCCTTATTTTTTTCAGGGTTCATGCCTGGCACGGACACTGATTAAGTGTTGTAAATTGAGTCATGTACATCAACTTACATTATGCCCACAGTGATACCATGCTAGATATGACAGACGACTTGGAAAGTTCTAGGAATACAGGGCTGTAATATTTTAAATACATGTGCACTGTGGTCATATGCACAGATCTTGCTGGAACAATAATTTAGTTTGGGCTGTTCAGGGGAAGGTGTCAACAACAACTGTAGGTCATGCTGCACTGCACAACACTAGCAATGCAATTGTGTGAAAAGTGTTCATTATGTGTATAATCAACACTTTTTCCGGCTCCCTATTGGTCTGTTCCTACCACCCATGTAACAAGTACACTTACTACATGGACATTGATCATGGTGTCATTGCAATCTATGGCTTAGCCTTATGTTTCAGCAGACAATTCACTTGTTTTTAACATTTTATTCCCACAGACATGCACTGCACCCGTTCTCAGGCCACGCGCCTAACACAGGCCATCATGTCAATTTCACTCTTTTTGGTGCAGGCGGTCCATGCGTTTATTCGAGGAACAACTGTCATGATATCAGTAACAGCTGTGTGCCCCTTATGGTTCAATCTCAATAATGCTTTAAGCAAACAGGCTTCATTATTGATGCATGGAGCCAATATTTGCCGTCGCTGGATCCTAATTTTGTTTTTCTCTTGCGCCACTTATTTTACCTACTAGCGCGACCCTTTTTTCTTGTTTGTACTTTTGCGTTTTCTGTCGACACACATGTTGTTCACAACTGGTGGCAATGTCACCTTTACTATGTACCTTTGTTTATTCATTTTCCATGTTTTTAATGTTTTCAACGTTTTCCCGTGGGCACCTGTCCCACTGTGTTGTATATACTTTGTTTTGGATTGTTGTATTGCGAGCTGAATATCAACATACATTCTATTCTATATTTAGGGACAAGGAGTCAACTTTATCTCATTTTTCTTCTCCGAAAGGTAAAAATATTTGGGCAATGTATCATTGCTGACATTATAAGTATGTAATCACCATACCAATCGTATAGCAATACACTTCTTGTCAAAATTTTGTATAAATTTCGTGTGCTTCAGTTTTGGAGCGGTCAGCATCTATATTTCACTTATTTTCCACTTCATATGCTGTTTTTACTGTCTCCATATTGAGAATTGCATCAGAATATTTGTCTCACTGGCTGCTACGGAATATTGTATATATTATAGATTACTGTTCATTGCAAAATCTATTGTTATATTTAACATATTCTAAATTTGCGTGGGTACTCCGACATAATATAATATCGTGGGTCACTGCTTATGCATCAAAGTAATCGTGCCTTGGTTAACATCATATTATGATGTATGCTGAATACTTATCATTGCTGTATATTACTGTAAGTTTTAATGTTGAATTGATGATGATCATGCGAGTTGTCCCTCTTGTACATGTTATCATCGATTTCTTTTTACTTTCATTTCCAGCGCGACATATCTCGTAAATCTGAACTTTTCAGCCAAAAAGAGACCCGTTCCATTGGTTTATTGCTCATGGTTCTGTATGGACGGCAATTTAAGCTCGAATATATATTTTTCGCTGGTTTGTTACTGATACTTTTAGCGGGTATTGTTCATTTGAACCCAAGCCTATGCAGCAATGGAATGACATTTCTTTTTGCCATTTGAATGTACGCAGTATTTCAGTAGATAAAATGAGATGTATTCAAACGGAACTTGTGCCAGAATTTGACATAATTTCTCTGTCAGAAACATTCCTTACCCCTAACTCTGCTAGTAACCTGAATTATCTGGCCACTATGACACTATAAGAAAAGACCGTCTTAACGCGACAGGAAAGTATCGATCGTGCAAAAAGCACAGGTATTCACAATGTCATTCTATCGGGCGACACAACTCCCATTTGTTTTTTGTTTTTTTTGTTTTTGTTTTTTGTTTTTTTTGTTTGTTTGTTTGTTTTTGTTGTTTTTTTTTTTTGTTTTTTTGTTTTGTTTTGTTTTTGTTTTTTGTTTTGTTTGTTTGTTTTTTTTACACCACCAGGCATAAAGCTTGACCAGTTTGCCCGAACTAATTTTCTTACTACACATATACAGGAGCCTACTCGTATTACACACCAATCAGCAACATGTCTAGATCAAATACTGTCAAATATTCCCAACAATGTGAGTGTGACTGTCGCGTGTGTTACTCCAATTTCGAATTGTGACCACAGTGTAGTGGGTGCCAATCTACTTTTTCGTTAAAAGAATGTTCGTACATTTAAACGTCGTATTTGGGATTATGGTAAAGTGGACTTCAATGTACTCAGAACCACCCTTCGAAATGTGGACTGGAATTCGTGTTTTATGTCCGAGAAAGTCGATTTATGTTTCTATTCCTGGATACCACTGCGCGTTCAATTTCAAATAGAATCATTTTAGTTAGACCACATGACTTAACTTGGTACAATTCCCACCTTCGGCCACTGACACGCAACGTTAAAAGGAAATATGAAAATGCAAGAAGCCTCCATTTTAATACCCGTGTATGAAACTCATTTTGTGAAGAGCACAAACTCGCTGAGGAAAACTACAATAATAAACTCTGCAACGACTTTTAACACCCTGCGAAGAAAGGTAAATCCTGGTGGCGCACAGTAAAATATTTTTTGAATCGCAATCAATGTTCGACTGTTCCCTGCCTCATACATGATGAGAAACACATTTCCGATAGTATATCCAAAGCTGAAATTTTTAACCCATATTTTCGCCAACAATGTAATGTCGACTCTGCATCTGCAACATTGCCTGAATTTATTGAGCCCCCAACCTCTACCCATGACTCGCTTACTGTGACGGCGGTCGAAGTTCGTGATGTACTTTTAAGTTTGGACAGAAGCAAAGCTTCTGGTCCAGACCAGATGGCATTAGTGCATACTGCTCAAAGAAGCCGCACCTACTATTTCCTCTTCTCTTGTCAGACTTAGTAAGAAACAGTTTCGTCAGCCTGGAAAAGAGCTAACGTTTCTCCACTTGATTAAAAAAGGCCTTAAAAATTCATGTAACAATTACAGGCCGGTGTCGCTACTCAGTTGCGTTGGGAAGGTACTTGAAAAGATATTTTTCAGTATGCATTTAATCTTTTTCGCTATAACATTGTTATCTCTGCTCATCATTCATTTTAAGTTTCCTGAACTGTATAATTATGGTAGTAGATTTCTCTCAGCCCAACACATTCGCCTCCGTCTTGGTGCTGGTCAATTAAATTCACACTTGTTTAGGATTGGTGTGAATGATTCGCCGTTATGAGCCTGCGGTTGATCTAGTGAAGATACTTGGCATTACTTCTTTAACGGTCCCACTAATGCTGTTAAACGATCATCACTTCATACCACGATTTCTCCTTATACTCCTTTAACTTTGCAAACTGTATTATACGGCTGTCACGAATGTTCTCTTCAAGAAAATCTCGAATTTTTTCAGCAGTACATGAATTTATCTCAGAAACTGAGCGTTTCCAACCAACAGGTATTGGCTACGCAAACTGTTTTCTGATTTTGAAGTTCCATAGCTCGCCAATGAGTCTCCTTTCTGGCCAAGATCCCACATGATTTTTCATTGCCTCGCTATCTGTCCCGTTATAGTGATTGTCATCTTACCTTGTGTCGGGTGTCTAGTTCTGTCCTGTAATTTATCTTTTCCCGCAAGAGGGATTTGAATAGGGCTCTGCTCTTTTTTTCTGTTGCCTATGAGACACGTGTGCTGTATTTGATGTATTTGGATCAATAAAATATGTTCAAACCAAGTTCACGATGATACATTTTGGGAATTTATTAGAGGTTTTGATATTTTGGTTCTTCGATGAGGGAATAGATGAATCAAGTGCCGTATGTACTTGTGCGCCATGCGGGCCCGAAACCTTTTTTGCAAACAAATCAACACGCAATCCATCTTACAACACAAAATATCCACCAATAATAAAGGTATGTTTCACTTACCACTGCCCAGCAGTCGAATTTGGATCGGCAGGGGAAAAAAATGCACAAATCCAAGCTAGTCAGTTTCGTGTGAAACTCAACGCAATTGGCATAAAATTGCTTATATGGCGAACCACCAGCCAAGACTTAGGGGGATGCCCTGATATCTTTCACACCGAAAGTCGGAAAACTGTGCACCGCTTTGCATATTTAATGGATGACAGAAACCACACCTCCATTTCAAAGGAGTGTAAATATTTTCCAAACAGTAGACTGTCGGTCTTTGAAACCAACTCATACGCTCCTTTTCTCCAGTCTGGTTCGGAAGTTATAATATATTTTGTAGATTACAAATCGAGATTGGCCAACCGGGAAAACAAGCTAATGCGATGATATCGACGAGTGTGAGACAAGCGACCAAACTAATTATAAACCTACAAGCCGCATTGCCATGTCCGGAAACCATATAAATGGCAAAAAGTTGTCGTCTTCTGTTGATAAACCATGGCCAATTCACAAAGGAAGGTTTCATGAATAGCTAGCTTGTACATTGTACTTTCTGTAATTATAGGGATATAAGCTTCTATTTTTGACATTGTAGTACTTAACAAAAAAGCAGTGTTACGTTACAGTTCTAAGCTCCTCTGTACATCATAACAATCAATAGTTTCTATTTTTCTTACATCTATTGTTTACTCAATTGTGTGCTTTGAAAATAAAGAGTTTTTTTTTTATTTATTAAAATAAGTGTTTATCCTAGAAAGTAATGAGGGACGTCAGTTCTTAAAATTCAGGTCACCTTTAATATAATTGCTGGGTTACGCTTACCTTCTCGGTTTTATACCCAGTGATAAATCAGCATGTAAGAGTGTGTGTGTGTGTGTGTGTGTGTGTGTGTGTGTGTGTGTGTGTGTGTGTGTGTGTGTGTGTGTGCATGCATGCATACAAAATACATGTACATGTATAACTTAATCCTGCTTGCAAGCATTTTGACTTTAGCATATTCATTCCACGATTGTTCTGACCGATTATGTAATGGGAATGTTTGGATGATGAACTTCAATCAATTAAAGGAAAAATGAGAAGTTATATTTGCACAATAACACACCCATCCACCTTACCACAGGTATAATTCCAAACATTCGTTAACCATGGCAACCATTATAAAAGTTAAGCACAAGACACGCTGACTGCGTCTTGTGCCTACTTGCAGTGTGAACTTAATTTGGGACGGATAAAAAGAGCTCCTGACAAGCTACAACAACTCTGCCAATTTTCCCACTACTACCTAGCCATAGTGCCAGTGACATGATAAAATATTTAATGTTATCATCAAACCGATTTGATCATATCACATATTTGATGTTATGTTAAAATACTGAATAAAACAAGTAATGGATTTCTACAATATTCGATATATATATATATATATATATATATATATATATATATATATATATATATATATATATACATATATATATATATATATATATATATATATATATATATATATATATATATATATATATATATATATATATATATATATATATATTCAGAGTCAAACCCTGTCGACTTACATGAATTCACCAGCACATGTAGGTACCGGTAATCATTGGCAGCGCAGCTGTTGTAATTAAATGTTAGATGCAAAGTCAGTCAAAACTTTTTCGTCTTACCAGGGAAATTCCGAAAGCAAAACTGAATCCCAACTAGGCTCTGGCACGATAAAGATGCACCTATGTTGCAAAGGTAGTTTAATCCAGTAGAAATACCAACATATACAGGTTTATCCTAAGGTGAACAGTTTTATTGATCAAATCAAGGAGGGTCTCTTTGTGTAAGGTTTGTTTTGGTGTGGTTTTCTTTGAAGGAACTAAAAATGTTTAACACAATTTCTACAATGCAGTGTGGTTTGTAAATGATAGCAATTCTGCTAAAATGCATTAAAAGAGACAAAATTAGCAACTAAGTGCCAAATTAACACTTTGCAAAGTTACTATATTCTGTAATGTGTTAACATAAGAAGTTTCATCTGCAATTGTCATTTAAAGTTGTTTTTTTTCCGTTAATGAGCAGACGATATTTGAAATCCAAGGGCCTGTGGTCAGTTTATGCGCACGCGAAAGATTGAGAAAATCAGAGGTTGAAGAGTGAAGGTCATGTTCCTGAAAACAAAATCAATATTACAATCACATAAGATAAGTCATAACTTGTTTCTTTGTTTACAACATTCAGTATCCAAGACAATTAGATGATATATATCAGTAAGTCTTATGTTTACAATGTGATTGCTATTAGTCACAATTGTAATTAGTATATCAAGTGTGTTTGCATGAATATTTTCATCTTTATTTGTGATACCAATACACGGATTGAGCTATAAATTGTGAATATATTACCTTCGTGCAAGGTGATATTACACCTTGTTACATCATACATTATGTCATTGAACATTTCAATTAATCACTTTCGAAGATCTTCAACGGAATAATCATGAGTTGTGTAACTTGAGAAACACATATGGATTTTAATACGTGAGGACAACAAAACTGGAAACAGTATATACATACAGTTTTTCATCGGTACATTCCATGTACTCTCCTTCGAATAATTCCATTTATATTTCCCATAATTAATTAGCAGCTGTAAAACTGTTAAGAAATAAAAAAAAAACACTTTATTCTGGATCAACCTGTACGGTAGTAATGAATGTAGGTTAAACTACCAAAATAAATATCTGACACAATTTTAAATAGAGCCACCTCGCTTCCAAGAAACCCTTGGCAAAATATAAAAGAAACTATTATCACTATTTTGAGATGGTCAAGTTCAGTTTAGACAGTGACAGTTTTACAAAGCCAGACTAGGTGAACTTAATGGTTGCCGATCAGAAACAATCAAATTTGAACATTACTTTGAGTTGCCAAAGGCACGAGATAAATATTTGATGGGCCTGGATGAAATGTGGCACTGGAGGATAATGATGATAACACTGTAACGAAAGCTGACATTATTATTCATAATAATAATAATAATAATAATAATAATAATAATAATAATAATAATAATAATAATAATAATAATAATAATAATAATAATAATAATAATAATACTAATACTAATAATAATACTAATAATAATAATAATAATAATAATAATAATAATAATAATAATAATAATAATAATAATAATAATAATAATAATTACACTTGACTTTTCAGTATGTACCATTCTATGAATCTTCGTCTATATTTTAAATACTTTTTTTTCAGAACATTTAGCACCAGCATTACTTTAATTGCGAATAATTAGACAACTTTGCAAGAGATATATATTCTGTTTTTCTTTAATCTCAACAATATTGCAGCTATTTACTACGAAATTTATCAGCCTTTGTGGACTTTTGTCTAAATATTAAGATATATAGTTATTCAAGACGAAACATCACCAGCAGCGCTGACTCTATTCTATTCGCAACTATCGTGTTTATAAGAAATTCAATGAATGTTAGAATATCTATATTCTTGTAGTGATTGCTATTGAGTCTGGGCTGTACATCCAAATCTTGGTCCTCGAGCACAATAGTGTGACACAAGAGGATGCCAGAAAAATGTCTGAAGCCTCTCATGGGATAGGTTATGGGGTATTAAAACGTCTTATGCAAATATGTGTGATATAATAGCCCTAACTGATTTTTTTTTCTTTTTCCAATTCATAGAGGTAGTCGTGACTACAATACGCCTGTTTTCGAACAAATCCTCTCACGCAGGCAGGCTAGAGGGTGGAGTAGCTTTTTATGTATCTGAGACGCTAAGTGTTACATGAACCCATGGCGATTGGAAAAAACGCCATAGCCCGATATAAATCCCTTTCGCACATGAAAAAGTTAGAGAGAGAAAGACGATATACGACAAAAAGACGCCGGTATCCAGAGTGGACATCATTGCACGAAGACAGACAGATCGGCATAGACACAGAATAAGAATTATTGAGAAGACAAGACATCACTGAGTTTTTAAAAGCGAGAACGACATAATGATATCGGAAATGTTAAAAGTGGAAATCCAAAAAAAAGACAACGCAGTTGCCGGCTGACAGAAAAAAAGGGAAAGAAAGTAAAAAAATCGAAATTTTGGAAACTTAATTAAAAACGGAAAAAAATATGGAATAAATAAATCTGAAAAAATTAAGGAACAAATGCAGACAATTAAAGACGAGTTAGAGGAACAATTGACATATGTATTGCAAGGAGCAATGGTCAGAAGTAAAAATGGATGGTTTGAAAACGGTGAAAAAACGACTAAATATTTCTTTAATCTTGAAAAAAGAAATTATAATAATAAAAAGAGTGAACAAATTAATTGTCAGAAACAAAACAATAGCTGATGCATCAGAAATTCTCAAGGAGGAAAGACTTTTTTGCCAAAATTTATACAAAAGTACTTTGGATGGTGACAAGGAAAATGAAGAAATATCCAGATAATTTTCTATGCAAGATGAGACTATTCCAAAGCTGACAGATGAAGAACAAAACAGTTGTGAGGGAGATATCAAGGAAGATGCATTATTAAACACATTGAAAAGTTGTCAAAACAACAAATCCCCCGGTTCAGATGGCTTTCCATCAGAATTTCAAAACTTCTTTTGGACAGATATCAAATCATTTTAATGAGAGCATTAAACGTATTCTATCAAAATGGTATGCTTTCCAATAGTCCAAGACACGGCATCATCTGCTTACTACCAAAAAAGGACAAAAATACGTTAGAAGTGAAAAACTTGAGACCAATTTCATTACTAAACCAAGACTACAAATTAGCAGCAAAATGTATAGCATTTAGAATGAAAAAAGTCCTGCCAAAATTAATTAATGAAGACCAGACCGGTTACTTGAAAGATAAATATATCGGAGGAAATATAAATAGAGTTTTAAGTTTCATCGATCACACTAACGATCAGAAAGGTAAGGCACTCTTTAAGTTTGGTCGATTTTGAAAAAGCCTTTGACTCTCTTGAGCGGACATTTATTAAAAATGTTTAAATTGTTTCAATTTTGGCCCATCATTGATGAGATGGATTGACCTATTCTATAATAACATTCAAAGCTGTGTAATAAATAATGGACGGACATTCCAAGTTTTGTACTTATCTCGTCGTGTCCGTCAAGGTTGTTCCCTCTCCCCGTACCTCTTCATGACCTATTCTACAATAACATTCAAAGCTGTGTAATAAATAATAGATGGACATTCCAAGTTTTGTACTTATCTCGTAGTGTCCGTCAAGGTTGTCCCCTCTCCCCGTACCTCTTCATGACCTATTCTACAATAACATTCAAAGCTGTGTAATAAATAATGGATGGACATTCCAAGAGTTGTACTTATCTCGTGGTGTCCGCCAAGGTTGTCCCCTCTCCCCGTACCTCTTCATCTTGTCTGTTGAAATATTAGCAATAGCAATAATAAAAAAATTCAAAACATAGAAGGAATTAAAATCGAATCTCATGAATTCAAAATTTCTTCATATGCAGACGATATTTTGTTGACTATTCAAGCAGAAAATGGAAATTCAGTAACACTTATGAACATTTTTTGAAGATTTTTGCCTACTATCAGGTTTCAAATTAACATGAATAAAACAGAAATTTTCAGATAAGTAGCTCTTAAGGGCACTAATTATAAAGTGACAAATCATTTGAATTTAAAATGAGCAAATGCTCCGGTTGTACAAGTGGGAGTCACAACTGCAACAATTATTGATGCACTTGATCAATTAAACTATGAACAAAAATCAGGAAAATTAGAAACACAATGAACTCTTGCAATAAAAGAAATCTATCTCTTTTGGGCAAAACGCTGGTTTTGAAATCATTAGCTTTGTCACAGTTAATATACCTTGTATCAGTTATACCAAATCCTGATATAAAAAGACAAAAAGAGTTAGAAACTATTCTTTTCACTTATCTTTGGAACAATAAAACGGACAAAATCAGAAGAAGTTTTGTGATAGCACCACATTTCAAAGGAGGTTTAGGCTTTCGCCGCATAGATTCACAATTTACAGCAATGAAATGTGCTTGGGTGAAGAGACTAGTGTCCGACTGCGCTGCTATATTGATCGTTCCTCTTTTACCTTGTAAAGAATAGTATATATGGATATTTAACTTATATGAAAATGATGCAGAATTTGAACAAGTATTTAAACATGAAGAGCCTATTTTTGTAGACAAGTAGTTCTAAGCGGGTGCAAATACAATTTTTATGTCCCTGACAGTGTTACAGCAATTTTAAATCAAACGGTCTGGTTCAATTCTCATATCAAGCTTGATAAAAAGGTATTTTTTCGATAGATGGTATCAAAATGGAGTAAAATATATTCGAGATTTACTTGAGCCAGATGGCAGTTGGCTTACGCTTGAAAGGTTCAACAGGAAATACAAATTAAATGAATTTTTTGACATTCATTGGAGTTCAAACTTCAATTCATTTAGAATTGAAAGGTATACTAGCAAAAGTTTTCTCAGAAAACACACCCAGCCTCCTGTCTAAAAACAAACTACAAAAACAGATTTATGAAGATTATTGAAGTAAAAAAGTTCCCAAATTGGTACATTCTACAATTTTACATTCAACAGTTGGAAAAAAAAAATCCAATAATAGAAAAGTGGCAACAAAAGTTTAATACCTTAACAGATGATAATGATACTGTAAGAGAAAAACGAGTTTGGCGGATGTTTACTAATATCACGTTGGAAGCAAATGTTTACGGCATGAGACATACTCACCCAAGAAGACACATTACTATATTTTCAGTCCACACTACCGGAAATTTATTTAGGCACAGAATACTGCAAAACCACCGGACATCATGACCACCATGTACAAGATTACAGTGATTGGTTTCAATTAAAAATCAGTAAATAAAAGAAAAAGTTTAATTTACCTGTCCGCAAATGAGTCTGTGTACCTAGAAAACTTTTAAAAGTTGCCTATTCAGTATTTATTTAACTTCTGCAACAACTTCTGTTGAACTGTTCAAAAAAGACATAAACAATTGAGCTGTGTCACAAACCTACAAATTGAAGTTGGAAGGGTATCTCTAGCTATAATTGTTCCGAAGTTATTAAAAACTTGAATTTAGTGTATTTACCTAATTTGCATAAATCAAACAGCTACAATTTTGATTGATAGTTCATTGGATGCAGCTATCTCACAAGCGTATCAATTGAAATTAGAATGGCGCACCTATAATAATTTTGAAGGTGAATATTCCACATTTACATTTTGTGACTGCTTAATTTGCATAAATTTGAATGCTACAACATTGGCTCACATTTCATTGGATGCAGCTATGTCACCAACCTATCAATTCAAGATAGAATGGCACCTCTATGTGTGATAGTTTTGAAGGTATTTGGGATTTAAATGTGTATTCTTCTACTTTGTGAAAAGTAAAACACTAAAACGTTTGGTTGTGGTTTATTGGATACACCTACAACACAAACCTATTAAAGTCGGAATTGTACCTCTATCTTTAATAGCTTTGAGGATATTCAACATTTGAACGTTTATGCCTCTTATTTACATAAATTAAAATTCTACACTTTTTGCTTGTGGTTCATTGGATTTGCCTATAACACAAACCCACGAATTAAAGTTGGAATATACGGAAATAAATAAATAAATAAATGAATAAATGAATGAAGGAAGGAAGGAAGGGAGGAACGAATGAACGAACGAATAAATAAATAAATAAATAAATAAATAAATAAATAAATAAATAAATAAATAAATAAATAAATAAATAAATAAATATTTGAGGGGGAAAAAGTCTGTGTTGGCATGTAGAGTTAATATTTAGAAACGCGGTATTTCTTCAATCTTGACTACTGGGTATTTTGTCTGGATTGTCAAAAGAACAAATACCTTCACGTAAAAATCTTTATTGGGAAACATAATTGTTCAAACATCTAGCACGGATGTTTTGGTAAGAAACAGATACCAAAGGCAATACCAACATCAAATTCAAAAAGAGGGGGTCCAACAGATTAGCTCCATTTCTGAGTATCATTTGATCGTCATACGACAAATTAATGAGCGTCCATCACTCAAGCATGGAAAAAAAGACATACTGGTACGTTGCTGGTTCAGTTAATGTCTTGGTATCATTTTGGTTTAACTATATTTTCATTTCAAGAAACGGTTGGAAAACAGGCACCATGCCTACATGAATTCCTCTCGTGGTAATAAAAATGTAAATAACTACAGTTATTGCTGTTTTTATATACAATTATACTTTGTTACAATAAGGAAAGATGGGTATAACTCAATCACTTGGCAATTAAGAGTAATCTTGTTATGTGCAATAACAGTAAGCGTGAAAAAAGTAAAAGGAAGAAGCACAAGTCACAGGACAATACAGTAACACGCACATAACACGGAGAAGATTAGACGGGTGACATATACGGGACAGATATTGGGACCTCCAGTTGCTTGGACAGAATTATAGCTGTGATAACCTATGTTGGCATAGAAATATTCAAACTTAAAATGTTTTTCTGTTGATCGGGACTATAATGGTTTGGTTAATTTGAGGCGATTTGAATCTTCCTGACTGAAAATAATTTTTTTTTTGTTTTTGTTTTTTGTTTTTTTTTTTGCTTTTGAACAGTTATTACTTCCCTACAATAAAGATAGTTTGAGTTAAAGGTGCCAGTGGTATGATGATCTATTTGTTTGGATAACATAATTTGGGCATTCAAAAAATAATGAAAAGACGTATCAGCAGGTGCACCACATATGCAGGCAGGGGAACTTAAGAGTCCTATTTTATGCATGTCTTGATTCAACCGGATGTAACCCATCCTGATCCTAACATGTAAAATATTTAGTCATCTAATACCAATGTAAAATAAGTCGTTAGTTTTCGGTTTGTCTCTCTCCAGTTCACGTTGAAATGATTCTGCATCTTCTGAATTACGAACAGTAAGTGAGAAGATATCCCAATGTCGAATGGTAGAAAGAATAAAGGACTACCCACACAAATTAATTCTGAATTTGGGTTCAGTCAGTTTGTTTTTAGATTTGACATTGTATTGATATTTAGATGATACATTTCCAGGAATTAGGATACCTAAGTACGTGGGTGCATATCCATGGACAATTGTGTAAAAAAAAGTTTTAATCTATGTTTTCCTCTATTTTCTCCCACCCAGTTTCGCTGTCAAGTTTAGAATAGCTTGTTCAACATATTGCTCCCGTCACTGTACGGGCTGGATTCAGTTGAATACTTCCAACATCTGACTCTGTGCATCCACCCCAGACCACATCTCCATACTCGACAATTGGTCGGAGATACATAAACTATACTATTTGCAGAGAACGCCTGCTTAGTTTGTATTGCAAAATGTTCATGACACTGTAAAGTTTAGAGTTACTTGTACAACGTGTTGCTCCCGTCACTGTACGGGCTGCAGGCAGATGAACACTCTCCAAAACAGGTTTGCTTCTGACTCTGTGTATCCCCCCAGACCACATATCCATCCTCTCACATTGGTGGGATATACATACATGTACTATTTCCAGAGAACGCCTGCTTAGTTTATATTGCTACGTTTTCATGACCCCAGCAAGTCTTTAGCTTTGGAAACTATACAATTATAATGATTAGACCGTGATAAAACTAAGCTAGGTGTTATTGAAGCCAAGGTATTTTACAACACAAAATGACGTGTGATGCAGCTGCACAATTTACAAAGTAAGGAGTAGGTGTCATCATGGGTTTTGTTTTTCATTTCTGGTGCAAGAAGTCCATTGTTGCAGTACTTGCTAGGATTTCCCTCGGTTTGTACAGTTAGTCGAGCTGCAACTGTTTATTTTACAATCACTGGGACTGAATATAATACCCCAGTTTGTTTGTCCTTCAGTTATGCACTGGCAGGTGGTGTAACTAAGATAAACTATCCAGCTAGAAAGGGTACATACTGGTTCAGGGGTAAGTCAAATTGTTTTTATCTTAACTTGTATCATAAAAATGTGGTAATTATGTTTGGTTTGATAGGTATTCTTCATTCATAATGAAGCTCTACATTTTTAAGCAAAATTTCACGTATTTAGCTAATTCATCCTTTGCCACGTTCATATTTATTCATTATTATGTGGGTTGTCTTTGCTGAATATTCAGCTTAGACAAGGAGCCGCTGCTCAAGACATTACGGGTATAGACGCCGAAACATGTTCTGAGTAGTAACCCGCTGAAGACCCTTTAATTTATTTGGGCCAATACAGCCTATGTCAAAATTCTACAGAGGAACGTGCGCAATATGGACTTTAGTACTTCCATTCATATATATATAGGTTTGACAGTGACAGGTTAGCTTATGGAGAGTAAAGAGTTTGGACTGCGGAATAGTGTAATGACTACTAGGAAGTGTTTCTGGACAGAAAAGACACAAATGCACAACTGAAACATAATTTTATTTCATCAAGTAAAAGAATGACTCGAATTTGAATGATAAAGTTAATCCACAAAGCATAAGCCGGTAAAAAATGTAGTGAATATAAAACTACGTACGTAAATGAGAAAGTGAATTATTTAGCTACTGATGCAAGTAACCCGATTACCAACTGGAATAAAATCATAATTGGTGTAAAGTAAAACCGTATGTACTTCAAGCAAAACACCAGAAGTTTTCAGGATACAGTGTAAATATTTTTATGCCTTACGTATTCTGTCTAAAATCTATTCCACATATGGCCATGTTACTTATAAACCATAATACAATATCAATGAGTTACATACACAGCCCATATTCGTTTCAAACTTGGTGGCGATGTACTTTGGATGGGTCTCTATCAAGTCTGTTCATATGGTCACACTCCCGTGGATTTTTCTATGATTGTGTTTTGTTCATTTTTTTTGAAAAACCTCAAAAAATCTTCTCGACCCCGACCTAAATTTGTTCAACTTTTTTCTATTTCTATGTGAATTTTTGTGGTTTTTTTTTCTTTTTTCGACCCCCCCCCAAAAAAAACGTCACCCAGATTGTTCTGAAACTTGGGGGAAATGTAGCGTGTGGGAGGGGTAAACAAAATTGTTCGTTAGGTTGTGATATTCTGGATCGCTGATTTTTAACGAATTTTTCAATTCGGCTACTTATCGGTTCACGCATGCACTCCAATTGATAACTATGCAAGTCAATAGGGATTGCAATGGAAATTCACATTTTCGACTTCTCGAAAACTGTCAGCCAGATTCACATCAAGCTTCGTGGGGGTGAACCTCAGGTGGGTCTCTGTCAATTTTGTTCAAATGGTCACGCCCCAGTGGTTGTTGCGTTTTGTTAATTTTTTTGGTAAAATCTTCAAAATATTTCCTTCTCGGAAGCCACTTGCTTCGAAATTGCATAGGGACACTTCTGAGGACCCCTAGACCTTAGTTTGTGCAACAGGTAGCACGGAGTTTTTTTTTCTTTTTTTATACGACTTTTTGTATTTTCCCTACTTTCGACTTCTCCAAAACTGTCAGCCAGATTGGTCTGGAACTCGGTGGGAATGTAGCTTGTGGGAGGGGTAAACAAAAATGTTCACTATGTGGTGATACTTTTGATTCCCGAGCTTTAACTTTTTTCCAATTCGGGTTCCTGTAGGTAATTCCATGTATACCTATATATTGCTCACTGCGTAAGTCGATGGGGATTGCAATGGGGCATACATTTTTGACTTCTCCAAGACTGTCAAAAAGATTCCCTTCAACTTGCTGGGGATGTTCCTTGGCTGGGCCTCCATCAATTTGTTTAAATGGTCACGCTCGAATGAGTTTTTGGATTTTTTTTTCACTTTATGGCAAAATGTTAGATCTTCTCCAAATCCGCTTCGCCAATTGCTTCGAAATTGCATAAAGTCACTTCTGAAGACCCCTAGACCTTAATTTGTTCACCAGGTGGTGCTGCAATTTTTTACTATTTTTGCACCAATTGTTGTGTGTGAAAGCTATCTTTGCCTTATTCTCCAAAACCGCCCCTCAGATTTTTCTGAAACTTGTGGGAAATGTAGCTTGTGGAAGAGTCAAACTGCCTTGTTCTCTAGGTGATGATATTGCGCATCTTTGATTTTAATGAGTTTTTCAGTTTGGATACTTATCAGAACCATGTGGCCTGAAGCTGATTAAAAACAACGATGATTTTTACACGATAATTCCAAAAGCTTCATTATGCACTGCATTAGGAAATGCTCGTGGTGATGTACGACTACTTTTTAACCAGTTTTGTCGACGGGGAGGGGAGAGCGGCTGATGACAGAGGATGCCAGCTGGTGGCGCCACCGACCGCCATCGCCTGCCCACCTCCAAAAGCCAAGTGGAGCTGCAGCCAACGGCAGAGCCTGAGGACAAAAGCCTGGGTTCTGCAGCTGATCAATCATGGCAAGTATACATTTGGCATTCATCTTGTAATAGCTTGTAAAATGATGGACAATCCTTGGGTTCTCATCACCCAAAACATGTTTTTTTTTCTTTTTTTCTTTTTTTTAAGTACAGAAAATTAAACTTGCTTGACTGTGGAAAAATCCAATGAAGCCTCTGTGGTGCTATGGCTATATGTGCAAGCCTACTTTATTGTCATGTTAATCACTGATGATCGTTGCAACATGATGAGATATTGTGTTTCCCACGGGGGGAAATGATTGTCTGAGTGACAGGCATATCACCAGGTGACTCACGAGGCAGCAATTTCCAAAGCTCAGGGGTTTGTGAAATAAACAAAACATACAAGTATTGCACCCAGTCTGTATTACTTAGCTCAGCAGTAATAGAGCTAGATAGAGCTATGAGCACTCTCCACCAGTAACGCAGACATATGTATGGAAGCCGAACTATCCAGCAGGCAGGATAATAAGAAATAAAATATGAATATGACTTTGATATATCTCTCTGATGCATGTCGTATAGGTTAATCAAAGATCCACGTCATTCGTTATTCACTTCAAGTGCATTTAAATTGACAAATTATAATGGCACTGTCAAGCACTACTTTACATCATAGTTATAAGACAACTGTTCAGCTAATAGTTAGCCGAGTATATCACTTGACAATAACGCAAAGGTGAAAGTACAAAAGACATGTAATGTTATCATAAGCTTAGAATGACACGTGTAAAGAGCTGAATAATGATGGCATATTACCCCTAGGAAATATATATATATATATACATATATATAGGGTAAACATCGATATCAATAAAGTCAAAAAGACATATTCATCAACTTATTAGACAATTCAGACAGTGTATTACGCATATCAAATGCAATTCATCAGGTAAGGTTATGTCAATATAATGCACATATGTGCAAACAAGGTCCATATGAAGCACATATGCATACATATACGATATACATGCATACATACTTTGGTAAATATAAACGCACACCTATATAAATATAAACATACACTTACATGTATATACATGCATATATAGGTAAAAAAACAACAAATTCAACTGACGTCGAAGGAGGTAATGTGTAAAAGGGGAAAGAATATCAATTTTAAACATAACTGTCATGTTTCGACAAATGTCCAAGTTACCTAGGGCCTAACATATATATATATATATATATATATATATATATATATATATATGTGTGTGTGTGTGTGTGTGTGTGTGTGTGTGTGTGTGTGTGTGTGTGTGTGTGTGTGTGTGTGTATGTGTGTCTGTGTGGTTCCGATAACCCGACCGACCCCAATGAAAAGGCCCGAGTCACGATCCTCAGCAATTTTTACGAAACATCAAATCTAAAAAAAAAAAGAAAAAAAAGTTTGAAGCCGCCCTTCCCCAATCAATATTGACCAACCCTGGCTGAAAGATTTTATCGAGAAAGTGGCCGGCGTGTGCCGTTATTTTGCAGTAAAGTAAACTCAAACACAGCATTTTAATTCAACTTGTCTGGAGGGTCAACGTGGGCCGGGAAACAGCATAGCAAAACAAAGTTTCACTGTTGTTTGGTGAACAGCACAGGCCGTAGCCCCATTTGTGTGAGCATTTAGGGACCTCACAGCCCCTCTTGATCGTTATCCTAATATTTCGCTAGGTTCCAGGAGTAACTTTCTCTGAGTTAGCAGGGCAAACGGTCGTTGAAGTACTTTTAAATCATGAATTACTATCTTAACTTTAATTTGCCCGCTTGGTTGTGTCTGAAGTAGTTATCACGAATGGTTAATCCAAATGCGACACGATAGACCTTGAACCAACTGGCACGCTGTGAACGCCATTTTGAACATTGCGTAATGCCGCACAAAAATACATTTGATTTGGATATCAAAAGTGAATTGCGGCCACAACATATATCATACCATTATTGATGCTCTGAAACATTTGCAAAATATATACTTTTGGTTGTGTATATCATAACCCCCTCCCCCAGATCATCCCATTACTTTCCTCATGTACAAACCGTTGGGTGCGGAATTCCCAATTTTCAAAATGGCAGCCAAGTACCGGTGAGCCGATTGGCTATTTTTAAGGGGTAGTATACAAAATATATGTGCCATTGGGGTTAAAGGAAGGTTAAGTTGTCGAATAAATGTTATGTACAATATATAATGGGACTTTTCCAGAGTCAGCATTACCTGAAAGTGTAAATACACTGAAATACAAATGTCAGTTGTAGCAAGCGGTGGGCCCCGGAGTAGGGATTTTGTATCAGATACTGAAGTCGCCCTGAGGCTACGATTTAAGTAGTAAGACCCGCCACGATCCCCTGGTGTGTGAAAAATGGAGTTTGGGCGAGAAGGTTGCCCCAATAGTGGATACAGGTCAGAAAGTACCGGCGGGTTTTTATATAAGTGGTAAATATTATTATGCCTATGGCTGTGGATCTCTAACGTTACGGCATTTAAACTCGTTTATATAGAATTTATGTTATTGCGACATGCAGTCGGGTGTCTGTCAGTCTGGCTCAACACAACATTCGGGGTTTGCATATATTTCTTCTCACCGTGTCACTGTACATTAAACAAATTGAGATGTATTGCATTTTTGTAGATTTAGTTGACATTTTTTTTCGTGGAATTGTTAAGATATCATGAAAGAAATCGGGGTGTTACCAACAATGGCATTGGCAGTCGGGGTAGGGGGCTAGTCGTTAATCCCCTTAAAGCAACCTTATGCATACAAACGCCAGCATGTGTTAATGCTCAAAAACCAGACGGTGTCTCTTGAAGTACATCAGAGATTCCTTTGTAAATCATGGTGAAAATATTTGTCCATATTAGTTAATTATTTAATTAATAGAAAATAAATGAACATGTAAACTCCACACAAAGAATGACATTTCTGGTTGAAAACCTATGTCACGAGCACCCGACCCTCCACCCCCACCCCCGGTGAAATGCAACACTTGGTTTAAACATATTTTATTCACAAAAGAAAACAATTGGGAAGAAGGGCAGAGCCCTATGTGAATCCCTCGTGCAAGAGAAGACACGAGCACAGAACAGACGTAACGCACAGTTGGAATTTCCATATATTTGTTTTCCATATCACTGTACCTTAAATATACATGTTTACATAAATTTCAAAGTGGTCAAGTAATCAATTTTGCTGTCTGATCAGCCTGGCCGAACAGACAAATGGTCACGCATGCGACAATGCTTGAGCTAGCTGGATCGCACACGAGTTTTCGTGGTACATTAGGAAATACGGGCTAAAGTTGTCATCATTTGATGCTTCGCAGTTTTCGTGATTGGCCTATTCTAACTAGTGTTTTACTGATTGAAGTTGATATGTAGAACAAGCGTATTAGAATTCTGGCTGTAATAATTGAACTCAATTGCTAGGCCTATAGGAAGACTTTCCCGCTCAGGGCATGTGAAATAACGTTGAAAGGCGATATACCACAGTACTTCTGTTGACCAAAAACTACCAAATTGACCATGATAAATGCTTGTACTTAAAAACCGCTATTAATGGTTTTCGGTTAGCTTGGTATCTTGTCCTATACATTTGTCATATTGCATGCATTTTACAATGTCGTCTTTCGCGCATGTCCTGGAGGACCTAAATCAGCGCCTCTTTGTTCTGTTAGACAATCCAGATTAACTGAATTTAGCCTGTTAAAATCAAAATAAAAAATCTCGATCCCCGCTTTAAAGTAGGCCACCTATGCTTTTGCATTTGTCAGTGGTAATTACAGCGACTTGTAGAATTAATGGGGATACCTATTGTTCCTCGACACCTCCATCCCCATACACACACACCACCACCACCAAAAAAAGGGTCTGGTGAAAGCATGAATGACAGTAAAAAATAAATTCGTGGAAGTTTTAACTTGAATATTCTCAAACAAATTTGCATTCGCCTAAAATAACTTTTCTGCTAATTTCCCATTCGACTATATGTAATTTCGATCATGATATTTTTCGCCTTCACTGATTATCGACGAAGTTGGTTTCGGCAATATGGTATTCAACAATCAGTCCTAGATCCGTTAGAACGCCATTAGTCTCGTGGAATCTTCAAAGGGCTGAAGTGACATCAAATGCTCAACGTGTATAAATTGAGGTGATGTTCCCATCCGAATTCATTCGCATTACAACTCACAACTTACAACTTAGAGAGTAGTTATACACATGTACACACACACACACACAGAGAGAGAGAGAGAGAGAGAGAGAGAGAGAGAGAGAGAGAGAGAGAGAGAGAGAGAGAGAGGCACCGTATTACGCCATATAGGCTATGTCGAGTTGATGCTGCTGATCGAACCACCAGCTCCAAAATGCGCCCCACCCCCACCCCCAATCTGAGGTAAGTGGACGTGTAGCCTAGGCCTATGTTCTATTAGTAAAGAGATTCTATTTCGCCTAAGCCTCAGCTTATTTTACGGCCTTTTTAACAGAGATGCCGACTTTTCTTTAAATCAGGAACCATGCATGAAATCAGGAAAATATTGACCAAGTTTCGGTGTGTTAGCCGAATATTCGACTTTGTGAGTCATTCAGCAAAAGTTTGAAAAAGTTGAATATACAAGACAAAAGTTGAATAAACGAGACTGATCTGTCATATTCGACTTTTTATGCCATCTAGCGAGAGATTGAAAAGTTGACATGATACTCAACGACATTTATCTTAAATATTCCACTTTCTTGAAACAAAAAAGCCGAATATTCAACATCATAGTCGAATAAATGAGATTTATCGTGAATATTCGACTCTGTGAGTCATACAGCAAAAGATTGAAAAAGTTGAATATTCAAGATAAAAGTTTTGTATTCAGTAGAATATACAACACAATACTCAAAATTTTTGAAGGTCTAAAAAAGATATTTACCTTGTAAGATGACGAAACAATGACCTTGTGGGTTATACACATAGATTTAAGTGATTTCATATGCTTTTATAATTATGCAAATGAAACATTTAATTTCAAGGTTTCTCTATGAATTGAAAATGGAAATTTCAAAATTTGTTCAGTCGTTGGGTATAGATGCAATGATTAAATACCATATTCCACATTAAGAAGCCAGTAGCTTATGTACTATTTTACTTCTTAACCTGTTTTTTTTGTTTGTTTGTTTGTTTGTTTGTTTGTTTGCTTGTTTTTTATTTTTATTTATTTATTTTTTTGTTTGTTTTGTTATTTTTTTAACTTAATTGCATGCAATCTATCCTTGTGTCAACAGTCAATATTTTTCCAATGCAGTTAGGTAAATCAATAGGAGAGGTCACAATTGCCAATTATCTGTGTATTCAGCTGAATACACAATCTAATACACAGAATTCTTCAGGGCTAGAGATGTGTATTCCCATTGGATTGCATGTTAAATTAACCTCAAATTAAAAGACTACTTTTAAAAATACAAGAATAAAATTTACGTGAATAGTTTAGTTATGTACATAATTTTGCCACACAAATTCTGCTGTTTCTGCAATTAGTGGTTTTAAAGTTATTGAGCTGTAAATTACAATGAAAAGAAATGGGAATACACAACTCTAAGTCCTGAATGACTAAAATGCCCTCTACAAGAGAGCAGTAGAAGCTTCTCTTCTTGCTCTCCCCTATTGCACAGGAACACTGCTTGTTGGGAAATTACCAAGTGCTGTGTGACTCTCGGTATACAATGATTTGATGAATTATTTACATCAAAGAAAACGGGTAACTTCAGGGGTTATGGGGCAACTTGAGAAAACATTCTTGGTTTCCCATTGGCAACTTGAGAAAAAAATTCTTTTGTACCCTCCTTACACATAATAATATGTTGGCATTGAAAAATAAAAAATGAACATTTACAGGGTACGTTTTTGCTAGTCTGAACGTACTCTGGGTACATTTGAAGGATGGGTACGTTTTGACCACAGTACGGGTTGCCATGGAACCGTTAAGACCATATTGATTCTATAACTTGCTAATAGATGGCGCTGTTCCAAGTCTATTGCAAACTTGCAACTGAAAGCCTTGAATTTTGAAAAACCATGTCCAAGTATCACGCACGTTCGAATTGCCTGTACATTCAACAAAATCTATGTATTTTGTCGGTGTAGCAGATTAAATATACTGATAAAGCGTCAATTTCTACTTTCTTGAACGTTTATATATATATATATATATATATATATATATTTTTTTTTTTTTTTTTTTTTTTTTGTTTTTTTTTTTTGCTTTTGCTTTTGTTTTTAAATAAACATTAATCCTTTACCCGGATGTTGTTGCATCAATTGTGAATCGGTGACGTCGTTTCAGCTAGACTGTGACACAACCACGACTTCATATATTTTCAATTTTTTCACATACTTTTCATTATGTTTGCATGTGAGTATAAACATCTCGATTTTCCTGTTTATTTCTTTAAAAATATATCTATCTATTTACTTTTTGAATGAAATTTCGTGCGAAATATTCTCAGCAACGTTACGAGTTATGCTCGGGAAATTTTGTGTGACAGTAATCTCATGGGCGAAATTGAGCATCTGAAATATATAAATTACATAGATTTGAAATTCTACCGTTCAATATCTTCAAACAGACAATGTTAGGAGTGGAGAATCTGAGCTCCATGCTGATAAAATTACATATGATCAAAGTGCACAGCAGTTGGAGACGGTCGTTTGCGAAGCTAAAAGGCACTATGGGGATAGATTAGTCGACCGCATTAAAGAAAACCCAAAGGTCTTCTGGAACTACACAAGGCATTTTTCCAGATCCTCCTCCACTGTTGATATGATTCAAACTGGTCAAAATCAAATCACTATAGACTTTGAGAATGCTGAAGCTCTAAATTCGTATTGTGTATCAATTATGACTCAAGAACCAGAGATTACTATTCCACTACCGCAAGAACCGAATCCTAAAAACATTCTTTTCGACTTTGATATTCTACCAATTATGGTCCGGGATAAATTACTCAAACTTGAATTAAACAAAGCTTGTGGGCCAAATGGAGTAAAAATTAATGTTTTGAAAAAGTGTCCTAACCTTGATGTACCCTAATCTATTCTTTTTACTCAGAGCCTCCGGACAGGATCCTTGCCTCAAACCTGGAAGGATGCCGATGTCACCCCCCTCCCCCCCCCCCTCCCATTCACAAAAAAGGGTCAAGACAGGTTTGCTCCAATTACCACCCTGTCTCACTGACCAGTCATGTAGCAAAAATTTTAGAAAGGTTTATATGCGACAAAATGTCGAAATTGGTTTTGGATAATATTTTTCTTAGTTGTGACCAACATGGGTTCCAAGATGGTTATATTTGTATAACCCAGTTGCTCGAGTGCCTCTTCTCTTAGATTGGTCTAGTAATTTTGACGAATAACTGGAGACCCATATAATTTATTTAGATTTCACATTTGCCTGACACAATATCAGTCCGTAAATTAAGATAGACGGCCTGGCCGGTATAAGAGGCAAACTATTTAAATGGCTTGAGAATTTTTGAAAGGAAGAAGGCAAAGAGTGGTCTTAAGGAACGGGATGTCTGGATGACAGAATATCTCAAGTGAAGTCCCTCAAGAGTCCATTTTGGGATCACTTTTGCCCCTTATTTACATAAATGCCATACCAGGCATCATAAATACAATTTTCAAACTATTTGCTGATGACACCAAAGTGTATAATGCTATCTGCAATATAACAGACTGCGAAAACTTAAGATAGATCTAAATGCCCTCAGTGGCTAGTCCGATACCTGGCCACTCTATTTCAATGTTGAAAAATGTGTTGCTCTTGCATCACATGAGAAAGTAACTTGTGTTTACACTTTACACCGTCCCTATCTGAACACAGTTTCTCAACAGAAAGACTTAGGAAACCTATTTTCAAAAATCTCCACGCAAGAGGTCATATCCAAGAAGTAAATAAGAAAGCAAACCAACGGATAGCCTTTATACAGAGATGTTTTACCGCACTAGACAACAAAATAGAAATTCTATATAAGACCCTAGCAAGACCAGTGCTTGAAGTTGAATACGGGGCCAATATTTGGAGTCTCTAGCAGCAGAAGGATATTGACGCCCTAGAAGCAGTACAAACACGTTGTTTGAGACCCTCAACAAGAGAAATTATGCTAGAATCTTTAGAGGATCACAGAACTTTTAGTGATTTGTGTGAAACTTACAAGATCCTACATGGACTGTACAAACTCAACCCCGATAAGTTTTTCTCACATCCGACCATAATTTTAAGGGGTCACTCTTTGAAACTATCAAAAAGATGTACAGATCATAATACATTCAATTTGTTCTTTTCAAACAGATTGGTTGATAGATGGAACGATTTGCCTGAGGACGTGGTATCTGCACCAACTTCGTCTGCTTTTAAGAGAAAATTAAGAAGAGTGAGATCCCTACCCTAGTGGTTGGACGGATAACCAATCAATGTCGAGCGCAAAAAGGATTTCAGTGGCATTGGTCCGTGTTGGGAGGCGTTTGCCGGCATTTGCCCAATGCCAGCATTTGTTTAGCTGGCAACCGCTCTGAAATGCCGAAATACTCTCCGAAAGAAGTTACTACTTGTGTATTAGAGATGCCAGCTGTCCCTCATCATCAGGGACAATCCCTGAAACAAGCTGAAAATGTTACCAATTTACGGTGGGTGTCCCTCATTTGAGTATTTGCTGCTATATTCTTTGTTAATTATTTTGTGTTCCCGGTGGTGTTGACTGCCGGAACCTGAAATGACATTTTGAATGTCATGTGGCCTCCCTGATATGTATGTATGTATGTATGTATGTATGTATGTATGTATGTATGTATGCATGCATGTATGTATGCATGCATGTATGTATGTATGCATGCATGCATGTATGTATGCATGCATGCATGTATGTATGCATGCATGCATGTATGTATGTATGTATGTACGCCTTTGCATGTGATAAATACATGAATGTGTTACTGGCTCCTATAAATTTATTCTGCACAGGGGCGGATCCAGGCTTTCTTTAAAAAAAAGGGGGGGGATACCGGGGACGTCCTGGGAAATTTTTTTGAAATCAGTATGCACAGTTGCGTTTTCCTGGCATTTGAGACTCTATTTTCACATGGACAATTTGATATCTGAGACACACCAATTCACTAAACTGGGCTTTCCCGTTAGCTTTTATATTTCCTTTATGGGTATGGCATACAGGGTTTCACAAGTCCCAAACTTTTTACTGGATGGCAGGGCCAGTGCTTCAAAATTTCTGCTGGCCCTAGTCTGCCCCCAATCATTCCGGTCAGCGACTGCGACAACATAATGCCTGCACTTATTTCGTTCAAGTTGGTTCATCCAGGGACGTGTTATATAACACGTCCCTGGTTCATCATACATTTTTTGCGTTCACAACATTTAAATCTATACCGTGCAAGCCTACATTTTGGCAAGCTCTGTTTCTTAAACTTGAGATGCTAGTGGATACAAATATCATCTAGAAGACTGACAAAAAGTTTGTTGTATCCGTATGATTCCTTGTACTGCCTCTAGCATTAAATTATGTATTGAAAGCCAATCCATATAGAGCCGATATAACCAAACCAGAAAGTAACTACAAAGATCTAATAATTTTACTGGTACTGTATTTACTTCCAGTTAGACTTCTGAATGTCACAATTCGAGTTCCTAAGTAGCTACAAATGTGTACATCTATGTTTTTGCTGCTTTTTAAATGTTGGTATAGCTTGACGAAAATGTACAGTGTTGAAGTTGCATGGACTTGCTCTATCGATTGGTGCACATACCGATCAACGAAATATTATGCTAATTGAATAAATATGCGAACATGAAAAACCTAGATATGGGAGGACACCTATTTTAAATTTATCTATTTCTCTGTAAAAATCTAGTCCAAAGTTCTAAAAATGATGCTCTTTCGTTCCAAGCACCATGAACCAAAAAACTGTCCTCCAAATTGTCCCTATTAGGCCCATATTGGAATATAAGTCTTCACTTTTGAAAATTAACGTTTTGGATATGCAAATTAGCGAATTTTCAACTTTGCAGTCTCATCATCTTACAACTGATGCAGAAAAGAACAAACTGACAGACACTGTTAAGTTTCATGGTACTTTGAAAACATGGATCTTCTTTTCCCTGTTTTTTCCGTATGGTGGTATTCTTAAATACACAAAATAAAAAAAGAAAGCCACTTCAAAGCACTTTCCTACGTTTCACTGTATTTAACAATTTGCACAATAATTCTTTGACATGTACCCCAACTGACAGATTAAGACTATACAATCCCAAAAATTATACATTCATAAACTAAAAAGCAAAGATTAAGAGGAAGACAGCTCTGAAGTTGTACCAAACGAAACTACACGGATAGTTATTAGGATACCCCCCCCCCTTTAGCGGCAAGGAATATAATTCCAGAAGGGGTATTAAAGGATGATCTATATTTATTTCATACTCCTTAAATATTTTTTTTCCTTTTCGATGAAATAATTATATCATGGTAATAAAATATGGTAGCAGTTTACTCAAAAATGGACACACTAAGACTATGTCAAAAATTACACCTTTAGCTTCATTCAACATAAAAACAATTCTGTTTGGAACATCAACAAAAATGAACTCAAAGAATATGGAAATTTTTAATGCTGTCCACTATTACATAAAAGCAACTGGAAGATTTAATGTTTGACTCTTGTTACCAATTTACGTAATGCTCACAGACTGGCCTACCCTCCCCTTCCTTCTTACCACAGTCCGTAATGTCCTGTTTGTTATCTATTCGTTATCTAGATGTTATCCATTTACTTGTTGTGTGTCTGTTTATGTACAAGAGGCCTTCATATAGGCATCGCCTGTTGGCCAATTGTTTTTGCAATAAATATGTTTAAACCAAGACTATGTTGTTACGACTGTAAAACGAACGTAACACACATTCTGGTCAAATCATTTTAAAATTCACTGAGACATGACCCCCAACACGCAAATTGCAAATCATTCGTGATAAAATGTCAACCTGCCTAATACTGCAAGGGAACGAACTATTTTTTCCCAAATCCTTCTGGATCTCCGTTTATACCGCCACGAAAATCGATCAGCAGACATGATGTATACTGTGAAACAAATTCCATACGGGGACGCAGAACTACCACTGAAACGTCCTGTACGTCCTATAGATATCAGACTCACAATGGATATATATATATATATATATATATATATATATATATATATATATATATATATATATATATATATATATATATATATATATATATATATATATATATATATGAATGCCAATTTCTGCACAAGTAAATGATAAATTTCTTATCTGCATCTTGATATATAAAATATGTCCAATTTCATTTGAGGAAATTGCCAGTTTTGTACAATCAGTTCTACAAATTTCAACGGACCACCAATCTACTAGTGCGTATAAAAAAAAGAACAATGCACCATATTTTATGTGTTCATAGTTAAAAACAAATGACAAGTATCCCCAAAACGGGGCAATTTTCGGTTAAAGAAAGGGATCGGTAATCCTGGGTACACTGGAAGGTAAATGTTCGTGCACGTTACCTAAAGTTAATAATATTAGAATGTGTCTGCGAAAGAACCGCAAGTTATGCCTCTTGTACCTGCATTGTAGCCCTGTCAGCTGGACTTGTACTCTTAATGTGACTGTTCATTGGTTTGGGGTGAAAGGCGTAAACACACGTTTTCCCTGCAATTACAAGTAATCAAATAACAATTGGTTGTCATTGGACTGGAGACACTACTTTCATTTGTGTGTATATATATATATGTATATAAATATATAAATATATATATATATATATATATATATATATATATATATATATATATATATATATATATATATATATATATATATATATATATATATATATATATATAAACAACCTGTGAATTCTGTGTGTTAATTTGCGATATAAATCACCGGGGCTCGAAGCCATCAATCGAAATGCTTCCTGCTTGACTGTAGCCCTAGTAATGGACATTAACTTTATTCACCTGCGACTCAGGCATAATTGTGTACGTTCTTGTGATCCAATCTTGACCAAATTTGACACGGACATCCTGGATCCAAAGGACGTACCAGCGAAAAAGATGTTTGTACTGTGCAAACGATGCTCCGTCAAGGTTATAAGATGTGAATACTCATACAGTGCCGTCTATCTTAGAACCAACCACCAATCATTCTTCTGATTGAAAGCTTTGAGCTCTTGGTACTCAAATGTAATGTGCATAATAAACCTGTGGACCAAGCAGTCTGTTATGAGGGAAATCCAACTGAGACAAGACCCCATGCGTAAAAAAAAACAATTGGAATAGATTTCAAATTTGTTCTGTGCATATTCTTATAAAAGATATTTCAACTTATATATACTCCACTGACAAAGAGAGGAACATGTCTGGAGCCAGTTTGGATTAAATATATATATAATATAAATATATATATATATATATATATATATATATATATATATATATTATGGAACGCCGTTTCTTGTTTTAAGTTTTAATCAGTATTTGATCACATGATTAAATATTTGATCAGAACAACAAATCAATTTCATCAGGTGAATAAATGTATTTGTTCATGTGATTAAATACTGTCTATTTGTTCCTCTGAATAACCTGATTTGATCTTCTTATTGAATCGATTTGCTCTTCTAATCATATGGATTTAATCAGAGAAATAAATAAACTCTTATTGATTTGGCCAGAAGAATAAATAGATGTTATTTGAACTTCTGAATAAATCAAATTGTTCTTCTGATCAAATCGATTTGATCATATCATCAAATATTCCCCCAACTTAATCAAATTGACGCTCCCTGTCAGATTTGTTCCGTGGATCAAATATTTATACTCCGGAACAAATCACTTCCGCCAGCATTTGATCCGCGCAACAAATAGTAAAACACGCAAAAGATATAATCTCGAAATGTCCGCGATATCTTCAACACGGACATCGCGGGCGTTTACAACGCGGACAGTTTCTGGCTTTGTTTAGAGATTAAAGCGGGTGAAGCCGGCCGTGCACAATGGATCATCATTATTTATCATTTGAATATGATTATGTTTTGGCGGGATTACATGAAAATTTGGACCATGGTTCCATGATCTATCGCTCTTGCTTTCGGGATGGATATGAGGATTCTTTTTCTCTCATTCTTTCTTTCTAAAATGACTGGCAACATCTAACCAAATAAGTAAACATTTCCTTTAAAATTTTATTAACGTCTACAAAAAAGGGAACAAGTTTACTTTATTCAGTAAAAATTTACTGAAAAAAAATGTAAATTTGGCTTTAACTTTACAAAAATCACAGACAGCATCTAACCAAACAAGTAAACATTTACTTTCAAACTTTGTTCATGTTTACTAAACAAAGAATACATTCCCTTTATTCAGGAAAAAATTATTGAAAAACATGTGAATTTGGCTTAAATATCTAACGAAGTAAGTAAACATTTACTTTCAAACTTTATTAAAATTTACTTTGAAAGAGCACATTTACCTAATTTAGTGAAGATTTAATTAAAAATACATATTTTGGGCTAATCTTTACTAAAAATCAAAAGCTATGTTAGAATATAAGTAAAGGTTTACTTTGAATTATTGTGTATTTTCACCTTGACAGGTCCAAAGTTTACCTAATTAAATAAAAGTGTGGACATAAATTTGGCCTTTCACCCCAGCACGATGGACAGATGATAGATGGATGACATACCATACTATAAGCTCAGCTGACTGCCAAGTCATCCGAGCTAAAAACTTCCTTAGAAACTCAAAAAAAAACAAAAAAACAGCAATAACTAGAACAGACTGATTTTCCAACAGAAAATCAAATGTCTCCCGGTGGAACACTTACGTCTCTGAATAAGCTATAGGTGATAACAAATTACAAATGACCAAGTTTGCTTGAAAATTACAATCCTATTTTAGCTCTCACCTAGATACATTACTCTAGCAATTTTCATCAAGTTCTTCAAGACTTATTGCAGAGAAACCAATTTAACACAAATGACCCAGTGACCTTGATAATTATGTCAAGGTCACCCAAATACAATCCCAACCTTGGTCTTACCTTGATACATAATCCTACCAAGTTTCATCAAATTCTATCAAGTTCTTCATGACTTATCGAACGGAAACCAATTTCACATAAGTGACCCTGTGACCTTCAGAATTCGCTCATGGTCATCCAAATACAATCCCAACCTAGGTCTTGCCTAGATACATAATCCTACCACGTTTCATCAAATTCCATCACGTTCTTCAAGACTTATCGCACGGAAACCAATTGCACATAAGTGACCCTGTGACCTTGAAAATTAGGTCAAGGTCACTCAAATACAATCCCAACCTAGGTCTTGCCTAGATACATAATCCTACCAAGTTTCATCAAATTCTGTCAAGTCCTTCAAGACTTATCGCACGGAAACCAATTTCACATAAGTGACCCTGTGACCTTGAGAATTCGCTCAAGGTCATCCAAATACAATCCCAATCTAGGTCTTGCCAAGATACATAATGCTACCAACTTTCATCAAATTCCATCAAGTTCTTCATGACTTATCGAACAGAAACCAATTTCACATAAGTGACCCTTTGACCTTCAGAATTCGCTCAAGGTCACTCAAATACAATCCCAACCTAGGTCATGCCTAGATACATAATCCTACCAAGTTTCATAAAATTCCATCAAGTTCTTCATGACTTATCGAACAGAAACCAATTTCACATAAGTGACCCTGTGACCTTCAGAATTCGCTCAAGGTCACTCAAATACAATCGCAACCTAGGTCATGCCTAGATACATAATCCTACCAAGTTTCATCAAATTGCATCAAGTTCTTCAAGACTTATCGAAGTGACCCCTGTGACCTTGAGAATTCGCTCAAGGTCATCCAAATACAATCCCAACCTAGGTCTTGCCTAGATACATAATCCTACCAAGTTTCATCAAATTCCATCAAGTTCTTCAAGACTTATCGCACGGAAACCAATTTCACATAAGTGATCCTGTGACCTTCAGAATTCACTCAAGGTCACCAACTACAATCCCAACCTAGGCCTTGCCTAGATACATAATCCTACCAAGTTTCATCAAATTCCATCAAGTTCTTCAAGACTTATCGCACGGAAACCAATTTCACATAAGTGACCCTGTGACCTTGAAAATTAGGTCAAGGTCACCCAAATACAATCCTACCTAGGTCTTGCCTAGATACATATCCTACCAAGTTTCATCAAATTCTGTCAAGTCCTTCAAGACTTATCGCACGGAAACCAAGTGTTGAAGAACCTGAAGAAGAAGAAGAAGAAGAAGAAGAAGAAGAAGAAGAAGAAGAAGAAGAAGAAGAAGAAGAAGAAGAAGAAGAAGAAGAAGAAGAAGAAGAAGAAGAAGAAGAAGAAGAAGAAGAAGAAGAAGAAGAAGAAGAAGAAGAAGAAGAAGAAGAAGAAGAAGAAGAAGAAGATGCGGAAGAAACGGGCACTAAAACAATATGTCCCCGGCATCCACCGGGAGACATAATTCTTGCATTTCTGAGAATTTTGAGGAAACTAAGCAGGTAGTATATAATATATTTCTGATAATTTTGAGGAAAAGATACAAGTAGTGTGAATATATAATACATGTATGTATATATATATATATATATATATATATATATATGTATGTATGTATGTATGTATGTATCCCAAATATAGGCCTGCATTGTCCCTTATACTGATCTTTCTGTCGTGTAGCATCCAGCACTTTTATGGGGAAATATCACATCGCTATTAGGGACAATACTGAGTCTGACCAATCACAATGCAGAGAAATAGTTACCCTAGCAACATTCAGTATATCCCAAGGAAGGATAATGGCCTCCCATTGAAACAGCCCGGCAAGTCTGTATATCCCTCATTTTTATTTCTGTATGTAATAACCAATCAAAAGGCTTCCCTTCTGTTACCCTGGCACCCAGTCTTTTGCTTTTGTATTTGAGATACATAGATCCTCCTGAGTGCTGTATCCTCACAACCCACAGGAGGATACCAAGTTAACCATGAGATAAAATCTGAGTATATATATGAACTACCTGCATCTTTTCCTCAAAATGCTCAGATATGCAAGAATAAAAAATAAAAACATCAACAACAACACAAGTCAAGTGTCCAAAATTTTCAAAAGGATTTTTTAGCACACAACAATACAAACTCCCCCCCCCCCCCAGTTTGCAATAATATACAAATCTATGCCAAATGTTGCTGTCTTTATATGGTTGAAAATAACATTATAAACAAACATTTCATGCATTTCTCCCTCATAAAGTTATATGAATTCACCCCGAATTGTTGTGGACAGATGGTAATTCTTGCCTCCACACATTCTGTTCAACCTGCACAGAAGTCTGTACAGCAACACATATTCACAAACTGTGGTGATCATCTCATCCTTCCCACACCGACTGCCAGAGACCCATCTTACATTGGTCACTGTAGGTATGCATACACTTGCTCATTCACAAGCTCCGTGTACCCTATACATGTACTAATACTAGGTACTAACTTACTGACCGATGAGCACTGATTAGGTTGTTCACACAGTGCATGCACTAGAACTGGAGTAATTCTTCAAATATTATACATTTTTGTGTGTGGAGTGATTCTGAACTCTAGTATTGTGTAAGTAGCATCGAATATTCAGAACTAGAATAAACCATCTGTGTTCTATGCAGCATAATGCCTATGAATCCTCAAAAATCTAATTCTTGCACACAGATATTGATTGATCCGGCTCTTTCAAATTATTGTATGCTAAACACAGAGAGAATCTGCTTTAAATCTAGTTTTGTGAACTGGGTTTGGATTGGTTTACTGAATCATCATAGTCATATTCTATTGGATAAATGTCAACTGATACATTAATACAAAATTACCCAGCTCATGGGCAAATTCATCTGGTTGCCCTTCTGAAGGTAAATATCTTGACAGCTGATGGTTTCAGGGAAATGTACATATAGTACAGGTTCAGTATTTTTATTCAACTGATATATTCTTATGTGTAAGATTTAAAAATTAACATACTGAGTTTTAACTGGCCAAAATCATTTTGCCACAAACATACATCAAATATTGAACTGTAATACCTCTAGGATAAAAACTATCAAGTCCCAGAAGTTTGAATCAACAACACTGAACTGTAATGCCTATAAGATTAAACGATCAAGTACTAGAAATTTAAATCCACTGTATATACCTAACTTCCGAAATGTCATTTTTCACGGTGGAAATAGTAAGTGCAGATATATTTGCACTTTTCTTCTCCAAACTTCAGTTTTTGTGAAACTTATTTTCCCAAATTGTAGCCTTTTTGTAGCTTGGTTTACAAGCTGCACATAACTTTAGAAATTCATCAGTCAAGTCCATCCAATGAAGACAGAGAAGCATAGCCATTACCACTTATAATAAGTCTAATATAATCATGATTTAAGGGCTCACAATGGTTTTGATCTGTTTACCATGTCCTTCCTTCTTCATGCTGCTGCATCTATAGGCATGCGACAAAAATACATATCAATTAAAGTATACATTCCCTGAAATTACACATTCTACGCATGTAAAATTGATTGTGTATTTAAATAAAAAATGGAGCAAAAATATTTAACAAAAACTAAAAACTGAACTTTGTTACTTTAAACATAATAGATTCTAAAATGATTTGGAAGCAGTAGCCAAAGACATCCTTTGATTCGGCCAACATGAGCCATTTAGATCCGTAGACTCAACCAAACCTCCCCAGATCAGTACCTGCACATCAATGTGAAAGGTTACGTCGGCGTACTATTTCTCAATGCTCTAGCTTTGTTGATGTCACCAAATTGGAAGCGTTTGTTAACAGGGCACGTACTTGAAAACACTGGGTGAACCAAGGTAGGCATACATTTTCGAGGGGAGTTTGAGCACATTTGCCACATTTCTGAGCCAGAATACGTAAGCTGACACAGACATTTTAGAGTAAGCTTTTAAAGTGACCGTCCTCAGTTTGTATGGCTGAATCTTAATCGTTTAGGCAGCCATAGAACCTTAAGCTGCAGTTTTGGTTCTAGGTCTGCATGAACAATTCAGATTCTGCCACACAAATCTCGGAGGGTCACTTAAAAGCTATAACTCTAATTTACTATTGATCAAAATTGTACAGTAATTTGCTGTTAAAAAATATGAACATTTTCAGAGGGAATGGCCCTTCACATTTTTTCTGTATAGCCTGGTTCCCAAAAAATGGCAATGCAAAGTGATATGTTAGATTATTTAAGATTTTACAACTTTAACTCTTTCACTGCTGAATTTTAGACTGAGTCAACGGCTTTCCTCGGCGCACTTTGCGCAAAGTGTGCCGAGCAAAGCTGCTGACAGAGACCTTTACCTTCGTTGAAACTCTATATTCTAGCCTAGGCCTGCTGGTACATAAATGAAAGGTCTTTGCGTAGATAATTTGAATATGATATCATTATAGATTCAAATAAATTCAACAATAGTTGCTTACAGCAATGAAAGAGTTAACTAACATTTGTGTTCTGGCTCTAAAACTAGAATGAATTTCAAAATTCCGAAGGGCTATTCCCTGCAAACCATTCTTTTTGTTCAAACGAGATGCATGTAGTAAAATGTCATCAAAAAGTAATAAATCAGCACAGTACTTGTTCAAAATTTCTCTTTGCAGAATTCAGGGAGTCTGAGAAAATTGGAGAAATTTGTTTGCATTTTTGCCAGAACTTAATAATGTACGGTTGAATGAAATCTCTAGAATGTGTAAATTCAGGCAATTAAACATGCTTTGTAATTTGATTCATAACTTGGGACCTGAATGGAGGCAACAGGGCGAATATAGCATGACACTGTAAACTGGCCTCAAAACCATTGCGAGGCATTAGTATTTCAACATCCTCAATTTTAATTCATATGGCTTGATTGCAAAATTTGTAACTTTAATGCAAGCTGTAAAGGATTTAAGTGAACCAACCATCTCTATCTAAATAATCAAACATGCAACTAACAAAATGACTCACCCAGTGGGCAAGTATTTCAAGTTTCACTCAGTGCATGCAGCTAGTATATTATGATGAAATGTAGATTTTGAAGCACTTGATCAAAATTAAGACCCCTTTGCACATACATTTTCTACAGAGTGCTTCTCATCCTACTCAATATATATATATATATATATGTATATATATATATATATATATATATATATATATATATATATATATATATATATATATTGAGTAGGATGAGAAGCACTCTGTAGAAAATGTATGTGCAAAGGGGTCTTAATTTTGATCAAGTGCTTCAAAATCTACATTTCATCATATATATATATATATATATATATATATATATATATATATATATATATATATATATATATATATACATATGTACATGGATAATATGTCTGACAATACTAATGACTTAAACCCAGCTGGTTTATGAACAATACTGGTTTTTTTACATTAGCTCAACATCAGCTGCTTTGATTCATACACTTATAAATACATGTTTGCCCACATTTACACAGTTTATGTTTTTTACAATTGCTCAGATCTGCTGTCGTATATGTATTGACTCACATCAAAGCAGCTTATGATCCAGCTTGGTTTTCAGCATGTGCTCAACATCCCCTGTTTTGCCCAGCTATGTTTGCCCACATTAACACACCACAATAATTCAGATCTGTTTAAACAAGAACTGCCGTCATATATATTGACTCAAATCCGGCTAGCTTATGATCCATCTTGTATCTTAACATAAGCTCGACATCAGCTGAACATTTTGTCCAGTTCATTTATGTTTGCCGACATTTAACACATTGATTTACAATAGCTCAGATCTATTTAAACTCCTGACATATGATTTGTACAAAGTAAAATCTGGCTAGCTTATGATCCACCTTGGTTTTTAACATGAGCTCAACCTAGCTGGGTTTTTTTTACCCAGTTCATATGTCTGCCCACATTAACACAGTACTTTACAATAGCTTAAACCATGCAGACCTGTTCAAATCAAGAAATACTGAACAGCTCTAGGTACCCTACACAACTTCTTTAAAAAATTGTGTTACCAGTCTTTTCCTATCCATTTGCCTGCACTGACCAACCTTCTTGCAAGCAAAATGCTTGTACCTGTTGTGTATTACACAGTGTGAAGTGTTTATACCTGAACTGTACACCACTTGCTAGCAGACAAGATGTGACCAGAAGACACTCTGACAGCCTCCTTGAAATGGCATTTGATCCTTGGACGGCCTTTTCACCTAACCTACATTTCTCATCCTTGCTTCTAACCACTGCCCCCCCCCCCATCCCCCCCCCCCAGGATGAAACCAACAGATATTAAGAGGCTCATGGGCCTATTGCTCTGCTGCCATTGGTGTCAGGATGAAGGGTGTGCATATAATCCCAGTGACCTTTAAAAGTAGGCCAAGATTATCTATGTTACCAGATATGATCAATGCACCTTAGGTATATTTGAGAACAGGCTGATTTTCCGAGAGAAAATCAAATGTCTCCCCATGCACCCTTACTACTGTCACCCTTATTTTGATAAATAGGCATACCCATTCCAATGATCTACAGATACGGTGAAAGCACACTCTTTATTGACATTTCAAAATCTAACCAAAGAATACCCATGCAGAAGCACAAGCACACTCTCATAGAGGCTTGAGCATTGTCCCAGCAAATTTTCACTTAAGGGCTGTTTTACAATCAGGGTACAAATTCTATATTCTGCACATAATCATGTTATACCACAATAATATATAAGGGTAAAACCAAGTTGCTACATCAGGCTGTACCATCCGACATGTCTAACCTATGGTATGACATGGTCTGTCATAAACCTGATTACAGAATTACCTGGTAGTGACGCATGATGTTGTACCAGACTTTTGACAAAATGGTGTCTCATTTCATTTTTGTTCAGATTTATATTCCTTGTTCATATAAATCATTCATCACAGGTAAAAAAAATTAAGTGCTCCATAGAAGATTAGAACCTGGGGATTGATGCTTTGCACCTTAGGTTTGGTCTTTCCGACAGTTTGGTAATAATAATATGACCAAAAGACATCAGTCTTTTGTCAGTCAAATATTTCCTCTCCGGAACTACACTGATTTTAAAGAAATATAATAAATATTTGTTGGTAAGTAAAATCTCAAAATGACAAGCTATATGGATCAAAACTAATAAAAAAAGTAATAGCTGTGCAGAGACTTTTTTCCTGGTCTGTGTTCAACAGAAATGTTTGTCTGTCAAAAACTGTTCCTCTCCGGAACTGCATAACACTACCATGTACATTTATACTATTAAGAGTTATGTCCTTATTTTGTGTGTTTTTTAAAGTTGCCACCATATACAACTACAAAGTGTCCTGGTCTTTCATCAAAAGTTAATCTGGTGAGAGTTTGACTGGTTCTAATACATGTGTCAAAAATTTCCGGAAATTTACCGAAAGTATATATGACATTACCAAGCTTATAAATCAAGTTTTCCTCTACAAACCAAGCATGCGCTGTATTATTTTTGTCTTAGGCTATTCTAACGTGAAACTGTGCTTCAGAAAATAGTGTTTGTATCAGTTTACATGTTTCTGTGTACATTAATTAGCAACTTATACTGAGTGCACGTGTGTTAGCAATGGCCAATATGCTTGTATAAATGTCTTCAAATAGTCTCATTATTGGTTTGTTAACTCCATATATGTCCAACTGAGGTTTATTATAAATCAAAACAGAACATATAGAAAAGAGTAAATATGTTAAGTTATGGATTTCTTCTACTGTAGAAAAGTTCCGGAGAGGAATTTTTTTTTTTGACATTTTAATCACACTTTTTTCATCAGGATTGTATTGATTGAATGGGATGGGACCAGTCAATGCAATTCTTCATATAGTCTAAAAGTTGCATTTTCAACAATTTTTACAATCATATAATGATGCTATACTTAATTGTATATCAAAAAAAAGTTATTAGGTTCATTACTGCAAATATTTATGAATTATGCTTCAATTTTCTGCACACGCTATGGATCACCATGTACATATACATGTTATGTAATAATTTAACATCTCAGTAAAATTGCACCAACATACATGTATGTGCAATGTATTGGACATATATATATATATATATATATATATATATATATATATATATATATATATATATATATATATATATATTATATATATATATATATATATATAACATATATATGGCAGGGACCAAACTTACTTGGGGTATAGAACAATTGAGCCAAATTTAACACTTGAGGCAAGTTGCCCTCTCACTCTCATATATATATATATAATGTGTGTGTGTAAAGACTGAATCAGTTCTGTGAAAATTGTCCAAAGGAATTGGATCCTGAATTTTCCTTGTTACTTCTGGTGTCAACCACTGGGGGCGTTCTCTAACTTCTCTTCATTTGCTATACTCAGCGATAATGTGACTTTTGTGGCATGTAGAGTACAACCATGCTCTACATTTCATCCATGAGTTCCAATTTTGCGATTAGCACAGTTGCCATATTGAATAAATTAGTGCCAAAAATTGAAGGAAAGCATTGTGGAACTCAGCAGTTCTCTGGGGCTTCTGTACATAGCTTCGGTATATGAATACAAGTAATGCGATTTCACGATGCCTGGATTTACATGTTGTGTGCCTGGTTGTTAATTCTGTTAGAAATAGACAGTTCAGCTTCTACAACTTTCCAAAAGAGAAAGAACTCAGAGAGGTATGGAAAAGGAACATTTCTAGAGCCAGTAGCACTGGCTGTTTCAGCAAGTTGGCCAGAATAGGCCTAAATTACAAGATGAAAACGTGTTACAAATTTGGCGAAAAAAATTGTTGTCCATTTCAGAGTGACAAGATAACAGTTTTTCCTACATATAAACTTACTGATGTCTGGTAATAAGGAAAATTTTGTGGTTTGAAAATCATGATGAAAAAAAAAGGTTAAAAGTTATAGCATATGAATGGTCAAAACCCTTATTAACATTCACCCATTGGCTCCGCAAGCTTGTAATTTCCTCTGCACCCGGTATTATCGGGATCTTTGCTAGCCATACCTGCAATAACACTAGAATATACAGCTGTTAAACTATTAATACATGTATATATCTTAGATTATATTTTTTACCACATAATAATCAATTTTCAACCGCAAATTGCGTTCCCATAAAAGTCTAATACTCCCTTGTTCAAATGTAGTATTGTGTATCTCACTGGCGGCTTCATAGTCAAATGTGTCCCACAAATAATGTATGCGTACAGAGACTGAAAATACACCTACCACTAATTCACTTTTCTTTCTTGTTACTTTTGCTCCACAACATACCAGCCACCGTCTCAGTTCAGGCACTGTTGCAGATTTGAAGGGGCACAACAATATTGCCCCAAGAATCGACGATACATCAAGGTGGCTGGCATGTCATGGAGCAAAAGTAAAAGGGAAAGAAGATTGAATAGAGGGGTAAGTGTTTTTAAGGTTCCGCCCCATGGGGGGGGGGGGGGGACTGTCCGTCCAGATGTGCACATTCTTTTTACCACAATATCTACAGAATGCCTCCATGTATTTTGCTCAAAATTGGCAGTGTGCTTATCCAACCCTGCAAGATGAACTGATTAGATTTTGGTGTCAGCATGACCTAATTTGAGCAAATGGCAGCCTAATTAAATGCTCGTTAGGGCTCATTACCACAATATCTGCAGAATGCTCCAATGTATTTTGCTCAAATTTGGCAGTATGTTTATCTAGCATGTCAAGATAAACTGATTAGATTTTGGTGTCACCATAACCTAATTTGAGCAAATGGCAGGCCTTTTAGTCAACGCTTTGCGTAGAAGATTTGTCTAGTTTCAGCTTCTGTACGCACACATTGTGGGACATGCTTCTAGGATGTCGCCAAAAAGATATACATTACTACATTTGATACGACAAGATAAAGCTTTATCTTACCTTTTCTTGTCCGTGTCAGCAATATTGGAACCCTACCCCCATTGTGGTGATAGAACTATCAGGACAACAATGCATTGCGCAACAGGCAATTATGTTATGCAGCGCACCTGACTGTGCTAATCACCTACTGGCCACGTTCATTGCTAAAGTATATATACATTCAGTATAATGGGCTTAATTTGAGCATAATTTTTAACATAACAAGTATAGGGAAGAGAAGGCACTTTGGTTCTTTCTTGTCCAGTGTCCCAGCTGATTAACACAATAAAATACTGCTGCTGTTCATGTTGTTGACCAGTGATAAACAAGAAACCAGGTGTTTCACGTTGATGTGGTGTTGTGAATACACTTAGTATTTAAATGTTACTGTACACATACATGTATAATGCATGTCAAAAAATAAGTCCTCTCTGGAATTATGTATAATCAAATTCTCAGAATTTCAAAATTAACACTTATTTAGTGCTTCACTTGAAGTAACCAGTCACAAAACACTTAAAATGGCTCAACTTTGTAAAACATTACAAATGTTTTTTAAATTCAGGTTCTAATGGTAATACGTGACATACCTCTACATGTACATGTGTATAGTGAATCTATTTAAATGTGAATTTACCATTGTATCTATCTGGACCTATAATTGCAGGGTTACTAAAATCTAGCAACAGACACCTCTTGCATGATGTCATTCTTGTTGATGACAGTCCGTAAGGAACACTATTACATCTGTGAAAATAACATTTGCCAATATTGAATACACATGAATGGTCATTGTCAAAAATTATTCCTCTCCGCAACAATTCATATATAGGCTTAAATGATGGCCACAGGGAACAGGTATACCAATTCCATGCTACAAAAGTAAAAAAGTCTGAAAAGAAACATTGACCTGCCTGCTATATTTTGTTGGATAGCTTGATTTAGTAATCTAGATATAGTTCCTGTCCATATCAGTGATCACTACCTGTATAGAGTACATGGTAACCATAATAATAGCCAACTGTGCTAAATTAATTACATTTACACGCTGCGTTGACATAGGTTGTCATTTGGTGCCACATGAACCATTGTTTCCTTCAAAAATGGACTTATCTTGGTTTTTGAAATCGTTTTTGTTCTTGTAAAAAATATCCTCTCCGGAACCAGCACGCTAAAATAAGGGTATATTACAGTTCATAAAATGAAAACAAGAAGGAGTGGAGAGCCAATTTTTCTGGTGATTACATATAATTATCCCGGCTTTCAAATGAATGTACCTGAACTAAATTCTGACATATGATATAGCATCTACCAATCATTCTTCTTCCAATAGTTTGAAATTAGTATGTAAATTGCCTGTTAAAAGTGATTTTTTTTGTGAACGCAATGTATCCAGTGCTATGATCATGGGTTTGACTGGAAGATTTATGTATCAGAAGTGTATCAATTTTAGATGACATGCCCATGTGACCTTGAAAAATATGTCAAGGTCACCCATCTGTAATCCCAAAAAAGATCATATATGAACATCTTCACAAAGAATTTCAACTCCCCAAGTCAAATCTTTCTTGAGTTATCACGTCTGCAACACATGCAACAATGTGTTGAAGAAGAACAAAAAGAACAAGAAGAAGCGGAAGAAACAGACACAAAAACAATATGTCCCCCAGGTTGCACGGGGAGACATAATTGGAGCATGATCGACCATTTGAAAAAACATTTTAAAGACTCACTAGTCAAACATTGCTACCTCGTTAGAAAAGAATCTGGCTGATGGTTTCAGAGAGAAAGTCGAAAATGTGAATTAGTATTAGAATGCCAATTGACTTACATAGTAATCAATAAAAATGTATGCATTTACCGATAGATACCCGAATGAATAATTCGTCAAAAATCAGGACTCCATAGCAATGCCATCTTGTATACAACTTTGTCTGACCGCTTCACTAGAAAAATTTCCTCCAAGTCTCAGCTCAACCCAACTAATGCTTTTTTGGAGAAGTCGAAAATAGCATAACCACAAAAAATTACAAAAACAGAAAAAATTGCAGCATCACCTGGTGAAAAATTAACAAGTACAGGTCCCTGGCAGTGTCCCTCTGTGAATTCAAAGCAATTGGGTGAGCGGTTCTGGAGAAGATTCTTTAAGATTTGCCCCAAAAAAGAACAAATTTAAAGAATTCATGAAAAATCTAAAAATCACTGGAGTGTGACCATTGAACAAACTGGGTAGGGACCCACTAGAGGAACATTGCCACCAAGTTTGAAGTGGATCTGGCGAACGGTTTTGGAGAAGAAGTCAAAAAGTGAATTTGGACAATGATGGACAACAGACAATCCTAAAAGCTCAGCTGACAAGTCAGCTGAGCTAAAAATCAACAGCATTTTGAATAACAATAAATTGTGTTCAACATTTCCTTGCAAATTTAGCCACATTTTCTTAAAGTGACAACCTAACACCAAATGGCTTTTTTGGAGACCATGCAATCTTTTAATCTATCTGGTTATGTCTCACTTGCATTTAAAAGGAAGTGTTTTGGAACTATGTACATTTTATTACCCACTGTGTGGGCACTTAGTGGATAATAGTCGTTCAGTTCACCTACAGTCAGTACTTTTAGTTCTTTTTCTCCAGATTGAAGATGAAATGCCCCTATTTCTGACTCCCGGTGGGTCTGTACAATCTGAATCAAGAGCCAAGCATTCGTGGCTTTCAGATAAAATGAAAGTATTTGTCCAAGTACTGGATTACCTTCATCAAAGCCACTGACAACTAACATATCTGTTCTAGAGTATGCCATTTATAGTAATGGAATCAGTGACATGAATGTTGTCTTTAAGCCCTACCTTGGCAAGCTGCTACTGTATTTGTAGTTCCCGGCTATCAGCATTAACCTGGACTGCAGATTTCACCTCTACTTTGAAAAAAAAAAAGTAAATGTTTACCAGGCAAAGTAAACACTGTTGGTCTGAAGGTAAACATGTACTCAGATACTATTATATATTTTGTGAACTGAAAGTGAACGTCTACTGGCCCAAGTAAATGTATTGGCGGGAATGCACAGAGTCAGAGTATAGAGCCTGCCCAATTGTCGGAAATCGTTGATAGTTTTGCCATTCATTGACAAGATGTGTAAAAAAAATATTAATTAATTAAAAAGCACGAGGAGACTGATGTGGGATCGAAGACAAGTTGACCATTTTTGAAATTTGCATATTTTCAGACACAATGTCAGCTTTTAGATAGAAAATAAACATTAGGCATTATAGTCAAAGTTCGAGATTGTACCTCTTGCATGTTATAGTAACACAGACTACCGGAAGTGACTAGCGGCATACCAAAGGGAGTGATGATTATCTGGAATTTGAGAAACTTGTATTTATTCAGCAGATCAACTAGATTTGATCACGGGAACAAATAAATTTGTTCAGGTGACTAAATCGCTATAAACCTTATTCTATTTGATCATAAGAACAAATCGATTTTGTCATGTGAACAAATGCATTTATTCATGTGATTAAATCCATTCTATTTGTTAATCGGAAAAAATTTATTTGATCTTCTGATTAAATCAGTTTGTTCTTCTCATCAAATCAATATGATCAGAAGAACAAATATACTGTATTTGATCAGATGAACAAATACATTTGTTCATGGCCTGAACACCTTTCGACAGTTCTAGATCACACAATAACCAGATGTGAACAAAATCTGTTGTGAGAAGCATTTGGCTTCCTTTTAATTTTCCTTTTTGTGGAAAATTTTTTCCCAGTTTTTAGGTTGTTCACTAGGTAGTGATGCATCTCTCTCTCTCTCTCTCTCTCTCTCTCTCTCTCTCTCTCTCTCTCTCTCTCTCTCTCTCTCTCTCTCTCTCTCTCTCTCTTATTTTTTTATTTTAGCTCTCTTGACCTAAGTTCACTAGGCTTGTGTAATCCGTTTTGTCTGTTGCATCATCCGTAAACGTTTTTTACTTCCTTTAATTGTTGTGAGCGCGATAGGCCTAGAATCCACCTTTTCAAGTTAACTCCATACAACTTTCAGGACTTGTAAAGGGTGTGCAGATCAAGTTTACTAACAGTGGCAGCACTAACAGTAATGCATGGATCTGTTAGTTATCTGTGTACTGGAAGTCTCTGTGTTGTCTCGTATATGTGTACAAGGAGCCTTCATATAGGCTTGTGAGCCTGTTGGCCAACTTTTTTTCCCCATAAAATATGTTTAAACCATGTGGACCAAAATGCAAATTTTGAGAATACTTCCTTTGGCAGAGCTTTCCCTGAATCATCACGAAGCATGGTTAGGATTGTCGATGGAAAAAAATTACGTGCCGAAATCTGGAGATGCAGACTACAACAGATATGGAGCAAAGAGTGTTGAAAACACTAACAATATTTTTTTAAGGAAACATGAGACTTGCGATACTTAATGTACTACAAATTCTTATCCTATCTGGCAGTTTGAGATTGCATACTACGGGCGGCCGGACCTATTTCCTCACTGTTATGGAGGGTATGCATTTCAGGAAATTATTCTTTTTGGTGCTGATCATTACAGCCTATGTTGTGAACACATATCCGTCTACCATTACAGGGAAATTACACAAACAAACGTCTATCAGTGTCATGTGTAGTCATGGTGGCGCCACTGGTGGTATAAAATGTGACTTCCATAGGTATTAATATGCACAAAATGCATTATTGCAACAATAAATTGAGATGATAAAATAAAAAAATTTACACCAAATTTCGTTAAGGCCAATGGTCAAATTTTGTAAAATTTTTGATGACCTTGACTTTTTTCAAAGTCATTAAGCACCGTTGTAAAGGACACCAAATTCAAAATATAGAGTACGAATATGGCTTATGATATTAAATGTCTCATGATGTATGTCATGTGGTATAGTTGAATTCTGTAAAAAGTGGATGACATTTAACTACTTTCCGAAGGTGACACGGAGATTACATTTTAAAGATCTGAATTTTTGAGGTGGGTCATCTTATTGTATGTCAGCAGAGCATTAGATACATGGGCCTCATGTTGCCATGAATTAAACGCAAAGGTGGATTATCTAGAAACTCAGAAAAGTCTGTAAGAGTGAAATGTAGGCATCTAATACACCCGCAATGTAATACAGAGCTTTTTACTCGTGCATTTTAGGAACGGCGATCTGAATACGGTGCAGCAGGCGATTGATGCCGACAGTGTTCGTGCAGTCCCGCCCTCTGTCGGGCTGAAGAACGTTGCTTGCGGCCACGCAATTGGTTGCTGTTGACCCCCTTTCACTCTACGGAGGGTCGGACCTTATGCACTATAACGTGACCTGAGGCTGCTTTCATGCTTTTTGCCGAGGTGATTCATAATAATAATAATAATAATAATAATAATAATAATAATAATAATAATAATAATAATAATAATAATAATAATAATAATAAAAGAAAATATTTAGTCCGAGAATCCGACTCAGTGAAATATGCATATACATACAGATACATACGGTCTACAAGAAAAATAAAATCAAAGGTACAATGGCTCAAACAGGATCTAAATAAATATAATGTAATATAATATAATATAATATAATATAATATAATATAATATAATATAATATAATATAATATAATATAATATATATATATATATTTCATGTTAAGGGTAACAAACATGACTTTTTTATATATTGCCGATTTACTGTTCATTAATAGCATTTGGATCATCTCTCTCTCTCTCTCTCTCTTTTACTTATTTCATAACTGTATATTCAAGCAATTTCGCTAATTTTTCATTTTAGCATATTTCTTGTATGGCACAATAGCGTGAAAACAAACAAACAAAAAACAAAACAAGCAAACAAACAAAACAAAACAAAACAAAACAAAACAAAAACAAAACAAAAAACATGCATTAGTAAATTTAATATAGGTTATATATGTATATGTATTATATGTATATATATATATGTATATATATTTATATATATATATATATATATATATATATATATATATATATATATATATATATATATATATATATATATATATATATATATATAAAGTCACTGGTTAAAACAAGGAAAGGAAGTAGGTACTGGGGGGGGGGGGCGGGTCGATAGTGGATGTGGACAATATTCCTGCCGTTATTAATACGGCAACCGGACAAATATTCCTCCCCCAAGGCATAGTTATTCGTCTGTCTGTGACTATAGCAATCCTTGGAAAAGATGGACATATGATCCTGCAGTGGGCAGTGAAGGACATATATTATGCGTCCGATAGCTTGCCAAACACTCACGATAACCACAAGCTGGCAATTCAATATGCACAATTCGGACATAATCACCACAGTTATGTCACACCGTTTCATAATTTATCCGCCTCTCATTTATTTATTTTATTTATTTATTTGTTTATTTATTTATTTATTTATTTATTTATTTATTTATTATTTATTTACTTATTTATTTATTTATTTATTCATTCATTTATTTATTTGATTATTTATTTAGCCCATCCATCCATCTATCTATCTATCTATCTGTCTGTCTGTCTATTTATATATTTATTTGTTTCTTTGTTTGTTTATTTATTGAAATGTGTGTGAATGATGCAGGAACACACCAACAAATTATTCAACAATAATGCTGGGGGGGGGGGGTGTTTTTGTTTTTTTCTTTTTTAATTCACAACAATTTTTGGTGCTCTCTTTTGATCAGCCTGCAACGCTTTACCGTCTGCTTAACAAAATTTTATGAATGTCTGCAATTTGTAGGTCCTGTTGAAAGTTTCAATCAAGCGCTTTCGTCTATAAAAACTGGAAGTTGACTGCTGGGTGCATTTGGTGCCGCTATTGCTTCGAAGTGTTGTTATTCTTGACAAAGACCATCACGTCATAGCGGACAACCAACTAGCCAACCGACCAGCCAATCAACCGTAGTCAGTATCCGGCTGCCGGATCACTGACCACTTCGTATGCTTTTAACTGTAACGATATAGTAGATACCATTCAATTTCAGCTGACCTCATTCATATTGAGCTAACCAATAACACGCTGAGATCTGGGATCGCCTCAGAAGTGTAGTGTTTACAGATGAATCGAATGAATACCCATACACATTGTACGTCATACAACCTGGTATGTGTATAAGCCAATGCTTTATCATCACTAGTCATTCATTCATGGGTTCAACCGGACCACCAGGAGTCAAAAACTGTAGCAACAACTCTCGTAGGCGTAGCAGCTCAGAGCTGTCCTGCAGTTACACTGCAAACTACTGACTGGGGTGGGAGATAGGCTTCTCTGACTTTAATAGGAATGTACGGAGAACAATTAGCAGAGGCTACTTTTCCAGAAACTTATTCGGAGCCATCTCCTGTTACAGATATTTTTAGGGAGTATGTGAGCGATTTTGTGGCAGGCCTTCTTGGAGGTGAGTTAATGTTGCTCCTTTACGTCCAATGCACAGCTCATGTTTCACGCGTTAATCCAACTCCAGATGCAATATTCTTGTTTTTGTTTTGTTTGTTTGTTTTTCTCCACGATATATTTATATTAATACATGTAAATATATATATATATATATATATATATATATATATATATATATATATATATATATATATATATATTGTGTGTGTGTGTGTGTGTGTGTGTGTGTGTGTGTGTGTGTGTGTGTGTGTGTGAAAGATAAACATCAATGTTGGCTCCTCCTACCATTGCATGACCAGTGTGGACTACATGCAGTAATTTCAAGCGCATCTCCAGTTGGGTTGACTCCTTACAGAATGTTAACCACTTTCATTAGGCGTCATGTAGTTTTTTTCGGGGGGGGGGTGTCTTGTTGTGTGTGTGTTGTCTTTCGTTTCTTTTTATATTTATTCTTGACAGTATAAACAAAAGAAAGAGCAGTTATGTTTTACAGATTTTGTATAAGTAGCAAGACTATTGTTTGCCCGGGCTCTGATCGTCCAAAATTGGGTCAGGTGATAATATTTTACCCTCTGCACAGAGCGAAGTTTGCATTTTGTAATCTGCTTTGTGCTTTGCTTCCAAAGCATACACAATTAAACCTCCACGTACTGTAATCCCGTGGCCCTGGCTGGTGGTGTTGGGTGTTAGCAATTGCGTTAGGTACTGGCAGCGAAGTTCCAAGGTTTCTAAAGTAGCCCCATTTAATCCTTCATAGAAACAGCTTGCTGTACAACAAATATGATAATCCATTACTTCACGGACGTGGAAGGAATTAGATAGCTAAAGTGCGTAAATGTTACCACATTACATACATACATACATACATACATACATACATACATACATACATAATTATATTGATAAGTTTGCTTTGCCTCTTAAAATTGAAATTGCTTATTTGCAAACAAACAAGATTCGACCTCACGTGTCTGTCTCAACGAAGAAAGTGATGCATGATACTATACTTATATGATGGTATTATGTTTATGAATATGGAAGAAAATACGTATTGTAACTGAAACACCCGATGATTCAACACTGAAAATGGACATTTAACCGCGCGTGATAAACATGTGGCAGCGCAGTCTTTGGTGGCATACGTAAATTGGTAATGCGCGGTTTTCATTAACTAGGATATTGGCTTGTTTGTTTGTTTTCTTCAAGATTTTCAACTACAAAAATGATCTGTAATGTATATTTAATCGCAAGAGGAAACAATTATCAATTTTTGCACATCGGAAACAAGTGCAATAAAAAGTATTCTGTAGTAGTTTTTATTTGGCAAGTGACCATTTACTGCAACGCTAGATATAAGAATGATTCCAGATTTCTTGAAAATGTACTAGAATGCTTATGTTATCATTTTCGTGTTTTTCTAGGCAATGAAATTCTGTATGTTTCTTTTGTAGGGTGTGCCAGTCTTGTAATTGGACACCCATTTGACACCATAAAGGTAAGACTACAAGTTTTAGTATAGCTGGAGACATGCTTTAATCCACCCATGACTGTCAACTCCGTGGTTTCAAATGCAGTTCGCTTTCACTTTTTCATTGAAGTTTGTGTGTCAACACACACTTTTCTGTTTTTCCTGAAATTCTTTCTTTCTTTCTTTTTAAATGTAATTTTAACTTCTACTAAGGGGTTATTGACCATTGCACATCTAATGGATCTAACGCAAAAGTTGTAGCCATTTAAATTATGCTAATTAGCAGCATTTGAAATTTTAAAACTTGAATATCTTCAAAAAAATTATAGATAGAGATGTCATTTCAACTTCCATTAGGGGGTTGTTGAGCATCGCGCACCTTATGAATTAAAAATAAAAGTTGTAGCAATTCAAATTATGCTAAATAGCACCATTAGAAATTTCAAATCTTGAATAACTTCAAAGCTATTGTAAATAGAGATGCCATTCCAACTTCTACCCTTGTGTTATGGAACAGTTGTACATTGTTATACCAATATGCTTTGAAGACATACACACTGATTTGCTATGCAGCAAATCATCTTTCCTTGTTTTGATTTGAACTTTTGCAAAATATTATGAATGAAAGTCGCAAAGACATCCTTCTGGTATAAAGTGCATTTAATTAATATCTTTCGTTGCGGAGCCCTGGGTGTACCCCGAGTGCGTCCCGAGCAGGTGTTAAGGCAGTCGTAAACACGCTCAAGATATTCTGGAAAGTGGATTAAAGGCAATACAATTATATTTTAAACGATTCCAGAAAGTTTCATCAAGCTATGCGGGTTCTTGGTGAACGATATTCCTCCACGCACATGGTGTCTCCTTGTGAATGGCGCAGCACATGCCCACACATAAATTCGACTTGTCAGTGACGCTATGTACTCTCGAAACACAGACTTACACAGCAACAGGTGGCCCAGACAGGTGTTCACCAGTGTTTCGTGAGTTCCAAGCAATAGCATTATCACCTGTCTGCACAAGCCATAATAAGGTTCCGTATTCGGTGTCGACCCATTCCGCCGACTAGATTTAACGTCAGTGTTCGAAGAACAAGTTTTTAATTGTTTTGGCATGTATATTCGTTGAGAGCAGCGGTATTGTCAGTTAGGCTTACTGGATTTTGTTGCGGCCACCTTGACTGAGCCAGGATGCAGACTGACCATGCTTACAAATTAAAAATATCCTGTGACTAGTGTCCAAATAAACCAAAAAGTCAGTTTCATTCAACACACATTTTTGTCATGTCTACCAAAGTTATGACAGAATTATAAGCATACATTTTCCCGACAGCGTTTGCCACGGTAAAAAAGTATACACAAAAATGAAACTTGCTCTGTTAATACCGTCGTCGATTTTGACGAAAACGAAAAAGGTACAATGTTTGTCCATTTTTATGACGCATTTTAAAGGAAACCATGCAGCTTTAATCATCTGTTGGCTAATCACCGACATGATTCTGGATGAAAAAAGGAGACGACATTCACGGTACTTGGACAAGTTCTGGTTATTTTTAACTCCTTCAATGCCAACTGCGACAAAGACGAATTACTACAAGCTGCTCTGCATAATGATAAGGTGCTAGATTTATGTTTCTTGTGTAAAAAAAAGACCTTTCATCCAAGTACCAGCATGCATGTAGTTACACAGAATATAATAATAATGGTAATAATCCAGATTAACAGCTTTCTTCGGCGCGCTTTGTGCGCACTAATGGGCCTGTAGCGTGCCGAGGAAAGCCGTTGACCCGGTCAGAAATGTGGCACTGAAAAAGTTAATGAGGAAAAGTTGCACGCCGATACATTGGCCTTAGGTTCGTCGAGATCCAGGTACATATTTGTTACGTGTTCCATTTAAAATCTGTTGAAACATTACAACCACATCATCAAAACAACAGATAATGCATATGCATACAGTGCATGCTAGAGCCTAATAAAAGTAGATACTCCTCAAAAGATGTATCCATATAGGTCGTCACTGTGTATTGACTTCAGTTTGACATGCCGGATGAGTGCTCCCACTTCAAAGATAACAGACTGACACCTTTCTATTGTGTATTTGAAAGACGATCACCTGAGCGAATGATTGGCCTCCAAGTGAGCATTCTTGACTTATCAGAACATCTCATAGATACCTTTCTGGTGATACCACTTTAGAACTATATATCTGTAAGACGTCCGTGCGTCCAGAATAGTATACATGAACATCTGTTGTTTCATTTTACGGATTAGGAAAAAAAATCGTTTTAGTGAAACTCCATATATCAACAGCAGCACACAGTAAGCATATATTGGTTTCATGGCATAGCTTTAGTAGAAAAAAATATGTTCGAGTTACCCCCATGCAAGTAGATAGATAGATAGATAGATAGATAGATAGATAGATAGATAGATAGATAGATAGATAGAGACACGTTTGTAATACAAGAGGACTGTGACAGTCCTGTGCTCAGCTGACTTTGGATGTACTGAAGTGGTCCTGTGACCTTTAGAATTAGATCAAAATCTCCTTTATTTAAGACCGTTATGATTTCCAAATATCTATGTACTGACTCCATAGACCTAAAGTCCTCATTACTAAGATATAAGCCAATATGTAACTCGGGGTCAAAATTAAAAACATTTAAAGAAACGTCATGGGTGCTTTCCCCTCAGTGCTTACCAGTAACCATGAGCCTGGGATGTATCATTACTGAGATATAAACATGCTAACATATACACTTACCTTTTCCGATTATTCATAATTTCGAAAATTCCTCAAAAATAAGAAAATGCCGGCAGCACCATGCAGTGAAAAAAAGGAAAAACTTAGTGGAGATCGAGTCAAGGCACATTCCCACCAGCTTTGAAGAAAATCCTGCATGCGGCTTGGGAGAACAAGTCAAAAATAGTGAAAATACTCGAAAATTCATAAGATTTGAAACAATGCGAGCGCCACCTGTTGAATAAATTTTAAGTCTATAGGGCTGCCGTAAGTGCTCCATTGCAAATTCAAAACATTTGCTCAGCAGTTTCTGAAAAAAGTGGGGGGTTTTAAGATTGAAAAAAATGGAGGGAATCAAATTTTTTAAAAATCGTTTGAAACAAAAATCCCATTGACTTATATAGTGATCAAATGGCATGAATGCATTAACTGATAAGTAACCAAATTGAAGAAAAAAAATCCTGAAAAATCAGGAATCCGGATCGTCACCACCAAGTGAGCAAATTTATCTGACCTATCGAATATGTTAATTAACTTATAATTAATAATAATATAATCTGATCTCTCTACGTGCCATAGCCGATCCATTCACTGTCTATATCTAAACCTATAAATTAATTAACATATCATCACGTTTGATTCAAAATTTAGCTCTAGACTTGTTTGAGGGTGAATTATCATTTTCTAAAGTGAAATTCAAAAGTGGTAATTCACTGTAAATCACATGACCTGAACATTGTTACAAGTACATTGTGACGTGCCTGCATCAGTGACGTGATGCGGTGACATTCAGACAAAATCAAATGTTCGCGAGCGATGTTTGATTATACGTCATGTGTGACGGGGAATAACCGCGACGAACGTAAAGCAACACGGCATACCAGGTCCCGTTGAAAGTACGCCTAGGACTTTTTTCGCGAGGAATGCCCAATTAAATATAGAATAAATAAAATCCTACATGGCTGGAGAGGGAGTTACTATTTTTCTCTCACTCGGGGTCGTTGTTTGTGGGGAAAATCACGAAAAGTAACTGGTGTCACGCGTGATTTTCCCTACCAACAATGATCCCTGGTGAGAGAAAAATAGTAGACCTGACTGCTGTCACTCGTGTGATTTTACCCAGCAACCACGATCCCGAGTGAAAGAAACATAGTAACTCACTCTTAGCCATGTAAGATTCGCTATACTTATCAATTTCAATTTAGCATCCTAGATTTCCCAACCAATGGCATGGTCAATCCCTTTCATTGCGCAGGTAGATCGACGGTTATCCCAGCGCACCCGTTAACCCTTAACTTTTCTGCCTTTCTCTTTGATACAGAAAACATAGATCGCATTCCGGATTGTTACACAAGCTTCAGCCACATATGCTGATTAGTTACATGTACATATAAAAAGGTGGGAGTCGTGGGTATTGTCGCATAGGACATAGCTATTAATTAGGGATTGTCAAAGATGGCCATTGAGGACCAATTTTTAGAAAGTCGGATCCTCAATTACTTTACTCCATGCTACTGAAATATCGATCTTAATAAATATTTGAGTCGTCTTTTATTTTATTAAGAGCTCAACACAGTCAGAACGAAAAATTTATACTTCGCGGACAGCATTTAATCTGGATCCTATTTCGATGTCACGAACTCGCTGCTTTTCTTCCTTGCCTAGGCGTAAAGGGTTTAAAACAGACATTGAACTCAGCTCGAAATGCACGGTATGGCATCGCCATTTGCGATATAAATTGAGTTTTTTGCCATCTACCTAAAATGAATAATTCCTCATAATACAGTGTGAACGGTAACTTTCTGTAATAAACAATATACTTTATTGCTCCTTATACCCACGTTACTGAACCTTGGAATTGCAAACATTGTTTTAAAGATACAGACAGAAAACGAAAGCCATTAATCATGGCTATTGGCTTTACACTCTTAAACAAAGTCACAGTGATAATCTACACATAGATCAGTTTTTTTTTAACTAAAACTGTCGCTTCTTTGACATACTGGTCTTAGAATCAAACACAGGACTGTCAGAGCAAGTTAAAAATGACAAACATCCATAGCTCATTGAATACTGCAAGATAACTGCACAATACATGTTAACTATACCCTATTCCTCCCATAGAGCGTTAATGTTTTAAAGAGCACCCCTACCTCATTTGAAGCATTAAAAGCTAAAGTGAGGCTAAATGTCATGTAATTAACCATCTTTAAATTTTTCATGGTATACACCACCTATAATAATTAACATTCCAAAAATAGGAAACACAAAAGAAACAGTACTAAGACTGAAAACAACAAAAAAGCGAATGGACAGGTTTCTTCACGAAAACAAAAAACAAACAAACAAATAGTCAATCACTTGCACTGATGCAGTGGAGAGTCGGAGGACTTGTGGTCCTTGAAGTCTAAGTGTAGCAATCTTTTGAGTTGCACATGTTTACAACAAAATGTATTATGTTAGATAAAATAGTCATAATTGTTGTACATGTACAGTGATACCTTGAATAAACATATTCAGTGCCGTTTTGTATTTCACTCTGCCGGGTCGGTTTGCTCAAAATGCCAACTTTCTCTTGATAAAACTGCCCTAACCAAAGTATTCAAGTCAACCTGAGCGTTAATATTTAAATTGTTTACTTTGCCCGCTCCGCCGATGGGCGCAACCCCACGCAGGAGGAACATACCCTGTACCCACCGGTAAGGACACGCCCCAATAACGCCTTACATACAGAAATAAGTCTTGGTATATTCGGCAATGTCAAGTTTTTGTACGATTGCCATTCTGTCCCACGAACACATCCCATAGTTTTTAGACAGTTTTGTATCGTTGTAAGCAGGAAGTTGCATAGGGGTTGTTGCTCTGGTGCACCTACATAGAAGAATTTCTTGTTGAGGGCTCCTTGTATGGTGGCGGTGCGATTCTATGAGCCGCTGCCGAAGTTTGTGTCGTTGCAGGCTTTTTATGTAGCATACTGCATATTTTATCAGTTAACGTGAAAATTGATTACATTTTCCAAAAAAGTTGATGTGGCCATATGAACAGTTGATCTGACTCATTGTGTGTGTATGTTTGTGTGTGAAAAGCACATACAAACCATACATACATTATGATATAATATATGATATGATACATACATACAAGCATACAAGTGTTATAATATAATATATATGATGCATACATATGATATGATTTGTATCGCCATGTCATGTCACATAAATCATGGGGCAACAGCATTTGACTATTTCTGTGTTACAATGCAATATTTTTCATTATGATTTAAATTATATAAATTGTAGTGACCCCGGCAATCCCTAATGTTTTTCTTGGTATATTAACAGTATTATAATATACCACAAAGCTTTCGGAATTTGACGGTACATCACGGCACTTTGACAGGTTACTGCATTTTACAGTGTTTCATTGACATACGGTCTACGTACTGGCAATACCCACAGACATCCAAGTTGTCAGTAGATTTTCGCACAGCTTTACACCCGTGTCTTCAGTTTAACTGCATGCATTAAGTGCCAAATGTCAGTATTTCGATAAGAATTTTAAACCAACTGAATTTGTTTCCAGAGACTTTCATAAAAAGATCATCTAGATTTTAGAAACACCTGAAGTCATCTATTTCTATGTCTCGTAAAATAAAAAAAAAATTGAATGCATTTAAACTTAATTACAAAGATATGTGGGGTTTTTTTCAGGTGCGACAACAAACTCAAGGTGGAAATAACACTTCACTGTACCAATGTTTAAAAAATACATATCAAACCGAGATGGTAAGTCAAGGAATTGGTATTTTCAGTTTTGATACACGTGTGGTAGAACAAAATATAATTATGATGGTTAAATTTATTTAGTGCATGTACTTAATTTCAAAAATCAACTTGTGTGAGATGATTGGAAACGGTCTCCTGTCACGCCGGTCTGTAAGTGTCAAGGCGAAATGTTCGAACTGAGACCAATATCGGTGGGGTGTTATTTTCGTAAAATTAAATGGTAATCAACGACAAGTTCTTGACAACTGAGTCACGCATGACTGCATCAGTACAAATCAAAGTGCTTGTCTCAATAAACATTTACCTCCGCTCCGTGTGCATAAGGTCACTGATGACTGGTTTTCAAAACGATCTTCTTACTGCTATAGATTTTCTTGATATTAAAAAATGTTTTGATGTGATTAGTTATGATATTCTCAAAGCCAAACTTCTGAATAAGGTATTTCGGACAAGGTATTGGCATGGTTTTCTTCATATTTAGACCTATTAGAAGGAAACAGGTGGTTGTCGGCAATGGGTAACTGTCAATTCGACAACAGTAAACCCAATAGGACCCCAGAGGGCAGCACTTGACAGGGCAGCACTTGACGGTCATCATTTGCATAACTTTACCTATTTCCAAAACAACTAAATTCTTTGATTTAAAAAAAATTGTTTTAAGCAAATAAAGTTATGCAAATGAACACCATCAAGTGCTGCCATCTGGGATGCTAAATCTACTGTTGACATCGAGAAAACTCAACGGTCGAGCCTTGCTCCGGTCCAGTTCTTAATTTATGTTAATGATATTGTTCAATTTGTAAATAATGCTTTTTACAATTTATTTGCTGATGAATTATTTTTGCACATCGGGCGAGACTTTGGAAAACCACACACACCCTACAACTTGCTCTCAGTGGGGTAGCTTACTGGCATAAGGCGCAATGGCGCAAGTCAGTTAACGCTGGCAAGTCAAATGTAGTGCTTATTAAAGGTAAAAGAGAAGTTCAATGTGATCTATCAGTTTTCTTAGATTGTCAAGTTATAAAACAAATGGGCTGTATAGAATATTTAGAAATGCACGTCGATAAAGATCTCAATTGGTAATGGAAACATGTAGGAAACATACATACAAAAGTCATGGGGAAACTTGCTGTGTTAAGACGCTCAGGTAATTTTTTTATCAAAACGCACATTTGAGAAAATATTCAAGTCCACATTTTTTCCATTTATCGACAAAGCCTACACTGTTTTGGGGCACATATGGCAAGGAAAGCCTTAAAATTGCACAGACTGCAAGATGTTGTAGCCAGAAATGTAACATGGAATTATGATTATATGAACTTCAGAAGTAAATACATTGTTCAAAATTTGAAGTGGTAGACCATTAATTGCTTTAAACGTGTTATATTTCATGAGAGAAATGATCGGAGAAGAAGCACAGGCTTATACAAACACCTCGCCCAGGAATGATACATGGAGTGGTAGACTATAAAAGAGAGAAGACAATTTCACATGTCAACCCTAATGTTTATATATATGAGAGGTGTAGCAGTGAATTGCGAATGCAACCACGTCAATTTTGCCAATGAAACTCATACCCAACTAGATTTTCAACGAATAATGAAATCCATGTTCTTTTCACGGCCAAAAAAAATGTGTTAAAGCATACATTTGCTTACATCTATAATAGCTTTACCAGTTTTTTTTTTAAGAATTGTGAAAATGTATGTGATTTAAAACCTATGTACTGGTCTCGCTTTTTGATGATTCATATTGTCATCATAACTGTAATTAGTCATTCCGTTTCAATAGGAGGTATTCATATTATTAACTGAGATCATATGCTGCCACCTAGGCTGCTGCAAGGAGCTTGACAGGAAGGAAAGCAGGTTCATGCATTAAGCATGGTTAAATAAGCTTCTATGATAAAAGTAACAACTCCAGAAAGCAAAAAGCTTTCAAAAAAGAGGTCATTCACTAAGTTTTAAAACATAAAGATAATAAACACATTGAAACATTTTCATTTGTTTGGTAGAAAAAAATGTTACTTCAAGATGGTTAATTTACATAATTGGTACATGTGCCCTCACTATGGCTGAAGCATAGTTCTGTTGGCCAGCAACTGAGGGAACCAGAGTAGGTCTGTAGCTAATATAGTTAATATGAATACCTCCTATTTGAGTTCTTTTGCTTTTGCTAATCTTGTAATTGTGTTGTATCATTGTTAACCTTTCATATTATTGTTTACCTTTCATGATCATGCTTCTATAAAAACGTAGTCATTGTATTCTGCACATTTTTCACTGTCTGTATTTACTGATTTATTAACCTGGGCCCCATGAAAAAACAGTACGTGACTGAACGGGTCACCCCGTATAAATTATATTCAAATCAATAACAATGCTAATTAGATAAATTGCTTTGGACAAGAGGGTCATCTTATGAAAAATTTACATCATCATCATCATCATCATCATCATCATCATCATCATCATCATCATCATCATCATTGTCCGCTTTTCGTGTCCGGGCTATAATTCACTATATATATGTTGACCTTAAGGTGTGGCATGAAACAAAAGTAGGTCATTAGGTCAAGTATCTGGGTCACAGCAATACATTCATGTAAAACGACATTACCCATCATGCCCGGGCTGTTATTCTGTTGTCCTTTCACTTAATATCATAGAACGTTGCACACCATAAAAGTAGGTCACTAGGTCAAGTATCTGTGTCATGGTGATAGCCTATTTTAATTGACTACACTCATTCCAAAATGGCACCTGTGATTACCAAGGTTATAAATGAGGCAATGGGGCATCAATCCAGCAATGTCTGATTGCATTATTATTTTTATTATTATTATTATTATTATTATTATTATTATTATTATTATTATTATTATTATTATTATTATTGTTGTTGTTGTTATTATTATTATTATTGTTATTATTATCATCATCATCATCATTATCATTATTATTATTATTATTATTATTATTATTATTATTATTATTATTATTCACATAAGTATACTCATTTTCCACCAGGCTGTCTAGTATTACCATTTTGGACTGTGGAGCGATCCAGTTCATTGTGATCAGTCATTACAACATGTCATTGTCTGTGGATATCATGGAGTGCCTGTCCGTCTAATGTATTTTGAAAATTCTATTTATTTGATATTGAACAAATTTCAACTGTAAATGTTGATATTCCTTTACATATTCATTACATATCCAGGTGATTTATGCAAATAAACTTATATTTTATTCTTGTGATTTCAAACTATCAATGCCAGTTTTATAGTTTCTATGAACAAACTGAAATTGACAGTTACATCACTAATGCACACATGTAAATATATGAATAGGTAATGTGTATTTTTAGCAAAACAGACCGCAAAGGTTATGCAATCGCTCTTTCTCAAGTCAATTTTAACTCACTGTGGTTCTGTCACTTTTAAGGAAATCATTGAGAATTGCTGTTATGTAAGGTCTATACATACGTGTATTCACTCTGATTATTACATGCTGCAGATGTATGTGATGAGCCGTACTGGTGTTTCATCGCCAAGTCTTTCCGATAGCAGTTGTCTTTACGAGGAAAAATCTTGTAAACAAGTTAAAATAAAAAAAATCACTCATGTTATCATTTTACCATGTATTGCAATATTGTTTTGACACAGGCATCTACCTTGTAAAGCGGTCTTTATTTTATGTCACATTTTAGTTCCGGGGGTTCTTCAAGGGAATGGCTTTCCCACTGGCCTCAGTTGGGATGCTCAATAGCGTCTTCTTTGGCGTGTATGGCAACACAATGAGAGCTATAACTTATGCACGCCACGGAAAAGGAAATGGTCGGCCGCAGTATTCAGACATCTTTATAGCGGGTGGTATAGGTGGAGGCATACAGGCTGTACCAGCATGCCCAATAGAGTTGGTCAAAGTCAAGTTACAGTCTCAGACAGGTAACCATAAAACTTCCCAGAGTCGATTCAGTGTCTTTGGCCAAATTATGTACAAGAATTATACGGCTATCTCTTTCTGCTTAATTAAATAATAGATGGAAGCCGATCGTTACATCCCTAGCAAGCTTGCCAACAGAATTCAGCTGGCTGTATCGGATGTCCTTGCAACTTGTATGTACATTAACTAGCCGTTTATTGAATATCTCTAGAATATTGTTCGATTTTATCTTGAATGACCTATGCCGGGTCAGCTTGAACTTGTGTTCTCAAATAAATATCATCTGGCTTTGAGGCTTTTATAGGTTTGAACTAATAACAATAGTAATCTGTTCCATTCGGCTGTAATAAACAGATTATGAATTGTGATTTTGGGGGATACGTACAGTGCTCTGTTGGGTAAAAATTATGAATACCAGGATAGCGACCAATCGAATGATTTAAATTTCCAGATCCAAAGGGTATTACTCGCTATAGTGAATAACCTGGAAGCGACATCCTGGGCACAATGCAAATATGTACCCACAAATATCAAACTCCATGCACACATCAAGCAAATGCAAGCATCCTGTCACTCATGATTCAATTCAATGACATATATAGCCAATAGTTTGAAAACTATAAGTATGCGTCTTTCATTGCCAAAGTTTGACTGAGCCAACAGCATTCCTTGGCACTCTAGGCGCATTGTGCCCAGTGCGAGCCGAAGAAAACTCTTGGCCCTCGCCATTTGTATGGAACTGTAGGGCAGCTGGTACTTGAATAAAAGGTCGGTTTACAAAGGATATTAATCTAGTACTGTTATGTCGGATACGATACACCGACTTTGTTGAATTTATCAATAAAAGAGCTAATGAAAAGGTAAGTGACGGAAAGAGGTGGCATTTTGAAGCCCCAAGCTTTGTAGAATTCTTATGTTCCAGCACATACTAGTATTCCTCGATTCCACGAGTAGTGATTTGCCGATTGTAATTGGGTATCCTTTTACCTTGCAGAGCTCCGAAACCGACATTAAATGGGGGGGGGGGGATAATGTGTCTCTCAGTAATGAACAAGACAAAAAGGGAAAGCGTGACTAAAACAGGAAATGTTTATTAATGTTTGAATACGGCTTATGCTTCATGTGAAAAGACGACCCTTTTTTAAGAAAAAAAAATCTGTTTGCATATTTTTAATAGCTTTCTCTCCGTTCTGATAAGTTTTTGGTAAACGACCTCAGAAGCCCGTGACAAGGAGTCTAAGGTCTCGAAATCTGTTGATCTGGCAAGGACTTAGGTGAAATCCTAATTCTGATTATTTTTGCAGATGTTGGCACGGGATCTAACTATCGAGGTCCAATGCAATGTATCCGCACAATATACAAGTTTCATGGCCTTCAGGGCTGCTTTAGGGGACTTAATGCCACAATTTCGCGCGAAATGGTTGGATTTTCTTGCTACATCACGTCATATCAGTGGATGTGCGACAAACTCTCTGACGACGGTAAAACACACGTCAACGTATTTGCTTTGTTGATGGCAGGGGGACTGGCGGGGACTCTGTCCTGGATTGTAAACATGCCATTAGATGTTACTAAGAGTCTAATGCAAGCAGATGATCTTGCAAATCCAAGGTATCGGGGCATGTGGCACTGTATGGTACAAAGTTACAAAACGAATGGACATCGGATTTTTTGGAGAGGTCTACCTGTGGCGTGTATTCGAGCATTCCCAACTAACGCAGTTACCTTTGTAGTGTACAGCAGGTCTCTAGAATGGATGCAAGGACGCCAAACGTAGATTAATTAGGAAAAGTGTGCGCCCATGGAGTTCAGATTACTTCATTAATCTCAAAGACTGTTGATGACCTGCACAGAAGGAATTATTTTCGGAAATGTGAAGGCTATTGATAGCCTGCACAGAAGGAATTACTTTCGGAAATCTGAAGACTATTGATGACCTGCACAGAAGGAATAATTTTTAAATGAGAAAAACATATGCCATGCTCATGTTCTTACGAAAAGGGGGGGGGAGGGGCGACGATCAAGCCCAACATTTTTTTTTTTTTTTTTTTTTTTTTTTTTTTGAGGGGGAGGGGCACAAATGAGAGTTCGACAAGAATGAAATAGCGTAAGGCGTGTAGATACAGAAAAACAGGTTCAAAACCTGTAGGTTTCTGTGCGTTTCCGGGTGGAGAGCTTCAGCCTGCTGGGTATGGACGAAAACATGACCACTCACTTTGGATTTTTGACCTTGCTATGCAACCCGGTCCTTTGACAAAAGCTTATAAATATGGACACAAGGGACTTCTCGTGGTGAATATAGGTGTACAGCTGCCTAACAAAAATTTCAGTATATAATTTTGAACAAGAAAATTTATGTACCGAAAGATTCAATAATTCAGTCCAGTGGGAACATATAATTTGACCATTTGGAATGTATAGATTAGCTTGTGTGTTAAGCATACTTGAAATGTTCAGCGTGACATCCACTGTAAGCTAATGAAGTCATGAAAAACGTATGGATAGAAATGAACCTGTCATACAATTTCATGGTTTTTTTTGTTTTTTTTTTTTGTTTTTTGTTTTTTGTTTTTGTTTTTTTGTTTGTTCGTTTTTTTTTTTTTTTTTGTTTGTTTGTTTTTTTTCAATTTAATGGCTTCATTGCAGGCTGCACGCCCATATATTACAAACTACGGCAATACAAAAGCATGTGCTGTTTGCAACATGTCAACAGCATGATGCCACAGATAAGTTTCGGCAGGGAATCTTATGCGCTGCACTTGCAGAGAACATATCGGCGAATCTCGACTGAAAGTTTGAGGCATACGATATGTAGGGTACAGCCCGTCAAACATTCGAAATTAGCTTTCGCTGACTACCGGGTGAGGCGGCAAAGAAAGACTTTCATAAACCTGTGTAGTTAGACTTCGCCCTTTCGACAAAGACAGTGGCGGGGGGGGGGGGGGAGGGCACTTGGTCTCGAAAAGGGTATGTGGGCGCTCTGGAAGGGTGAAACCCTATCTTCTACATGCGATTTTTGTCCCAAAATAGGGGGTCAAAATTCGACATTTTCGTTCAAGAAATGGTCATTTTCCACAATTACGAGACAAAAAACGGTCAGAATCAGCATTTTTCAACCTTTGCGGAAAGAAAATCCAGTAATTTTTCTCACTTTTGAAAAAAGAGGGGTCAATATTTGAACCCGAGTTCATAAAATGGGATCAAAGCTCTGCATGTGGTGGAAAATAGGGGATCATTCCCGAGGTGCCTATATACCTACCACTATAGTTGGAGACCCCCCCCCCCCCCTCCGGCCATTTTTGTATTTCTATGGGTGAAAACTGGTATCTTTATTGTGTTTAACACGCCTCAAGTCCTTTTTTTCACTCGAAACACGGGTTGTAAAGAAGTTTCAAATATTGTACTCATACCAGGTCAATTACAGGGAGCTACACGCAGGGTCTTGGTGTATAATCTATACATGTAGGCCTAATTCTATGTGCATAATTTATATATAAACACTTCATAAACACGTGTGCCTTTGAAATTGTTACTCGTAATATGTTCAAAATATTTACTGTGTGGGATATACCGCGGAAATAGTAAGTCAAAGAAAACAAACCAGGTGTGTGGGCTCATTCTCGGCGCAATACAACCACATCCATGTTTTCACTGAAAACGTCCAAAAAAAATTACGGTATGTGCAGATTTTATCACAGTATTAGTATCTAGCTACAAACCTAATGGTTGCACTTAGCTGACAGTATTGCAATATTTGCCGCGTTAATTGGTAATGAGGTGTTTTAAAATTCAACAACTTTGGAAGTATAACAAAAGGTAAAATTCAGTCACCGTGCAGACCTGATACGTGTCATCAAGGATGGTGGAGGTAGCCCTCTACCCATCCTTGGTTTCATCGACGTGTGTCAGATGTGCATTGCTCCGAGACTGACATCTATAGATACATTTTTTCGACTCACTTGGCGTTCAGTGTAAGGCCACATGGGTGTCAGGGCCTTATTGCAGCCTTGACCCTCAAATTAAAAATTGCACAAAGCAAGCAAAATATTCTGCTGCAAAGGACAATAAGGTTTGCACCTGTACTTTTTTGTGGTATTTTTCTGGTTGTTTTTGTTTGAATACAAATAACAGTGTCTTAAAATAGTCTATAAATGTATATCGTTTGTAAATAGAGGAAAAGTATTTAACACGGTATGGATTTTGCCCTGTGAAGTAATTTATGATAAGATAAAGCGCTACCATATTTTTTGCGTATTTAGATAGTTTAATGCCATGTGACAGAATGAGAATGGGTTATAATAAACCAATTTTAACCCACCACAGCAGGGTACTTATATGTATATCCCTGACAAAACTCACTGCCAGACTTTCAAGCTCAATGTATAATCCTCAGAGTTATGTTTTTCTCACGCAGAGGAACTGTTAACTTTAGACTTATGCATTTCAATTTATCTGTGATGCTGTACTTAGGGTAAAGAAAAAAATGTATATATAAGCATTTTCCAAATAAGGTTGTGTCTCATCACCAACATGTTAGATTCTCTATTCTACATTTGTTATGTTTCTGGCTTGTATAAAAGAAAGGTGACGCATTAAAAGATTGTACATAATTTGCTTGTAATGGCACCTGAAGTCTTCACGGAAACCGTGATCGAAGTCCCGTGTATATAATATTTGGGCCAAAGATCAAACCCATAGGTGAGTAATGTACAGAGCCCAACAGCCTGTGTACATATTACTTGGGGCCCATGATCAAAGCCCTATGTGTGGGATTTCACGATCATCCTCATTGTTCATTTATATACATACACACCATTCCAACCTAGATGTTCTTTGTACATATGTATAATTACGTGTCGTGTGTGGTTACGGGGAAACCAAAAGAAGAGAATGTGGTACCGGTTTAGTTGATGTCAACAATTTCATTTTACGACACGAATTTTAACCTGATTTGCTCTTATATATGAAAATATTGTTTGTTACATTTACCTGGACTTGGAAAGTATAGCAATAAAACTACCCAACTACGGGTTTAATATAAAAATAAAAAACTGCTACCCGAGTATAGTTTTGATATGTTGCAACACATGGAAAATGCTGCTAAGTAGAATGGATACCATATTTGAAGTGTCATGTCAGATGTGAAAAGTATCTGTATTCTTTGTAAAAGTCTCACTGTGACAAAACAATACAGACTAGCTCTCCGAAGTTTGCATCTCTATTTTTGTAACATTTTTCTGTTAAAGTAATTTAAATCATGTTATAATATATATTGTGCTTGGTGTACTATACAAATACAGATCACGTGGAACATGTTTAAACATACATGTCCATATTGTTTTTCATGTATGAATATTCATGTGATACACGTATGAGATAATAAAATATATATTTTTCTGGATTATTGGGTTTATCAGTGAATATCAAGCTACTACTATGTTACAGATGCGCCGACATTATTATTATTATCATTATTATTATTATTATTATTATTATTATTATTATTATTATTATTATTATTATTATTATTATTATTATTATTATTGTTGTTGTTGTTATAAATTTTATTACTATTATTATTATTATTATTATCATTATCATTATCATTATCATTATCATTATCATTATCATTATCATTATCATTATTATTATTTGAAAACCTCCAATATCGGAGAAAATCCTTGTTCATGTAGAGTAGATTTAGGAACGTAATACATTCCTGATGCACATTTTGCTGCTGTGGCTGGGAGGTAGGATCTGGCAGTACACTGGGTCTTGAGATCAAAATCACATGTCCCAATACGACAGATGTGGTATATTCAGGCATATGTTTAAATGCATTAAGTTATGTAAGCAAACTAATTTGATCATATGTTAAAATACACGTATAATTATATCTTTATTTCTTTCAGTCAGTGTCAATTGCGACTGAAGTCGAACTTCTTAAGACCAGCTGCTCTCAATTATAATAAGGATGCTAGATTCATGTACTTTGTGTAAAAGACCTTTCATTCAAGTACCAGCATGCCTGTAGTTCCAGAGAATATAAAGATCCGGGTCAACAGCTTTCCTTGGCGCGCTTTGGCGCATTGCATTGCACCCAAAGCGCGCCTAGAAAAGCTGTTGACTCGATCCAGAAGTTGGCACTGAAATAGTAGAATAAGACATAACCAACTTCCAGATAATAAATGCCCCTGGTAGATATATAGGGTTAACATGTGTAGTTAGGCCGAAACGGAACGGTCTTAGTGGTACAAATCAAACTTTTTTTTTTCTTAGATAATCTCATATTGATTTTTCATCAAAAACATTTATTCGTAGTTTTACCCTTTTTTGCTAGAGAACCTCATGAGGAATATCTTACTTTTTTAGCATTAAAAGTCCTTGATGATTGGATTTATTCTCACGAAAATATCAAACTGAACATGCTCTTCATTTGCCACTCCAAATTACGACCATAGGTGACTGAGCACTGCCAGGTCTCCGTAATAAGATATCAACTCGACTGGCATGTGAATATCGGGCAGATCCATACAGATGAGTTTCGCATAAAACTCGGTATCTGCGTAAAATTGTGTGTATCTATATATCCTGTCACAGTAGGAGGAGAGGAACTTTTATTAGCCGGGGGCAATTTTTTCCGATCCTAGTGAAAATAATGATAATAATGATAATAATAACAATAATAATAATAATAATAATAATAATAATAATAATAATAATAATAATAATAATAATAATAATAATAATAATAATAATAATAATAATAATAATATAGATACATATATGTGTACATATATATATATATATATATATATATATATATATATATATATATATATATATATATATATATATGTGTGTGTGTGTGTGTGTGTGTGTGTGTGTGTGTGTGTGTGTGTGTGTGTGTATCTATAAAGGTCTGTGTATACTTGACGAGATTAAAATGATAGGGCGGTAAACGTAGCGGGATGGTTGGCAACTTTGAGATTAAAAATGCAGGAGGGGGTCATAGTTTGGCTTGCAGTAAGTTTAAAGACTTACGCGTGGTACTGTTAGTTGACTGACAAGGATTTTGATTACCTTTGAGAATTTTGAGCAGACGTTATTAGGATGGAGTCAATGCACAGCCATGTACACGAGAATTTGAGTAGGATTTTTTTTTAAATTTTGCGGGGCTTGGAGATTACTGTTTTCAATGTAGTTCAACAGGTGTGTGAAGATTAACAAATCTGAACAACACAGACTGTAGCAATACTGGGTCTGATGTGGGAAAAAAATAAAGGCCAAATAATATCGCCGTAATCAAAATCAAGGACCATCAAAGAGTTGAATAGCATTAAACTTATTCTCCTAGAGAGGCAAAGACTAATCCTCCCCAATACAGCAATTCTACCATTTAATTCCGAGAAATGTAATCAGTATGACGACTAAAGGGTGATATATTGCCAAACATCGCTCTCGGGTACTCAATCATCGATTAAGACGTTTAGTGGCGGTGTAGATTTTGTCTATGTGGAGTGTCCAGGATCATGACGTAAGTCTTTTTATTGTTGAGTGCAAGCTTCTTGCTTTTAAACCATTGGGGGCAATTTTTATTTCACTACTGACCACAGTTTATATTTTTACCAGAATTTTAGACCGAAACACACATATGGATACACCTTGTTGGTCACAACGGACTTACCCTGTCTTATCGGTCCTTATCATGTCATGCACACATTTTCAATCGTGTTATTACAAAGGTAAGAAATATACGAAAGAAGACATGCAAGAGATGTCCTTACTTTTTAGGCGGCGAAGGAAACATGTCATTTCCTTAAAAGCAGGTCCTAACGAAACACGAAAAAAAAATTTTTTTTTTTTATTCCTTTTTCTCACGGAAAATCCATGATAAAAAAAAACGACCAGAGCATTACCAAAAGATAGCAAACACGTTTATTTTCAATTTAGCACTTCCTTTACATGTTTCCTTGAATCAACAGAATATTTATTTTGCTGAACAAAAAGCCCAATATTTCCTTGCGGAGTACCTCTATGATTATATATTGATAGTTTTGTGTCGGAAAAAAGGAGCAAATGCATGGACCCTCTATTACCACAGAAATACTGAGCAGGGGAGAATGAATTGAGAAAAGACTACATAATATGGAAAAGAACTTGATTTTTACCTCATGTTGGACTCAAATATTTATACATTTATAGTATTGTAAGTGTTCATAGCCGCTTCTTTTCATCATGGCGAAAGGACCAGATGAATAGAAGCAAAGTTTGCAACATGTAAATATTGTCAAGATCTACATCGAACGAACCCATTTGGTCTTGTTCACCTCTCACTCTCATCGTTTTTGGTTTTTTTTTTTTGGTTTGTTTTGTTTTTGTTTTTTGTTTGTTTTTGTTTTTGTTGTTTTTTTTTCTGCCGCATATCAGGACACAGCTGTTTATACGAAATACGCGTAAGTCACAGATTTGTACCTGACACCACCATAGTGCATGCTTTGGTACCATTTGCTTCATTTCAATGATTTTTTTTTCACTAAGTTACCATTCACTTGTCACTAAATTATCGTAAGCTGCTTGCATTTAACTGTAATTTGTTAGTGATATACATGTACTTATTTGTCAATAAGTAACCGTAATTTAAGGAAATTTCATGGTAGGTTTACTAATAAGTTGCTTGTAAATTTTTATTTGTTGCTCCGTTGCTGTAATCTGGAAGAAAAGCGTTAATGTTTGCTTCTATGCAACTTTTATCTTAATATTAGTACAGCAATATACAGTAACTGGTGATAGGGGTATACAAGAGGAAAATGTGTCCGCAAAATATTCCAATTGCAGAATTGTTTCTAAAATACGGAAGTATGTTTTAAAAGATGTTCAAGACAAATGTTCACCAGCCTGTGATGTTACTGTGCAATGCAGCTCGGACAACGTTCACACGGAGCAACTAAGTGGATTTTTCATTTGTATGATTTCCCAAGTTGTTTTTCCACACTTTCCATGTATCAATAGTGTTTGTGCGCAACCGTTTATTTAAAAAACCCTTGGAAATAATATGTTATTGTAATGTTTTCGTCGTGACAAATGTGTTCTTTGTGTTTTTATGAGGTTTGTACTCGACTATAATTGATTGGTTGGGGAGAATATTAATGAACCACTGAAAAATCCGCAATATAGAAAGACAAAGCACACGCGTTCGTCCTTTCGTTCTCTGCAAAAGTGAAATCTTGGCTCAGCTTAAGTATATATGCCAACACGCAAATGCTTGAAATGAGATACACAAGCTCCTTCGCTCTTTTCTAAAAAGGCATATCCTAAAAAAATGAACACAAACCATTATTTTTATAATAAAGATAGCTCAAGGTAATGTCCAACCAGTTTTAAATAATTTTGTTCATTTTGAGATTTTGGAGCATTTTGGTAGACATATATATATATATATATATATATATATATATATATATATATATATATATATATATAGATAGATAGGTAGTCTATCAGTTGTCCAAATTTGGTAGTTCTAGTCCCAATACAATCCAAAGAAACTAAGAAAATACTTTTAATGCCTACATGGTAGTCTATGGATCATGGTTAACCTTTGACTATTGATTACAAACAACAAGTATTTGCAGCAAAATGTCCAGTTTGTGTGGGTATCCCCCCCCCAAAAAAATAATCATCTGATTTTGATTAAATAAAACTGATCTACTCTAAAAAAAATGCTTTAGCGCATAAACGTATCAGGGATTTTCAAAGAAATGAACAGGTCCTTTTTAAAAGTGTGTCAAAATGAAGAGTCCAACAACTTTATTAATTTTGCAAAGTCAGCCGTTTTGCAATTTTTGTATCACCATTATTAAAAAAAATGCAGTTATAAAAATTCACTGATACGTTTTTGTAGATACATGTATTGAGATCATAATAGAACAAATTGGACCATTTTATTTTGACTATTTTGTAAAAATTATCTAAAATGTAACAAAAACATATTTTACCCAAAACGCTTGTGTTCATACAACTTTGAATGTGGAGTTCCATCTGTAGTGCAGAGAGATTCTGCAAAAAAACCTTGTGATCAATTAAGTTTATAGGTTTATTATACAGAAATGATATTTCTCCGATATTTGGCCTAGAAGTGAAGTCAGTTTGCCAGGTTGGACATTACCTTAAACTCCACAGCGTGCTTTCATAGACCACCGAAGAAGCCCGCAATAGTCATTTGGAACAACAGTTGGCATGCCTCACAGCCTGGTGAAATAATAATGGTCAGAACTCACATGAGCCTAGGGGACACGAGACCTCCAATTATATAAGCTCATTTGTCTCATTGTTTCGGTATTAGTTGCCTGCTTGGCCGATTCACAAGCCTGATATATTTGTTGAGTTTAAAGCCACGATCAAACAATAAAAGGTCCGGATATTTAAACAGAAAATCCAAAAAGTGGTTTATATTACTGTTGATCGTATGGTGTAAGTGAGCTGCTTGGGTTCGTAATACGCCTGCTTTGCCGCAAAGAATAAAGCCTGCCAAGGAAAAGTGGGCCAAAAAAATTCAACTATTGTTAGGAAACTTAATTAGCAAGTCTTCTTAATCCAACAACATTTTGGCAAGATCACAGGTCCAAAAAGCCACATCAAGAAAGTTTCTGTTCATTGTATAGTGTAAGTGCGTTGCATGGGTTCGCATTGGTATTGGAAGATGAATGTTGATATTCACGTTGGTATTGAAAGATGAATGTTTAAAATTTGGCAACTCTTGAACCTCTGCTTTTCGCTGTATGTAACTTTGCTCTCGTTGTTGGGCTGAAATTTGTGAATATGATCATTTCTTTTTGAATTATTAGAGGACTGAAAACAAAACCTGCAACTCGAGTGTACAAAGCGTACAAAAGAATCGTAAAGTAAGGGAAGAAATCAGACAAACACTTGACTTTCTTCGCAGCAACCTACAAATTGGCACAAAACTTAATTGTGTTATTGCAAAAATTCATTTGTGTTCAGCATACAGCAAGTAGGTGATACTTATGAAGCACAGAAATCCTAAGATGAATATGAACTATGTGTGAACCTGCCCTGTTATTTCCCTCAGTACAGTAATGAGAGCTCTAGTACCATGCTGAACCCTCTCATATAATGCCGAACATTGGATCTAAATGGCCTATCCTAACCCTGGAAAGGGCTCTAATTCTATAAAACACCACAGTCAGGGGTGCTGACACTAGCACTTATGACCATGCAATAACCGACAGAATGACCATTTATGCCTCTAGGTTAGAACACCCTTGGAAGAAAATATGTATATATACAAGGGGACCATACAGACGTACGCTTAACGGAGCGAACCCAATCAGCCTTGAGAATGCAAAGTTCTATCACGTTGAAAAATACGGACATGGGAGACAGCAGCGCAAGTTTTCTCTCTCCCCAAAGCCTGGAACACAGAAATACAAGCTAAAAATTCGGATGTCAGAAAACATCATAAGCATCAGGGGAGTATAACAGCCACAATGAAAATAGCCAGTATTCAAAGAATAGTTAAGCCTTTCTTCACCCTAAAGAATGTCAACTGCATTTTGCATTCAGGCTTGGATACACCAGCACTGCATGGGTATATGCCAGCTTTTGTAGTCAATTTCTTTGATTTTTATCCCCTTATGGGGGCACTAGGGTGCCAGGTCAGTTTACCCCAGCTGGAAAACCATGAGAACTACTGTACGCTACATTGTGAGGTGTTTGAAGTTTCTCTTTCAGACATAAATTGTGTGTATCACTCCCCCTCCTTGCTCATAAAATGATGTCCTGATATCCCTGAACCTGTCAGAAACTCTCCCACCCGAGATAGCCATCATAAAAGTCAGTGGGGAACGGTAAAGCAATCTGCTTATATTATGGCAAGCTGTTTTCGCATTTATTCCATAATTATGCATGTGTGAAAATCTTTTTTGCATATGTGAAAAACTATTTTACATATGTGATATAATCATTCACTTCACATGTCTGAAAAGGATTTACACATATGTGAAATTCTTTTGCACGTCAAATGAAAATAATCGTATATATGTGTAAAATATTTCACATGTGTAAATCTTTTTCACATATATCTTTCACACATGTGACATACTAATTTATTTCACATATGTGTAATAGGACGATGCTTGAGACAATGGCACGCCAAAGGTCCAAAAATACATAATTAGACTGGAGAGTTTTTTTCACTGCAGTGTATTTAAACACACTGCAGCCTATTTAATTATACTGTAGAGAGTTTCAAATATACTGCAGACTATTTGAAATACTGTACATTGTATTTTAAGCTCTCTAGAGATTATTTAAAAGTCTCTGCAGAGTATTTAAAACTCTCTGCACAGAATGAAATACTCTGCAATGTATTTGATACTCTCTGCTGTATTTTCATTTATTAATACACTGCACACTAATTAAAACTCTCTGAAGTCTATGTAAAACTCTCTGTGGTAAATTAAGAACTGCGGACTATTTAAAACTCTCTTCAGAGAATTTAAAACTATCTGCAGTGTATTTAAAACTCTGAGCACTTACCAATGAAATAGACTGCATAGAGTTTTTAATACAGTAGACAGCAGTTTTTATTTCTGTGCGTGCAGAGTTTTAAATTCTGTGCAGGGAGTTTTAACTTCTGTGCAAAGAGTTTTCATTTCACTACAGTTTTAAATAGACTGAGTGCAATACTCTACAGAGAGTTTTAAATGCACCGCAGAGAGATTTTAATTCAGTGCAGACAGTTTCAAATAGACTAGAAAGAGTTCTTAATTCACTGCAGAGTTTTGAATAGACTTCAGACAGTTTTAAATGGACTGCAGTGTACTTATGAATGACATAGACTGCTCAGATAGAGTTTTTATTTCACTGTGGAGAGTTTTAAATAGACTACAGTATATTTATTGCCAGGTTGGACATCACCTTAAATAAACTCCTTAACAGTTTCAATGAGACTGTAGTGTGCATTTATGAATAAAATAGATTGCAGAGAGTTTTAATACCTTGCAGAGAATTAAAAACTCTATGCAGTGAAATAAAACCTTTCTGTAGTGAAATAAAAACTCTCTGCAGTCTAATTACGAATATTTACACATTTGGCTTGTCATCAAAGACAGCAACCACGGAGATTGGCAGAAATGATTGTAAATCTGCCACTGATGTCGTCAAAGAAATAACAGTGCTGGATGCTTGTTTCAGGGTTCAGAATGCTATAAATAAAGTTAAACCTGAAAGTATGACCAGATGTTTCCACAAAGTGTTTCAGAGTGAGATTCCGATAGCAGAAGGTCAGCTACAAGTGAAAGGGATCTGGGGGACCAGCAAGCTAGGTGAGTGTGGAATTATAATCAAGTATAATCTCGACAAATCTCAGAACAGTGTGCTTCAGTCCATATGCATAGTTCTTCTGTGAATAGAGATGAATGACAGTGATGAATGACGATGTTATCATATGTGTGTGGTCAAATACTATGGCCAGCTTCATTTCAAATTTCTTCCCATCTATGAACATTTTTTTTTAAATGGCCCTAAACTCTTTCAATGCCAAATGGACCTTAACTCTTTCAATGCCAACTGCAACTAAAATTGAACTGTACTTAAAATGACCTACTCGGACTTATAGGAAGGATGCTAGTTTCATGGTCCCTGTAAAAAGACCTTTCATTCAAAAAGCAGCATGCCTGTAGTTACATAGAATTTAACAGTCCAGGTCAACAGCTTTCCTTGACGCACTTTGAGCACATTGGCGAAAGCTGTTGACTGCCAAAAAATGTGGCACTAAAAGAGTTAAATCTCTGGCATCTGACAGTTGTTTACCTCTGAAATACTCTCGGTTTGCATGTCTGTTGAGAATTGAGCTGATTTTGTATAGGTGTATGGATGCAGCACATTTACACATCCATTCTTTGATTATTACCCACATATTAAAATCTGTATCTATTCAAATCAAACCTCAGAAATTTCCAGATGTGATGGCACTGCTTGATGAAGTGTTTGCTGCCTGGTCTAACACCCTTCAAATTTTGAGGTGGGGGGGGGGAGGGACTTTCAGTAGCTCATAAGCTAACTGGCCTTTCGACACAGAACTGTCCTTTTAGCCATGTCCCTACTGACCCCACTCAAAACATAAATATAATAGTTAGTAACCACGAAGCCCATAAACCTGGTAAAAGAGCATATAAATCAAAATAAATCAAGTAACAGTGACCTTTTGAATATGTATAGATGAAAGATGCTCAACATTCAGTTTGGCTTTGCAGATTCTTGTTCAATGCAAAAGGTTTGAAAATCTTTCGTGAAGGGACCCATGCTATAGAAGTCTTTGATCAGAATCAAAGTGGTGAATCCATATTTGGTTTTATTCACAGAAACTAGTAAACCAAAGCCAGGAGGAAATAGAATTCTTAAGAGTTCTACCATTTTGCATGTGTAACCCTACTGTTGGGGTGGAGTTGACAAAATGATTAGTCATTCTCGTTTGAAGCTAAGCAACCTCCATTATTATTACAGAAATGTCCTGCATTGAACTTTCCATGATACAAGCAGAGATGGACGCCCAAATCCCCACAATGATAAAGAACTCTATATGCATTTCATGTGGACCAACAGTCTTTATTAAGATTATAAGAATACAGCACAGAATACATTTTTTCTCCGTAAAAAGACTTCAACATGCTGCACACATAAAGACCAGTCCTTCACCCCTATTAATCTAATTCCCTTTCATAAGGAGGTATTAACAATTGTACAATCACTTTAAAATATCTTTAAATAAGCTGTTTTATCACATATTTCTACCACATTTTGTACTAATATTTACAATGTAAACATTCACTGGTGGAATGTGAAATCACTTTGAAAACTGCTGTATGAGAAATGACCCTAAAGTATCCAATCAGTATCAATGTACCTCAACAAAGATACTGCCCATCCTGCTAATGTGTTTACATTAACCCTTTCCCCTTAAACTGGTAAAATCTAGTAGCTGGTGGTCAAACATTGTCCGCTTAATGTTTTTGGCTAATTTCACCATTAATGAAGAACAATTTGAATTTAAATCGTAGATGAGACTTACTAAGATAACATGTCCCAAGTCACCAGCTTTCCTCTGCACGGTCTGTTGGCTTAGCACCCAATCCATGCCAAAGAAAGCTGTTGATTCAGTCTTAATTGATGGGGGAAAGGATTTAACACTTACGTTTTTTGTAAAATGTATGTATTTGACAAGACTGCCCTGTGATCTTCAGGGTAAACATGGCATCCGCCATTAGCACGGAAGATAAATACAGGCCCAAGTCTGGAGCCAATTCTTGTAAATCTAGAATCGCTCATTTTGTGATACAAAGTATAAACATGAATAGCGTGTCATGAAACCTCATCCTGAAAAACTGTTCCAGATTGGAACAAAATATGGTAAGATGAAAATGAACTTGGGTATAATACGGCATAAACAGAACGGCATTTCCTGAGACCTTGTCCTGAAATGTAGAATTGGTATTCCATCTTCATAATGCTAAAAGTGTGAACAAATAGTATGAAGCTGACAGTAAAACTGCAATATAATGAGATTCTTAAAACAGGCTAATTGTAAAAGTACTGTGTTCCCAATTGATAAGGACCCTTACTACAAAGCAGATTCTGATATTACATAGCGGGTTCCTTGACTCCCATTGAAGCACTTTCCCAATCACTTTTTCGCTGTATGTAATTTTGCTGTCATTGTTGGATTACCATTTTTGAATATCATCATGTTTTTCTGCACTTTATTAAATATCCCCTTTTTATTAGGCACTGTTGCTATTACCATGATAACAGGGTGTACTCCATGGACCCCATTATCAACATACAAATGAGGACGCACTTCACTGTGGTGTCAGCCATGGGACTTGCCATGCTATGTCATGATACCTTTTTAATAACAATATAAGGCACATTGTACAGCCTTGTTCATAATATGGACACGACCCATTGCTCTTATAGTTTACCAACTGACCACATATCTTGAATAGCTAGTGACATAGTTGCTCACTATCTGGTAATAATGTGGACATAAAATGACAATGATCTCATGAGGTGACCATGCATGTAAACATAATGGAAGTGACTTCAGTTTAACTCTCTGTCTCTCAAACTGGTTAGTAGTCAAATGTCTGCTTCAATGCTTTATGAATTTTGGTTCACTCATGTTTTCTTTCAGAAGATATTGAATTGGGAAGAAGGGTTTGGCCCCATATGAATCTATCCTGTACAGAAAGAATAAGTACACAGTACTGACTTTTACAGGCACAGATATGTGGTATGCTTGCCAGGAGAGCACAACAATAGGCAGAATAAACTGAAGACCACTCCACAAGGACACACAACTGATAGTGGGGCTTCTGTCAGTGAATAGAATAAAGAATGTTACATCAGCATTGCAGTTTTAAATAATCTGCCTTTCTTCCATAAAATGTTAAATGCCTACTTTAAAGTTTTTTTGTTGTTGTTGTTGTTGTTGCCTTCCTGATGAGACCTACCTAGGGTCAATACTGGTCGCACTTCTTGCCTACTATTGCCCATATGCCTTTGCTTTATCTTTATTACTTTAAAGAGATACTCATCATGATTCAAATGGCTGTGACCAATATGTACTCGAGTATGAAGGATAGATGTATTATCTTTTGCCAACATTAAGGAGGTCTGGGTGTGTGACAGAACAAGATAAGAAAGTAAGCAATTTGCTTTTAAACTGTTACACAGTACATTACATCTCTCTTCTGGTAATAACTTCCAGAATCTTGTGCCAAGACGGAAAAAAGATTTATCAAACTTATCATTTTAGTGTCAACATAAAAAAAAAAAACATGAATGAGAATTGTAAATGAACTGTATCAGAATAGTATGCCTCAAGTCAACAGCTTCGAGGGGTAGGTTGGGTTTTGCCCCCAGGAAAGCTGTTGACTCAGTCCTAATTCAAGAGGCAAAGGGTTAAAGCCAGATATCTCTCCATTGTCCTTATTATCATATTATTCCCTTGTAGCATTTGTGTCCCCTGAAGAACGACATCCCACTTTTCTGACTCAGAAAAACATAAAATCACAGCAACTATTAAACGTTTTCCATCATGGTGGTATATAATTGCCATAATGTTCAAATACCTATTGTTCACTGCACACACAAAATAAATCTTAGCACCAAGAATGTTAATTTCATATAACATGGTAAAAGTAATAACTTTGGATTATAGGAGTGAGGAGAATTTATCAATGCTTGATATGGAGAGAGATTTGGAGATGGCAAAGTCTTTTTCCCAATCATTACAACTATGATAATTTGATGAATATGTTGTTTTATAAAATATCTAGAAAAGTATCTCAAGTGTCATAAAATTCCTTGCTCTATACATATACTATTTACAGGTAAACAAGGTCAAAGGTCATCTAGGTCTGTTGACAAGTTTTTAAGATCATCTGGGTCTGTTGGCAAGGTTTTAAGGTCATCTAGGTCTGTTGACAAGGTTTTTTTCATTCTCTTTGCTTGAGGATTAGAATTTTCACATTAATATAACAACCTGTTGCCTGCTTTATGGCCTCTCAGGCCAGACCTTTGTGAGTGATGGCTGTAGAGTCTGCAAATATTCACATAACTTCTGTTATGTTTAACTTTTTCACCCCTGGCCCTCATTTCCCTTTTCTAAATTTGTCAATTAAGTGACATTTACACTCAATACAGTGGTCTCTCTGATCACCTGTCTGAAAGACAGAATTTTCCAGATACTTCATGTGGTACTTTTCATGTTATTTTTACCTCCAATGAAAGAGCACCTGCTTTGAAAGACCACAATTTGCTGATTCTTATGGGGATCTTTGAAGCCAGGTTTCACTGTACCCTGCTTGATACACAAGACCAACAACTAATCATGCATTTGTGTATTGTGCTAATTAAGCATTTCTTGCGGCACACTGTCCTCCTGACTGGGTGAAAGTGCAGCTGGCCCAGGAACCTGCCAAAGACAATGATGCATGTTAACAACAGATGGCGCCATCAGTAACTTCCACAAAGTAACCAACAAATGTGGCTGGAGCCACCTGGGAGATAATTAAACCAAGCTTGTCTGATTGGTCAGTCGTTGCCAACAGAAAGTGGTGAGTCACACATTAATTTCCAATATACTGGTAGCTCCCTCTGTTGGCGATATATGGTCTGAAGTGCAGCCACTGAGAATTACTAACTTCAGGGTGTCAACAAACAGAAATAATTGATTTGCCTCAATGCCAGCAGATTCAATGTCATGAGCTCAAACCCTCTTTTTGCCACTCACATGACAACAAAGGTTGCTGTGATTGGCTCCAGTTTCAAATACATGTAAATCAATGTTTACTTCAATGCCCTGCAAAACTTGCAGATATAGCACGCTTTAAACACTGAGCTGTATTACTCCAATTTTATGTATTCCCCTTCAAACAGCCAATATACATAGCATTACATAGTAGAAGAACAATATGGCAATGGTATAACCACACGCATATTTTTGTCCCCAAAGTACACCTAGCACAATCATTATTCATGTGACATAATCCTTATGCTTAATTTATCTGCATTTTTTGCATTTTTTTTCACAAGGGTGATACACTTGTACATATATAAAATCCTGTACCTAAGCAAATTAACAATCTTCCCTAGCTTTCTGTATGCCATAGACAGCAATACAAAACCCATGCATGCACAGTTTTCTTTGCATTTCCTAGATGCTATTTCATACAAATGAGTGTAAACATGGTATAATAGGTCTAGCCTTTGTCAGTGGTTTCTGCATTGCCTCTCAAGTAATGCTCCAGCTGCCCTACTAGAAACTACACCATTATTTACCACGCAGTGCCAATACCACTAATTTAGCTATCATAGACATGTAAGTACTCGAAAGAACTTTCCTTATGAAACATTCAAGAATGCAATTCTTGTTTAGTTACTATAGGTTAACAAATTCATTGGGGTGAAATAAATTAATTACATGTATCACAGTTTCTGCACAAAATACGATTATAATCCATGTCAGATGATTTGTTAAGGATCATATAAACAATTATCAAAACATCTATTTCCACATATATGCATCATACAGAGAGCATGTACATACATTTAAAGGCAGCATTTACTTGGCCCATATTCACATGTTGAGACAACTGCCGTTTGCTTCATGTAATTGATGTTGTATGATTTGTTTAACAATTACACTGGAATTATCAAACATCTATTCCAACAAATATGCAGCATACAAAAAGCATGTACATGTACATACAATTAAATGTGGCACTGCTTTGGTCCATATTGAAATGTCGAGATAACCATCATTTGCTTCAGATAGCAGCAAAATTAGCTGATATGTTTCATCGACTTAGTCATAACCCTTACTCAGTACTGACTTATCATCAGCATTAATACTCAGCCTGCCATCATGTACTGTGAAATGTGTCTGAAGCAATCACCCACGTGTCAGGTGGACAGTGGTCCTTCACTGCAGATTGAATTTTTCATATTACGTCTTTGTAGAACATTTGAGTGGCCCCATGACACATGTGGTCACTCAACAAAAGGGATGCCCACTCTGGCAGGTTTGATTGTATGTATATTGTGAAACATAACTATGGTTCTATGGTGGTCATGCCTTGGTATAACAGAATGGTCCCAACACATCAAAGGTGAGTTCATTCATGTTAAAAGGCTGATGCATGGTGTCTGGTGAGAGCAGGGCGGCAGCTGCAGATTTCTTCTCTTTATTAATGTTCACCAGTCGCATGATCTCTGTTAGGCGGGCCTAGAAGAAGAAAAAAATAAGTTTCATAAAAAAGCCTATTACTTTACTCTAAAGCACACACAATAACAGCAATGATATATAAAGCTTTTCTCTGTTGAAACTGAATTAAGACACAGTCAACAGCTTTCCTTGGTGAGATTTGGTGCTAAATGTCCTAACACACATGCTGCGATTTCCACAATTTCATTGCGAGTCACCCAAGTCTTGCCTGGGACATTACACTCTACTTCCTGTTAAACATACAATGTGCAATGTGATATGTTGGTGCACCTTACCTCTGCACATGCATTGTGATGACCTTGCATGGCTCTTCAATGGAATAGTCTGTCCAATGCTGTTAAGGTCTGACTACATCATTGACTGCACTGCATAACTTTGAATTGACTTGACGATCTATGTGTTGCGACATTGATGGAATGTGCAGACAAGGTCAATGCTTTATTTTTTAATGTTCCCAGCATGAAAAGGAAAACTTTTTTTTTTAGATATCACCATTGTCAAAAACTTCTAAGTTGATCATGGTACTGTACAAAGGAAGACAGGAAAAAAAATTCTGACACCCAAGGGGATCCTGCCACAGTTAGGGTACCTACCACATGCTTTGATGTTACATTGTATCCTTATTTTCACCTTCTTATCCATTAAAATACTTAAGTTGGTGGCATTAAGCTGTAAACATCGAGCCTGTAGAAAGGAGAGAAAGAGAGAGAAGAGGGAGAGAGAGAGAGAAGAGGGAGAGAGAGAGACACTCACGAAAGAAAACATTTTTTGTCTTTCTTGTTTTTTGGGTGGGGTGGGGCTGTGGTGGTGGCGGTTTTGTGATACAAAATCACAAGTTAGTTAAGTGTTACACTTGTCAAAAACTTTCATAACGTAGTGAAGAGATATAATTACAGGTCAAAGATGTTTACAGTTTACTTGGATCTCAGCTCAGCATATCAACCTAAACTTTTTCCTGCACATTCTGATAATGTAGTTATGCCCCTTGGTATGTAACACTGGCTGTAAAAAATTTACATCCACCTTAAAGCTGAGGATACTTTTACATATGTCTGGTTATTGATTTGACCATTGAAAAGCTGGCCTGAGACTCGTTACCCATGAAAGACAGGCTTAATTAACTGAAAAAAGATCTTCCAGAAGTACCAGGAAAGTACTAATCTCCACTATCTTCGCACAATGTCCATTCTAGTTCCTTCATTTGGGCCACCACGGCAAACATGCAGAATTTCCACTGCAATGGGAAGGCAAAATAGTTGAGCTTACAAAGTTAGCTGCCTTAACTTTTTTTTCCAAGTTTCTCACCTATTTATCATTGGCAGTATCTGCTTAAAACTTATTTAAACTCTTTCAGTGTCAATCACGTCTCAAGTCGATCTACTTAAGTCAGACAAGTCTGAATTATCATTAGGATCCCAGTTTCGTATTCCTCATAAAAAGACTTTTCATCCAAGTACAGTGGTCCCCCTCTTTTCAGGCCACCTCAAATGCACTAGTAAAGTGGCCTTATAACAGGGGTGGCCTCTCTTGAGGGGTGAAATACAATGGAAATGCTGTACTTGCTGCATGGAGAAGTGGCCTTTGTAGAGGGGGTGGCCTCTCTTCAGAGGGGTCTTATATGAGGGGGACCACTGTACCAGTATGCCTATAGTTCCAGAGAGAAGACCCCAGATCAACAGCTTTTCTCGGCATGCATTGGGAGCAATGCACCCATTGGACATTGAGAAAAGCTGTTGTCTCAGTTTAAAATTTGGCACTGAAAGGGTTAAATTGCTCTACATCAAGAACTGCATTGGATAAATACAGGATATTTGGAGTAATATCAGTATTAATGAGTATACTTACCTCTTGACCACCATTGGCAAGACCTCCCTGTCTGGGCATGATGCCCAAGAAATCAAGATGAGAAGCTTGCTACTCATGCTTGATTCTAAAACCTGACGGTCCTGTGGCACCATCTCTCTGTCCATGTGGAACTGATGGTGACGTCGTGTGCACATGCGCCCCATATCATCCTTCCTCTTTTGAAGAGTGGTCAGTTGACATCAGCTGTAAGGGGAAGTGGGGTTGGTCAGATGGGCTTCTCTGGTGGTTGAGAGGTAAGTTTATACATTAATACTGATATTACTCCAAATATCCTGTGTTAATTACGTAATGTTACCTCTCGACCACCAATGCCGATATACAAACGTACTTGCGGTGGGGTAATCGTCACAGGTACACTGACCTGTATAGACCAGCGGGACTGACAGCTCAGGGGAAAACATCAGTCCATGTGAGGAGGCCACATCTGAAGGAAAAACCTCAGAGCTACGTGCAGATGAAACCACCAAGAGCAGAATCTGGCTTAACCAGAAACCCTCCTTACCAACCTACATGGGACCGCACTGAACCCCCCGGGTGCTCACCCGCCAATATGACAACTGTCCGCCTTGGGGGTAGATGTTATTGCTTTCAGCTCCATCGGACCTGGAGATCTAACAGGTCCTAGTTGGGAAACTGGGGGGTGCGGGGGGGGGGGAGGCAATTATGAGGTTGCAGGGGCAGTTACAAACCCAAGTCAAGACCGACAACAGGCCGCAAGTTGGGATAACTGCCACATACTGTCCCAGATTAGGTCTACTAGGTACAAAGCCCTACAAGACCCACTAAGAAATGCGCCAACCTATAGGCCTACATCTCATCAACCACAAGAGCGCCATACACTGGAAGGCAGTGGCAGCTCTGATGGGATCTGGAAAGGCCTAACAGACCAGTATCGGAACCTATGCAAAGGAGCCTGTTACCCACCTCGAGCACTATCATATCCCGCAAGTACTGCTCGGCAAAAGTCGTAAATGATCGCCATCATGGGACCGCAGGATGTCTACAACTGCAATGTTTCGCAGGGCGCGCCAGGAGGCATTGAAGGCTCTAACCTAGTGTGCTCTGGCAGAGACAAGCTGTAAGGCCTCCAGCCGATCCAGCAAGGTCTCATAGGCCTTCAGGATCATTTGCTTAATCCACGATGAAATCTTATTTCTGCAAACTTGCCTTACATTGGTTACTCAGTGGTACAAGGAGCGCAGACCTCCGTCCTCTGAGTGCGTCCGTGTGGGAAAGGTACCTGCGAAGAGCTCTCACTAGGCACAAAGCTCTCTCTTCGGGAGGGAGAGCGGCATCCATCGCGCGTAGGCTAAAACCCTTAAAGGCCGTAGCCGGATCTCCAGCCACTTGGTTCTTTGCAAGGAAGCCCAAGTGAGGCCTCAGAGTCACCTGGGACTAAAACCAGCGGTAGATCCCACCTAGGCAGGCCCTGTCACGTCGCTGGCCTGTCGGTGTAGAAGGATGCGATAAGCGCCAACAGATAAGGATCACTACCGATGCACACGTCCAAGACACTGGCAAGGGTTGACAAGATAGCTGATCGAAACCCCTCCTCTGTTCTTGAGCTCTTGCCACTGATAAAACAGGAAGTCGGCAATATCCGCGACACGCGGAGCCCAAGGGTGAACTTGCCTACTGGCGCACCAGTCAGAAAACACCTTCCATTGAGCCGAGTAAACAACTAGAGAAGATCGAAGCCCTCCTCTGGCAATGCTATCTGAGACCGACTCCGAGAAGCCTCTGTTGCAGATGTGATGTGAGATAACCCCAAGCATGGAGGTTGAGCACCAGAGGGTTCCGAAGGAACACACTCGTCCGCGGTTGCATGAGAAGCTTCGGCCATGCCGGTAAACATAGCGGAGGCTCGATGCTCCATCCCAACAGGTTGACCAAGCAAACGCTCCGTGGCCAGGGGGAAAGCAGGATCAGATTGCAATCGCGGGACTGAACCTTGCACAATACCCTCGGAAGGATCTGCCAAGGTGGAAAGGCGAACGCCCATAGATTGCTCCAGTCCATGATTAAGAGCATCCGCTGCTAGGGCTTGGGGGTCTGGGACAGGTGAGACGTACACTGGTAGTTTTGAGTTCTCGCGAGTTGCAAACAGAGCGACGTGTGGAGTTCCCCAACGTGCCCACATGGCCTGAATGACCCTGGGGCGGAGCAACCACTCCCTCCCTACCGACTGACCTCTCCTCGAGAGATGATCCACCAGTACATTTGTGTGTCCCAGGACGTGCCTCACTTGCGTGCGGATGTCATGGTCGTAACACCATCTGGTGATGCGTTCGGCCAACTCCGTCTGCTTCTTGGACTGCGTCCTGCCCTGCCTGTTGAGGTAGGCTATCACGGTCCTGTTGATGCACATTATGAGGACGTGTTTGTGATGAACAAGGTCCCCAAAGTGGAGGGGCCCTAAGCGTATCACCTCCGGTTCATGTGGTGAGCTGCGAGGGATGACGGCCAAGGGCCTGACACCGTCCAACTCTCCATGTGGGCTCCCCACCTGGACTGAGACGAGTCTGTGTAAATGGTGAGCTGGACCTGAAAAGGCTCCAGCATCTGTCCTCTCATGATGTTCTCCCTGATGGTCCACCACTGAAAGTGTGGCAGGTCCTCGATGAGAACCGGCACCTTTGTGAAATAGCCCTGGTCTCTGAAAATAGCCCTGGTCAAGCTACACGGGGCGATGGTGCAGCCAGCCTACCGAGACCTGGGAGTCTATCGAGGACAGGGAGCCCAGCAGGCAAGCCACTGTTGTGCCGAGCGGACCTTGCCAGTCAGAAATGGCCTGAGGAGAGACTGCAGTCTGTCCCACCTGTCCTCCGAAGGACGACAGATGTAGTCTACCAGATCGAACTGGATACCGAGGAAGACAAAGATCTACTCTGGCTGCAGACTGGACTTGTGTAGGCTCACTATCAGGCCCAAGCGTTGGCAGAGTTCCAGAACGGTCTGTGTATGGCGCTTCGAATCTAGGCGCCGAAATGTCCTGATAAGGCAATTGTCTAGATACAGGTGAATGCGAACAGCTGAGCAGTGAAGGTCAGCAGCTACTGTCTGCACGAACCTCGTGAACACCAGCTGTGCCCTGGCGATACCGAACGGAAGTGCCCTGAACTGGTATTTTTGGCTCATAAATGCAAATCACAAGAACTTGCATGAGGACACTGCGATTGGCATGTGGAAAAACGCATCCTTGAGATCCAGGGATGTCGTCCACTCCATGGGCTATAAGGCTGCTACCATTGACTGGGGTGTCATCATCCAAAAGGACGGGAATTCCAGATAGGTCTATGACTGGGCGCCATCCTCCGTCCTGCTTGGGGACCAGGAAGAGCAGGTTCAAGAAGCCAGGGGGACCTTGGTCCTCTGCCGGCTCTATGGCGCACTTGCTCCGAAGCGTCTGAGTCGCCTCCAGGAACGCCAATGCTTCGTGTTCCGAGGTGGGTGGAGCAAACCACTGAGGCAGCCTCCAACCAGGTGCTATAACAATGTGGTGGTTGGCAATCCTGAGATGTCTTTCGGGACCTGAGAGTCAGGGACGCCAAGGCTTTCCAGACTTTTCCCTCTATCGGAAGACTTGCCCTTCCTGGATTGCTTTCCACCCTTTACAGATTGTCACGTCCCCAAAGTAGCGCGAGATGAGGAGTGGCTAGACATGGTCTGGGAAGTACTGCTCTTCAGGGCTGAGGCAGCCAAAGACGACACGGACCGAGCAGAGTCAGTCTGGGCATTGGAGCATGCCTGGTCTGCTGAGCGGGCCCAAAGGTCCTATGCCCAGCAAACCACTTCCATCGTCTCTCCTCCGAACAAGGTTGCTGAGAAGGGTGGGCCCGTGCGGGCTCTCCAAAATATTGGGTCTGGCAGCTTTTGACCCTGGAGGTAGGCATCCCTCCCCAACAAATGAAGGTTTGCCTCCAGCGTGCAAGCGGTCCGCACCTGGTGATCTACTGCCCTCGACAACGAAGTCGCGGTGGCTCGACGGGAACGCGTGTGCCACAAGTCTTAGCTGTGAACTGGTTGTAAAACACCACTAAGAAGGGTGAAAAAGAAATGACGCGTCTTCCAGAGACAAGCCCATCAAACCTCTCCTCCACTGGCGGGACAACAGCTTGGTCACCAACCAGGCTCTGAATAAGACCTTTGACATGGTCAAAGCCCATGGCAGGCACAGGTGCCATGTCCATTGGGGTAGAGGCTGAAGCCCCCGCCGCACCCATGGTCACCGGCTCTCTGCCCCTGTCAGAGCGTGAGCGATGAACCCTTGACCTTGGCTGAGACCTGGTGTCGGAAGAGTCCAATATTAGTAGTTCATCCTCCGCCTCGGTGTCCTGGCCTGAAGACTCATGAGGGAAGCATGGACACCCAAAGCCTCATCGAACAACATATTTTCCACGGGCGATGGGGCTGCAGCCTGTGACAACAGGGGATCTGTCCCCACGCCAGGAGAAGGGGTAGCGGGAACCTCTGGAGAAGGAACCGTCACCACTGACGCCACCTCCACCTGCTCTTCCCATGCAAGAGAGAAAGAGAAGGCTGGGGAGACTCATATGCTGAGATCTCCAAGGCTGCAGGCCAAGAGGTCTGCAGGCCAGAATGATCTGGCTGAGGCTCCCCCAGGCCGCTATCCAGGACTTCAAATGCTGCTGACTGAGAAATCTGCTGCCAGGGGGGTCTGGAGGGAGTTCAGAGAACTCCTGGGCTTGAGGTCTGAGGGAGAGCTGACTCAGGGTGGAAGCAGGGAGCTGCTCCGCTGACTGAATCTGCTCAGCCCCGGCGACAGTAGCTGTGGCCAATGCGGATGAGGCCTGAGCCTCCTTACGCAGCCACCGATTCTCATGGAGCTCATGGTCTAGGGCCTGTATTTTTCAGTTTCAAAAAACTAGAAATTCTGTTTCACCAGCCAGAAATTTCTAAATTCTGTTTCAGTAGTTCTCTTTGTATGTAAAACACGTTAAGGCAAAACAGCAAATTCCGTTTCAGAGGTGACAAAAATTCATTATTCCATTCCGTTTCCGTTAAAAACGGAAAAATACAGGCCCTAATGGTCCACCTGCCCCTCAGAGAGTCAGGCAGGGTACCTGGCTTGGACGTGGAAACCAGCGGGATAACCAACTGCTCGCTCTGGGGCAAAGGCACCTGAGGTGCAGAAGGGACTGGCGGTGCCACTGTCTCGGGGACAGGAGGTTCCGCCCGGGCTGGAAGGGCCGACACGGGGCTAAAGGCCCCGTGGCAGTAGAAGGCTCCCCCTTTCTAGGTGTCTTCCTCCTAGGTCCCCTATGTCTTCGTTTTCTACCTGAGCTCTCAGATCCGGGATCTCGGGAAGGCAAGGAAGGCACTGGTGCAGCAGCCGGCACTCCGGGCTTACGATCAGAGTGCTTAGACTAGCTGAGGTGCTTGCTTTCCGTACTGTCCAGACTTATAATCTGAGCGCTTGGACCCAAGTGCCCGGACTGGCCGGGGTTCCAGAATCCCGGGGCGCCCGTACACAGGCTTCCACTCCAGTCACACCAGTTTTCGAGGTTGCTTGCTGTCCGAGCGCTCCGACCCACAGGACCCAAATCTCGACAGCTGAGCGATCGCTTGGCAGACTTCTTCCGAACGGACTCCGAAGAAGAAACAGTCTGCTGAGAGAAGGCAAACACAGCATGCAACATCTCAGCATGCTGTGTCATACTCTTGTACATTGCTTCCAAGGCGGTGACCACCTTTGGACCAGTGACAAGAGTAGAAGTGGACCAGTGCCAAGAGCACAGTCTTTCACCCGTGAAATCTGAGAGGAGAACCTTTGCTACTTGACTTACAACTCCAATGTCTCTTCACCTTTTCCCAAGGTATCAGAAGAAACATCTGTCTTAGGAAACTGTGGACAAGCCAAAGCAGGTCTACACTCTTTCTCCCTTGACACATGAGGCCCATGGGATGAAGACAGATGAGCCGAAGCAAGTCTAAGTTTCTTCCCATGGGGAGTCTTTGCTGGTAAGGACTCAACGGAGTCTGACATCTCAGCCTGGCGTTTGGCAGCTCTTGCGACCTGACACCCACGCCTAGCACGATCTGACTTTCTACTAGCTTGCTCACAGAGCAGCCACTTGTCCTCCCCCCAATCCTGGCAGTATTTGCAAGTTCGCTCATGAGAGCAAACTTGGCCCAACTGCAGGCGACAACCATAGCAGTGGAGATGGATGTCCCATGCTACCATATAGTGATTCCTAGAATGCAACTTTTGTCTGCGATCCAATAAGGACAAGGATGCAGATGTAGTGGTATCTGGCCCAACACCAATGGACTGCCTCCGAAAGGAAGCAATAGCCTGGTGCACACTGCTTTCCCTCTCTCTGCGTTCTGTTTGCTGGGACACCATCTTGAAAATCTAAGTTCAAGTCAAACAACCAACTTTGCACTTACTATTTCAATGGTAACCGATCACAGAAATCAGCAATCTAGGTATCCATAAATGTCCCGACTGCTGAGAAAAGGTATTCCGCAGAAAAGAGCATGCGAGAGCACAAAAAAACAGTGAGTGTGAACGATCGTTCACAGAGCTTCACTCAAAAAGAACAAGCCAGTAATGGCACCCAAAAGAGGAAGGATGATATGGGGCGCATGTGCACAGGACGTCACCATCAGTTCCACATGGAATGAGAGATGGTGCCACGGCACCGTCAGGTTTCAGAATCAAGCATGAGTAGCAAGCTTCTCATCTCGATTTCTTGGGCGTCATGCCCAGACACAGAGGTCTTGGCAATAGTGGTCAGGAGGTAATGTTGCATAATTAATATGTTTGTTTCATGAGCATGATTAGCTTAAGACAAAAAATATGTTTGAGTGAAACTTTTGCAATTTTTCACCACAGTATCTGACATAATATTCTAAATGTACTTATCATGGGGTTTGCATGTCAGGGATTTTACCAAAGGTTTAGTTTCACTGTTTTGGATACAAGTTCTATTAATCCTATGTTAAAATACTATTTCACAGGAGACTAAACAGCAGGTGCAGCATCGAAGTATTAATATGAGAGTAAGTTGCAACTGGTGGGGCATCAAAGTATTAATAAGAGACTAAATTGCAACTGGTGGGCAAAACATAGTGATAATACGAGACTATTGGCAAAGGGTAGGGCATCAAATATTAACAGGAGACTAAAAAGCAAATGGTGGGGTAACACAGTATTAATAGGAGACTAATAGCAAATGGTGGGGCATCAAAGTATTAACAGGAGAGTAAACAGGCAGTGGGACATAAAAGTATTAAAGGAGAAATCGTGTCCACCTTCACCTGAACTGAAGTCACAGTCAGGTCTAATACGCGAACTTTGCGAGATCCGTGATGGCAGCATGGACTCTCATCTACACCATACGGAGGTGGTGGAGCTGATAGAGTATTTGTGCACTCTCTAATATGACTGCTTTGTCCATGAACTTGTATATGTGAAATATTATGTTTGTTTATATTTTTTCTCCTCAATATTGACTGTTTTAAACTTGCCTGTTCCGTCAAAGAACTTATGCAATCGAAATGTAATATTTCCTTATATTTTTTTTTCTCAGTACTGATTTTTTGAACCATGTGTACTCCGAATACGAAATAAAGATATATATATATATTAATGGGAGACTGAATAACAAATAGTCGGGCATCAAAGCATTAATAGGAGCCTCAATCGCAAATGATGGGGCATTAAAGCATTAAAAAGAGACTTAATAGCAAACGGTGGGGCATCCAGTTGAGACCTGTACCTGTATAATTATGTGTTTATGCAGTCAGTCACACATTATGCATTCCTCCTTGTCCATTACATTTTTTTTTTGTTGACAACAACTGATTTACGTATCTTTCATGCCACAATGCAATTGCCTATGATCTTTTTCCACAGTTACAGTACAAGACAGGCAGAACCATGCCTTATCACAGGAAGAAAAAGACGGATGTATTTGCTCTCTTTACTGTGTGCTAGATGCATAACCAGACAGCAAGTATGACAAAGGTAGATGTCAGGGGTACGTAAAAGCAATAAAGTTCTGTAAAAAAAAAATACATCTGTACTCTAATATGTTACGGTGCATGCAAAGATGTATTATGTTAAAATGAGTCTTCACCTGGTTGCTGCCCCCCACCCCCCATCCCGAAAAAAAAAGCAATCTGGAGACCTGCCAGACATGTTAAACTTGACAGTAATGTATATGTAAATGTATCCAGTCTTAATCTTGGGGAGCAAACATGTCAATTTACACCCATTCCACTGGTAACTCAAGGCTTAGAGGATTATACATAATGCCTACACTTCAATTATACCACTATCTGCGGAACAGCTCACAAGGTTTGCTTGAGAATGTATAGTCACAGTCTTGTCCTTTCTGTATCTGGTCTTCAACAAGCCAGGTATGCATGACCATGAGGTTGGTTGTCAGACCAGCATGGGGCTCTCTTAACCCTTTCTCCTTGAATTGGGACTGAGTCAGCAGCTTTCCTTGGCATAGTTTGCGGGCTTCACTATCAGAAAATTGCAAATCCTTAACAAATTAGGCACCTATGAGGTTACCAGCTGGTCACCATGGACTTTGAACACTACAGTATATATGTACATATGTATGTATGTACATACGCATGCATGCACACATACAGTGAAACCTCCCTATACCGAACACCCTTGGGACCGGAAAAAAGCGTTCCTTATAGTGAGGTGTTCGGTATAGGAAGGTTTGATAGCATTGAAAGTATTTATTAGGGACCGAGAACTGGTGTTCAGTATAGAGAGGTGTTCGGTATACAGAGGTGTTCGGTTAAAGAGGTTTCACTGTATATGTATGAATATGTATATATACATCAGTAACTGTCTCCTAAAAAACACAAGACAACACATGCTCAATCTGTAATTACAAGGAGAGTGGAGTTTGCTTTGCATTTCTGTTGCTAAAAGTATCTCAAAGTCACTTAAGGTCACTTGATCCAGTTACTATCTTGAATTTTTTCTGTTTTCCTCAAATTTAAGCATTAGTTGCCCACCTAATATTTTAAATCACTCAAAAAACCCATTTATAATGAAAAAAACAAACAAACAAACAATACAAAAGATATGAAATGAAACATTTTAGCAAAGATTTTATATCATTTTAGCCCATTAATTAATAATTCAGGGAGTCCACATTCATTAGTCCCTGCCATATCATCCAGCTGCCTGCTCCCTCAGCTTGTGTGGCTTGCCATCTTTTATCCACAAAAGGGTATCAGGATGCTATGAAGCAGTCATGTGACTTGTAATGTGACAATTTTTACACTACATGCATGATGGATAGATTTATGTGAACTTGTAAACATGTTGGTAGTTAGGTTTATGCATAATAAGAGCCTAATGACGGCCTGTGGCTGGTTGCATTAGAGATTAACAATGCAAATTTGACTACAGTCACTTCTGGCAGTGAAAGAGTTCAGGAAGAAAGGGTTAAATAGGAAACTGTATTTTCTGTCTATGATAGGAATCCAGTGATCTAAATGTATCAGCCTAGAGCATCAAGCCATTATGTTGCTGGTGCTTGGCCAAAAACTGAAAAAACTTAAGAAAAACAACCTAACCAACCAGTTCTAGGTAAAGTGTAGAGCCTCCTTCTCTACATGTGTTACCCCCCGCCCGGGGCAAGTAGATGCATCAGTATTCACAAACATGTGAACTCAATACATCTTTCACAAAAAGACAGTGTTTTGATCTGTTATGAGGACAAAATTTAAGAATCCAATCACGCAAAAGTGGTTCTCAGTAAGCACACTACGTCACTTGAGTTTCTGTGTATTAGTTGTAACAGCTCAATGCACATTGTGTCAGTTGATCCAAACTGATGCACAGAAATGTATAGACTCAACTTCAAAGTCAGTGACCCACATGGTACACATCCACCCTGTCTCCTACATTTGGAAGGAGTTTACCATTTTTTTTCTCTAACTATTTGGGCTTTTCAATGTAAGTTTGACTGATTCTTGGACAATCTCCCCATGAAAATCAACCTGTTTCTTCTGGATCCTTTGTTAAAAATCAAAGCTCCCCAAATAGAAGCAAAACATCTATGAATGTCTTGTCAATGGTTGTTGAAAGGCACAATGTTAAAAGATCTATGGGAAAAGGAGTCATCACCATTTGTGGAAAAAGACTTTGGAATTATTTTCATACTGGCGGATAATTGGTAAATTTGCCCTGTCTAATTAAACTATAGATACAGAGCATTGATGGAAAAATGCATATTGGCAGAACTTGTTACCACTTAAATAAAAACCCGCCAATATTTTCGGACCTGTATCCGCTATCGGGGCAACCTTCTCCCCCAAGCTCCATGTTTCACTCAACAGGGGGGCTTGGCAAGTCCGACTAGTGCTGCTATCTAATTCATAGACTGGGGAGTGACTTCGGTGTCTGATACAATATCCCAATTCTGGGGCCCATCATGGGCAACAACAACTGGTAATTTCAAGCTACATGCATGATGGATATATTTATGTGAACTTGTAAACATGTTGGTAGACTCAACTATTGTATTTACATTTTTGGGTGATGCTCACACTGGAAAAGTCCCATTTTATATTTCACATTACATTCATTCGACAAATTAACCCTCTGTTATCACGAATCCCACATATATTTTGGATACTACCTCTGCAAAATATCAAATTGGGACTAACCCACAAACATGCCTGCCATTTTGAAAATAGCATTCAGAGAATGGATTACCCTCGGCGCCCACAAGTTTTTTCCCCTCAATTCTGCATTTTTTGGGGGGGAGACTTCACAGTAGAATACCTTACACACAATTTCCATATTGTTGTCTATGAAATGAAAGAGCACTTTTGGATGTGTTCTTGGGGCAGGTCCTGGTGACAGAGACCACTGTACTGTGTGTCATTCATAAGGCCATCAAATACATACTTCCAAATTTTCATAACAAGTTTGAAAATAATGAGAGGAAGCTGGTTTTTAATACAAATGTGGTCCACTATAATGTGCATCTCCAAAAAAAATTGGTAAAGCTGTGTTGGATCTTTGTTGAAATATTAAGGTGAAGTTATCCCCTTGTACACCACTCAGATGGCTCCAAATAAATACTTTAAAGTTTCATTAAAAAGTTTTAAAATTATCAAAGGAAGCTGGTTTTAAATAGGGTTCTGGTCCATCACAAGATGCACCTTTGACAAAAATTTGGTAAAGCTGTGGTCAGTATTTTTGGAGATATTGCGTTAATGTCATCAGAGTTGGTGCCACTCAGATGGCTTTCAAATAAATACATTAAAAGTCTCATAAAAAGTTTAGAAATAGTCAGAAACAAGAGGGCTGTGTGAACAGCCCATGCTCAGCTGATCTTGACATTCATCACACTTGCAGCTCTATGAACTTGGGAAAGGATCAAGGACACCATGTTCTGAGTAAGTCTGATCTTTATAGAAGAACACTTACATGTGCAACATCAAAGTTCAAGTAATTCTCAAGTTATAATGAAGAGTAAAATTCATGTATGTTGCACTGTGACCCCACAAACGAGATCAAGGTCATTCATGTACTGTCTCAGCATGACCTTCATACAGAATAATTAACATGTGTAGCTAACTCAAAACAGATCTCAAGTTATCAAGTAAACAGTAAATTTCGTGTCAGTTGTCCTGTGAATTAGCATTAGAATGCCCATTGACTAGCATAGTAATCAATAGGAAAGCTGCATTGAACGATAAGTACCCGAATTGAAAATCCTTAAAAATCAGGAATCCAAAGCAGTGCCACCTAGTAAACAACTGTTTGACCCTTCCACAACAATATATCCATCACATTTCAGCTTAATCTGAGGGATGGTTCTGAGAACAAGTGAAAAATAGCAAAACCATACAAAAAATTCATTAAAAAAATTGCAGCGCCACCTGGTGAACAAATTTGGAACTAGGTGTCCCTGGGAGTGTCTATGTACGATATCAAAGCAATTCGGTGAGCGGTTTCAGAGGAGAAGAATTTTGAAGGTTTGCCCCCCCCCAAAAAAAGCAAAAAAAATTCATAAAAAATCCAAAAATCAATAGAGCGTGACCATTTGAACAAACTTGGTAGAGATCTACCTAAGGCACATCCCCACCAAGTTTGAAGTAAATCTGGTCAATATTATTAAAGTTATGACCATTACAAGAAATTCCCATGTTAAGTTTTCCTATTAAAACTTTTGTAGAGATTTTTGAAAAAAAATCATAAAAAAATCCAAATTCATTGGAACATGACCATTGGAACAAACCTGATAGACACCCACCCAAGGTACATTGCCACCAAGTTTGAAGTAAATCTGGATGATGGATTTGGAGAAGAAGTCGAAAATGTAAATTAGCATTAGAATGCCCATTGACTTACATGGTAATCAATAGGAAAGGTGCATTTACCCCAAAGGAGCCGACTTGAAAAAAATCATTAAAAAATCAGGAATTCGCAGCAATCCCACACAGTGAACAACTTTGTTTGGCCCTTCCATTAGGAACATATTCACCAAGTGTAAGCTTAATCTGAGTGACGGTTCTGGAGAAGAAGTCGAAAATATCTACAACACACAAAAATTAACAAAAAAATTAGAAAAAAACTGCAGCGCCACCTGGTGAACAAATTAACAACAAGGAGTCCCTAGATGTCTTCCTGTGTGCTATCAAAGCATTTGGGTAAGCAGTTTCGGGGAAGATTTTTTAAGATTTGTCCAAAAAAAACAACCAAAAAATTCATTAAAAATCCAAAAATCACTGGAGCATGACCACGTGAACAAAATTGGTAGAAACCCACCCAAGGTACATTGCCACCAAGTTTGAAGTGAATCTGGATGATGGTTTTGGAGAAGAAGTCAAAAAATGTGAATTAGCATTAGAACGCCCATTGACTTCCATAGTAATCAATAGGAAAGCTGCATTGACCGGTAAGTACCAGAATTGAAAAAATCGTTAAAAATCAGGAATCTGCAGCGTTCCCACATAGTGAACACCTTTGTTTGACCCTTCTACAAGGAACATATCCACCATGTTTCAGCTTAATCTGAGTGATGGTTCTGGAGAAGAAGTCGAAAATAGCTATAACACACAAAAATTCATAAAAAATTAGGAAAAAATTGCAGCGCCACCTGGTGAACAAATTAAGAACTAGGAGTCCCAGGGAGTGTTCCTGTGTGATATCAAAGCAATTGGGTGAGCGGTTTTGGAGAAGAAGATTTTTTAAGATTTACCCAAAAAACAACCAAAAAATTCATTAAAAATCCAAAAATCACTGGACTGTGACCATTTGAACAAACTTGGTAGAGACCCACCCAAGGCACATCTCCACCAAGTTTAAAGTGAATCTGGCTGACGGTTTTTGAGAAGAAGTCGAAAATGTGAATTGTGGACGACGGACGACGGACCCTCAAAAAACCTCAGCTGACTGACAAGTCAGCTGAGGTAAAAACTGGTTTTTATTACGGTTCTGGTCCATCATAAGATACATCTCTGACAACAAATTGGTAAAGCTGTCGCCAGTATTTTTTGAGATACTGCAGTAACGTCGTCAGGGTTGACGCTACACAGACGGCTTTCAAAAAATATATTAAAAGTTTCATAAAAAGTTTAGAAATAATCAGATGAAGCTGGTTTTAAATAGGGTTCCGGTCCATTATAAGATACATCTCAGACAAAAATTTGGTAAAGCTGCGGTCAATGTTTTTTGAGATATTGCAGTAACATCATCAGGGTTGACCCCATACTTTAAAAGCTTCATAAAAAGTTCAAAAATAATCAGAGGAAACTGTTTTTCCATAGGAACCTAGACCATCATAAGGTCCTTCTGTGACAAACATTTGGTACAGCTGGGGTGAATATTTTTCGAGATATTGGGTAAGATCGACAAGACAGACATCTTTGAAACTTAAAAGCTTCATACACTATTCCACCATACCGACACTGGTATAAACCGGTAAATAGTAATACAATTTTTAGAACCATAGAGTTGACTAGACGTGTTTTGAAGTAAAGTGTACTAAGGTATTAGCTGGAAGCCACTTCTTCCACTATACTGGATGATGGACGGACAACCCAAGAACAAAAAGGGTCCCCCCATGGGGCGGACCCTTAAAAATTAGAAAAATTCTTGCCCCCAGACTGACTCTTTATGGTTGACATGTACAATTGACCCACTGCCCTGAAAAGGTAATCTTTAACACCATGGACAAGTGATGAATACAAAGTTAATAGAATTTTAAGCCCAATACTACACTTGCCACACACTCAAACAGAGAAACTATTGGACGAGTGGCTGAATTTAATTAATACCAATTCATGTTTTGATGAATGGCAATTAAAACTCAGTGTTTTTTACAGACCATGAAAAGCATGGGCAAGGCGGCTGCCAAGACCAGACACAGGGTAACTAACCTACTTTACTATCTTTCTTTGGTTGCTGTGTGAAAAAAGGGCATGAAACTTGGAGAGGGGGCATGGTATTTAATGTACCCTACTACATTTGTCTAGGCAAAACACAGAAATTGAGGGGAGGGGATATTGAGTACTGTGTATCCCCATCACAAATGATTAAAATATTGAACCATTTTGTACATTCCAGGTGAACCTGCTGTGTCCAAAAAAAAAAAAAAAGAAAGAAAAAAAAATCTTACCAACACAGGTACTATACTGTGTATAACAACACCTAAAAGTTGTTATTTACCTGTCCAAATACTGTCTTCTACCAGTCATTCAATTTCTGTGGTGACTAATGTAATTTATTCAATTTTCCATCACACCAGCAGGTTGATGGCTCATTTCTTTCAAATTCACAGATCAATGGCAGATGAAAAATGGGCAAAATGCATTTGGCTCATTTTTTATCCTTGTCCCAGAAATATACCTTGTGGCACATTCGGTAAACTTGGCTTGATTCTTACAAAAAAGTACTTATTGTTCACACTGATACACAAGTTTGTCCCAGACTAATTAAGTTTTTTTTCCATTTTGGCAAAAAAATTGAAACATGTCCTGAGTTTAGATGATCCAGAAGGAATTCTAATACAACAGTAAATTTTTAGCATCATATCAGCAAGGAGGCCCCTGATCAGAGACAGCCAATTACATGTAAGTGACCGGACAACTCCCCAAGTGACCTTTGCATACAGCCATCCCAATAATTTCCGCTGAATGAACGGTCGTACATTGTGCTGCAGTATCTGCAGTAATTCCATTATTGTTGACACTGATCAATAACTTTGTCTGAGACCAGTTCAATTTAGTCCCATGATTTATAGGATCAGATAACAAGGACAGCTACATGTACTTTGTTGAACTTGTTCATTCCCTCAATAGCCATCAGAAGTCAACTAAGGTGTCAATTTCTGTTAACTTCATGCTCTAATTTACCTGGGGGAAACTTAAATAGTTTTTTTCACTTATTCCAGCCCCAACACCAATGGAAATCTATATTTTAATCACAGTTAACATTTCACCTACCCATTCATCTGCAAAACAAACTTAAAATTGGTGACTCACTCTTTCCAAATGACAACACAGATCAACTAAATGTGCACTTCTGTCAACTCAGGTCACTAGTCACTTGTACAAAAGCTTGAGATTTTTTTTTATCTCATTTCCTCCCAAAAGTAAACAGATACCCACTTGACTCTTAATGTCTGGTAAGCTCCTCTGCCGATTTATTTGTCTGGAAAATTGAGACTTCATACTCATCCCTTGCCAAAACCCATGGGCAATCAGCTACTGTTTTCTCCAATAATCATAAGTTAAGCCACCAATTTACCTGTGCTGAAACTTTGATAATTTTTCAAATCATTCCTTGCCAAAAGCTGACAGAAATCAACCGAACTCTAAACTTTTTGTAATGTCACCTTCCATCGGCAGAGACTCTTAATTTTTTTCTCAGGAAACAATGCAGACACTACAATTTACCTATGACAAGGACAGCTGTACTGTGCAGCGATACATGTTGAGTCACCTATCCAAGGTCAGTGGTATCTGTTGTTCTTACACAAGCATCTTCTATGACATTGTCAAAGGTCAACGTTGCCTGATTTTGGTACATGACACACTGCTATCCCAAGAAGTATGTACACACAAACTGTGCTGTCTGTAGGTTTCACAGTATCTGGCATGCACAGCCATTTTCTGTGACAGGTCATAGGCCAGAGGTCAAGGTGCCCTAATTTTGCTATGAGACACACCATTGTCCAAACAAGTATCTATACACCAAGCTTGGCATCTGTAAGTATTACAGTTTAAGCAATATGGCCTTGAAATTAAAGCATTTCGAGATGGAAACAAGCGTGGCAAACCGCTAGTCCTTCCTGGTTCAGGCTGGAAATAATACAATAGGTCCTAACGGTGACTCCCTTGCATACTACATGTTCCTATGTCATATCATATTTGCCACATTATCCATTAGCGCTTGTTTATTCATTTTTTTTTTTTAAATTGCACAGTGAATTACCGTAAGCCCAGGTCAACAGCCTTCCTGCTGATGCTCCAGTTTTGGCATACAGACAACCAACACAAACATATGTGCAAGGGAATGGTAGGGATATATCATGTGACATGTCCGTTGCCTGTTTAGTTCAGGCAACATATATGACTGCAGACTGTGTGGGTTTTGATTGGTGTTTTCAATTTATATGACAAGTAATGGTACTGTATCCCCTTGTAAAGTTTGACAACACGTGCCCACATCTGTGACATTGGACACTGTATTTTTTGATGCTCCTGGCTCTTTGCAAATCCCTCCATTCTGCTGCATTATTTTAACATTTTGTGGGCCCTGGCCCAGGACCTACCAAATGTCAGAATTATGTAAATACTCTGAATTTTTACTATTACATCGATATCGTGCACAAAAAAGTGTTTGAACTCTTTCCCGCTCAAATTGCCCAAATGTGCCAATACATGTATGTAAATTGTCCTCTGCCTGAACGTTTTTACTTAAATCTCTCATTACCAGAAAAATTTTTTGCTGATATTGGTATGTAAGACCATTCATGCTGGCATGTCTAAGGTCAACAGCTTTCCTTGGGGCGGGATGCATGCAATGTGCCCGCTCCAAAAGCCATTGAGTGAATTGTACTCTGACCAGGAGTGGGTTAATATTAAAAACATAAGTCTGAACTTGATTCTCACTTTGTGAAAATTTTGTAAGCACCCAACGATAAAAGGAATATGCACAGTGACCATTATCACTTTGCTTGTGACTTGAAAACAAAAAGTAACCAAATGATTTCAAATTTGCTTGTTCATATTGTATTTGTGTCTTTTTGCCAAGAACCACTTCCTAGTAGTCATTACCCCATTCCGCAGTCCGAGCTCTTTACTCTCCATAAGCTAACCTGTCCCTGTCTAATCTATATACATATGGAATTACTATTGTCCATATTGCACATGTTCCTCTGTAAAATTTTGACATAGGCTGTATCAGCCCAAATAAATTAAAGGGTCTTCAGCGGGTAACTTCTCAACATTTTTCCGAGCCTTTTACCCGTATGCTACAATATTGCATGAATGAGAAATTCATAACTACTTGGTAAGAAATCTGTTAAAATGTTGACAAAATAGAAGCATCACACACAGTGTATCCATAGCAACATTTACTTGTTTACCTAAGTTACTTGGTGGTTAACTTTAATATGGGGCATACATATTAATTTCCTGCCAAAATCTCTAACCCTCTCACCAGGCAATGGTGACAATCAGTGGCCATGACATAGGTGTACTCTTGGAAAACCATGGGTGACACTAACATTTGTGAGAATAAAGAATACTCAATCCACATATATGATGTCTTCATTGACTCCTTTTTATATCATGTATATCAAGCTCAGTGTGTTCAGAGAAATGACTATAACTATGAACAGTAAACTTCATCCATGCTGCTACTTTTGAATGACTAAGTGCAACATATTTTGTCATGTTCGGTACACAGATCTGTTTGTATACACAGGTACTTCCTTGTTGAAAGATGCCAACCAAACAGCACCGCAGCTAATATGAATGTCCCTTATTACTTATTTTGCACATTATACTTTGTAAATGTTCTGTATTCAAGTTAGGTACCATGTTACACAATGGGATTTACAGACAAGATTCTCTTTGCAAGTTCCATGGATGAATGATGTATTGAAACAAGACCTATGTCTTCACTTCACTGTATTTTAAGTCCCTGGCTAAGGAACATTTTGATATACATGTAAATACATGTAATGCATGATGGTTTTGGTGTCTAAGGCAGTGCTGTGACTAACAGACACTTTCACCCCTCAAACGTTACTCAGGATGAACTGCCCATGTCCAGTCCAGCAAGAGAGGAATCTATAAAATTTAATTTTGTTTGGGGGTGTTTTGGGCAGCAGGGGTGAGGCTATGACATCACATGGGGTGGCATTGGTAATTAGTTGTCCTCTTCGCAATTGTTACATGAAGCACAAGGAGTGGGATCATTTGTTGGGTCGGTCACCTTTTTGCCACAACATCAAAAACCAATCTACTATGTTAATAAATAAATGTGCTTTGGTTAAATACTTGAAAATTTTGAAAATATCTTGTTCCCTCCAAAACAACCATAGTCCTCACTAAACACTATTTGTTGTCTGTGCATGGTGGCTGTTTTTAGACGGTCAAGGCATTGTCTACACTGAAAACCCAATGTAGTGCATTTGATCCATGTATATTTTCTGTCCTATTTACTTGAATTCCCTAATAAACAAATCACTATTGTCAGCAAATCATCAACATGGTCAAATTATATGTATGTATGTACGTGCCTACCTAAGTACGTGTGTGTGTGGGGGGGGGGGTGTGGGGGTAGGTATGTACATAAGTATGAATGTACGTACATTGTATGTATGTATGTTTGTACGGCATCTATGTCATCCTGAACCTGGCATTGCTGACATAGGGAAAATATGTTTGTTGATGATTTGCTAACGGGAAATTACACATTTTATATTACAGGGGTATATACTTACATCTTCGCTTTCTTTGTTGGCGAACTTCCATTTTAGAATGGAGGCAGAGAAGCACAGTGGGTAGACAGTCTCCATAAACACACGTACAAACATGTCCTTTAAGTACTCATGGTCTTTCTGAAAAGACATTGAAAATGCCCGGGAAATTACTTAGTCTTGGATGCAAGGGGAACATTAAAACCAACAATGGCATGATGTTTGACCCTGCAAATGTCTACAAACAGACCACACTACAACTGGGCACAAGATAAAGAAAAGCTGCAGGAATGCTAAGAACATGTTGCAGGCATGCATCTGTGTGATGTTGTGTTCAGTAAACTTGCCATGCTGGCATGCAAACGGTTAAAAACAAAAACCTTAAAACCCTCAAACTCCTCACCACTACATCTACACTTAAAGATTCTGCATGTCACTCTAGATTTTTTAAACAGAGTAAAAAGATTGCAATCAACAAAATTAATGGCTTCCCTCCTGCTGCTGATCCTGGGTCATGTGAAGGTCATATATATGTGGGAGGGGGGTCCCTGGTACGCTGGTACAAATAATAATTTTGCCATAGTACAAGGAACGGGAAGTAAGAAAATGTACAACTAATGGTTGGTAAGAAGTACGGAAATTAAAGTCCAGTACATAAGTACCAAAAACCCCTTACCCCCCTCCCATATGTGGCATGCATACAGCTACATCTGACACCAGCTTACAAACTGACCACCCTCCAGACAAAAAGGTCATCCCAATCAAAGCTTCAACAGGACAGGCTGGCATCAATTGAAACCTAGCACAACCCATGGATGGTTTACATGTGCATTGAGGAAAACTGTTCAACCCTTTTTTTATTGTGTAACCCATTTTTAGAGTGCTGTGCATGTATATGTCTTTTTGCCAAACGTTGTGTGGATGGCTTACTGTGCAACATCTGTGTGAATGAAATTACACTAGAAGAGCCAAAATGCCGAGAAAAGGCCACTCTTGGCGCTTTTTGCTGAGAAATGCCGAGGAAATTTGTACAGAAATCCTTTTCTCGGCATCTCTGGGCAATTTTGCTGAGAAATGCCAAGGTCTGCTGCAATGCTACTCTCTCCTCGGTGTTTCTCGTCAAATATGCTGAGAACGCCAAGGTACCTTTCTCCCTTATTACTACCTCAGTGTTTCTCAGCAAAAATGCCGAGAAACCACGAGGTACCTTTCACCTTACTCCTTAGCTCGGCCTTTTTCGGCATTTTTGACAAGGTAATGTCCAGAGTGAAAAGCATCCTGGCGTTCCTCAGCATTTTTGCCACGAAATGCCTAGGTATGGATTTGAGACTAGAATACCTTAGCATTTTCCAACATTCTAAGAAGATATTCATGAGAAGTATTGGTAGGCTTTTTTTAGGGTAACGCAAAACAAGACAGACACCATTTATTCATTGTAGAACATAAATGATTGCACTTTACTATTTATAAGAATCACTGATACCTGCTGGTAAGTGACATTTTAAACAAGTCAAGGGATATGAGAGACGCAAACCCTTCATTCCAATATATTCAGAACCACTTCATACTCCCCAGTATTAATAATAAATAAATAGAATGTACAATCATTTGTGTTGTACAATGAATAAATGGGGTCCGTTGACCTGGGACATTCTCTCTGGAACTATAGGCATACTGGTACTTGTATGAAAAGTCTTTTTATGAGGAATATGAATCTGGGATCCCTGTGATAATTCAGACTAGTTTAACTTAAGTACATGTAGATCGACTTTAGTCGTGATTGGCACCGAAAAAGTTACAAAAAAAAAAGAGTAGAGCAGCTGACCATATATCAGAACTCCTGAGCTTCCCCTGAATCCCCACAGCCAAGAGCCCAATTGTGCCCTTTGCTGAAAGCACCATACAAGGAGGAAAAAGTGTTGGTCAAAATATTAATGTACAGATCAAATAGATTAAAAGAATGCAGAAATATACACTAACATATGGATCTAAACAATTACAATTACTGAAATAGATCCATTCATTGAGAAATTATTGGCGTAAAGATTGCCCATCCCTGGTTGCTTATCATGGTAACCATCTTTAATTATGCTGTTTATTTTAAGCCACTCGGATTTTTTTTTTTTTTTTTTGCTTTTATAGATTCATTATATATTTAAGCATGAAATTGCATGCGAGATTCCATGTTTTTTGGTCTGGTTGAGATGGAAGGATTATTTCCAATCATTTCAGTTATTGTTCCTTCCTCTGGACACCATCTTGAATTTTGAAAATGCTCTGAGGTGAACTCAATAAACTTTGTATCTGGTTGATTGGCATGAATTTTGGACCTATTCTGAAAAATTCAGCCTTCCACTATTTTTAACAAGCTGTTTGTGTCAAGCTCCTACACTAATACATGTATGTAAATTATCTGTTTATGCGTGACCATACCACGGTCACGCATAAACAGATAACTTACATACATGTATTAATAATGTACATACATACATCATGTGCAGTGATGTATGTTAACAGTATTATCTTTGTGTGGTCAGTCATTTTCTGGCCAATCAAGCCTAATTCATTACCATCGATCCACCATGCTGGCACATGGCTTACAACACGCACCACGCAGGTATTATACAGAGTATAATACCCCCATGCACACACCATGCAGCTCATCACTGCCTCTGAAAACTGCCTCTGACTGTAGTCATTACCAACATTGTGCACAGAGGTTCCAAGAAGAAATAAAATGCAAAATAAAGAGATTGATGGATCCATGCCCTCCCGACCCCCACCCACACCTCATTTATAACCTTGGTAATCACAGGTTTCATTTGAAATAACTGTGGTCATGAACAGTGAAAAAATAACTAAAAGGATAACCATGCAATGCTTTGTATTTTTACATGTGATGGTAAACAATACTTACATAGATGAAGCATTACTTACATAATTAGGTTAGGCAGTTTTGAGATGCAATATCTACAAGTTTATGGTATTTAAAAGTCCATGAGTGCATGTACAAAAGTGTGCCATCCTCTGCAGTATCTGTACATATTTTGATGTTGGACACTGGGTCAGTAACCTTGGACACAGGTTCAAGGTCAGCCATATGCAGGAACAAAGTGTTGAGTTCATCCAGCATCCAGAAACCAAGCACATTGATGCTACTTGCCATCTGAACTTCTCCCCAGCACAGTGCACTTACCCTGAATACACTGATTCCCTGTATATAACTTACATAATTTCTTCACTGATTGAACAGACGACATAATTTATATTGGCTACAATGCATTTTTGAAGTAAAATAAAGAAAAATAGTAAAGAGAGCACCTAATAATTTTGTTTTTACTGAACAACTCTGCTGGGCCATGCACACAATACAAATGCATTAAGTGAAGGATCCAGCTCAGAATGATTGTTCCGAATGCATTTATTTTTTAAAATCCATAGTGTCATTTCAAATGTTGGTATGTTGGTAGACTTCATGAAAGATGACGAATTTTGGTGGCACTACCAAAATTTTGCCAGGTAGTTTTGGAACTTCTGTATTTAGATACAAACAGGTGCAACAGTGCCATGTACAACATCCATGTAGGTCTGAACCAAAAGTACAATGAATAAAATAATGATAATAAAAAAAAAAAATCCGATCTCTCTATGCTCCATACTCATTCCAGTCCTTCCAGATTGCTGTATGTGCTTATTGAGGTATATCTCACACATGCCGTGTTGCACCTTGCAAACAAAACATCACCAAGCCTGTTATACTTGCTGGGCACTCCATGACTGTACATGGTACACATATGTAATAGTTTTCTTTATAGGAACAAGTGGAGTATAAATCACAAAGTGCTAGAGAGGAGGTTTGATATCCTCTGCTATTTGTTCTTTGGCAATACACTGCATGCATATTAATTTCCCACCAACATCCTGAATCTTGTTGCCTAAATGAGTGACACATGGATAACCAGTTGCCAGGATATGGGTCCACTGGTGGAAAACCTAGGGTGTTATTCTGTAGGAATGAAGTTAACTGATTCTAAATTTACGATGACTGCTTCTTTTATCAAGCTCACAGTATGTTTGGAGGACATGACTGGGAGTTTTTAAACAGTAAATCTTATAAAAGTTGCCAGTCTGATAAGGTAAACGTATTTTGCCAGGATCTTTGCAAACATATGGGTACGTCCTTGCTAAATTCTACCGCACAACCCAGCACAGCACTAAGCTATATGTTATTTTACCATCTCGTGAAGCCATCTACCCATCAATGAAGTTGACAGAATTCATTTTCATAACTTGCCACAGACAGACTGGTCAACACTGCTACTAGCATGATGATGGCCTAAAAAACATAGCGAACATTTCAATTTCTCCAAAACACTTTTACACAACTAATCCCAATTTTGCATTTGCCATAAACATTTAAAATTTCAGATTTATTTATTCATGTTTAGGCTTATGAAATTAAGGATTTTTTTTCCAAAAATTATTATTATTTCCAGGTGCAGCAGTCTCATAATTCATTCATAAAATAGCCAACGCCTAGCTTTGGTCAGTTCAAGTGAATGATCCATACACGTAAGATGAAAAAATGTAAGCAATCAAGTTACTGTCAACAACTGCCGAAGGGACACGCTTCAACTTTGGCATGACAGATCCTGGTTTTGAGTCCTGTTCTCAGCAAACGTTTTTCTTTCTTTATAAATTTTCAACTGGAAATGATGTCTCAAGAGTCACTTGTACATGTGCTCCCAATAGGTCTATGAACAATTGACACCTCTAGAGACTATGTCTGCAGAATATCACAAGTGTTCAAAATGATGAAACATGACAGTGATGGTGGTTGGTGGGGGGGGGTGGGGGGTGGGGGTGGGGTGAGGGGGAGGGTTATGAGCCTGCAGAGAAATCACCACCTATTATATAGTCACAAGTTACACATGTTTCAAACTTGAACAATAGGTCTGGGATGATAATAGTTTTATTTGTTTATGATTCAGAATCAATATATACGCATCTATATCACCTTTTATATATATATATATATATATATACATATATATTTATTAATATGAACCACAGCTTTGATGTAGAAATGGTCTTAATTTGTTTGTACGTCTGTACTGAGAAATATGCATGACCTGTAATGCATGTAAACAAGCTTTTAAAAAACATACAACCCAATGTTGGACAATCCACTAAACTCAGACGAAAACTAATTCAAAGCACTACCACAACAAACAATATTCATCTACATGTATCCACTCTGTGTGATCTGTGCTGAAAGATAAAAATTGTGTCGTTACTTTTTGTGCTCATACAAAAACACATCTACTCTAAAATAGCACATGTATGGAACAACATGCAAACTCTCAGCAGCTTTTCAACAACAGTGATGTGCTACCATATGCACCTATAAACATTATCTATCACATGCAGTGCTTGTGACAAAAACATTGATGTGAACAAAAAGCAGCAGGCACACATACTTGCGATTTTTTCGTTGTCTGTGAGCGTAGAGAAAAAAAAGCAACCTTTGCACACATTGCAAATGACTTTCATCATGCAAAGATGTCAAACATGCATTCAGTTGACTGCCTAGGTTATATTTTTAACAAAAACATGCCTTGTGTGTGTCTGTCTGAGTGTTTCTATCAGTTTCATCTCTATTTTGATGTATAGATATCCGTACTGGAAAACAATTTCACATGGCTGAAAGAAAATGCGAATTTCTCAGGAAAATTTTTTCATAATTAACATAGGTGGGCATCTTTCTGATGTCACATTTTGTTTTTCAATATTTTATGTAAATATAACCAAAATAAGTTTTCAAATTTGCAACTTATAATTCCAGAATTTGGACTGTTTTATTTCAGGGGAAAAGAAAAGGGTCCAGCTGTGGCACTAAAAATAAAGCAGCGGTACATCTATTAACAGATTAAGGCTTAATTATTTCATTGACTATTGTAGTGTGTATTACACAAGAGTAATATGAGCTATCATTGATGCATATTTTGGCAACTTTGTCCTTTCATATGCTCATGCTTCTATTGGCTCCAAACCAAGCATATGTGACATTACTAATATTACTTAGCCGGCGGTGATGCTTGAAAAAGAATAAGCTTCATTCAACTCTCTTTCTTCTCGCAGATAATTCCTTCATATTCAAATAACAATTTATTTGATAGTAATCCCCAATTAAAAAGAAATAATAAGTGCTCTTTCATCCCTTGATTCTGTGCTTAAACAAGAGGGCTGTGTCACAGACAGCCCATGCTCAGCTGACCTACAGGTTTCATCACTTTTGTGGTTCTGTGAACTTGGGATAAGATTAAGGTCACCCATATACTGAGTAAGTCTGATCTCTGTGGAAGAACACTAACATGTGCAACATCAACGTCCATCATAAAATATCCAAAATCACTGGAACGTGACCATTTGAACAAACTTCATAGAGATGTAAATCCCTTTGATGGTTTTGGAGATGAAGTTGAAAATGTGCATAAGCATTAGAATGCCCATTGACTTACATAGTAATCAATAGGAAAGGTGCATTTACTGATAAGGAACCAAATTTTAAAAAATTGTTAAAAATCAGGAATTCACAGTAGTGCCACCTTGTGAACAGCTTTGTCTGACCCTTCCACAGAGAACATCTCCACTAAGTTTCAACTTCATTGGAGTGACAGTTCTGGAGAAGAAGTCGAAAATAGTGAAAACACAAAAAATCATATTTTTTTTAAATTGCAGTGCCACCTGGTGAACAAATTAAGAACTAGGAGTCCCTAGAAGTGTTCCTGTGTGATATCAAAGCAATTAGGTGACCAGTTTTCGAGAAGAAGATTTTTTAAGATTTGCCCCCAAAAAGAACAAAAAAATTAATAAAAAATCCAAAAATCACTGGAGCACGATCATTTCAACAAACTTGGTGGAGACACACACCCCCCCCCCCCCCCCCAAAGTACATTCCCACCAAGTTTAAGGGAATCTGGCTGACAGTTTTGGAGGAGAAGTCAAAAATGTGAATTGTGGACAGATGACGGACAGACGGACGATGGATGACAGACCCTCACAAAAGTGCAGCTGACTGACAAGTCAGCTGAGCTATAAAACAAACAAACAAAATAACAGCATGATTGAAGCTGTACACTTATGGTGCAATGGATCAACAGGATATACATGTGTACAGAAACACAAACTTTATGGTCTTCAAAAGCACAAAAATAAAGTTGCAAACAGGGTGTTTGGGATTAAAATGCACAATTTTGGGGAGCTTCATGAAATTAATCACCATTTTTTGGGGCCTATATGGATCAATTTCTGTGGAATATGGTGTAGTTTTAGTGGTAGTCAGTAGTTGGTGCATTTGTGTGTATACTTGTATACTATGATCAAACGTTTGCAGTGGAAAAACATCCATTTAGCCCTAACACAAATATCTGCTCCAAAACAGTTGGGGTAATATTAAAGACTAAATTAAACATGTTATGGACATTAAATTTTTATTCAGAGGAAAACAGCTAACACATAATTTGGAAAACTCAGAAAGAGTTAGCATAATTTTGTATCACACAAGAAGAGTGAACATATAGTCTTGTCCCACAAGAAAAAAAGTTAACACATAATTTTGCATCAGGAGAAAGAGTTAACATATTATTCTGTCCCATGGGAAAAGCATCAGATATACCAGTGCCTTCAGCTTGAATGTTAGACCACATCGACAATAGTACATTTACGCATCACAATGCTGGGTACGTCTTTATGGAATGTACTCAAGCATGGTCCCCTATGAAAACATTTTGAAGATGTCTTCACAGAGGTCAGCCACCTTGATGCATTACATGTACTTCAATGAAAGACATAAAGTTTAAATCAAAACATCTAAGCTGTAATATTGAATACACTACTCAGGGCAGGTCTACTTATGGACTCCTCCAATCTGTTTAGCAAATTACCCAAAATGGCATCTTAAACAACATTTATTATTTTGTAGGTCCTCAAGTAGCCAATCATGTTCACCGAACAACAGGACCATGTGAATTACAGCCCTTCCTCAACTGACCGTGATACTTTCAACCCAAAATAAGTCTCACCCTGGTCTAGGGGTATTCACAAGTGTTTGTCTACAATATCAAAGCCATTGACCAAGTGGTTTTGCAGAGGCTTCTTAATATATTCCCCCATACGAACAAAAAATCATACAAAATCCAAAATTCATGGCAGCATAATCATTGGAAGACAGTTGATAGAGACTAACCCACAGAACATTCCCACCAAGTTTACAGTGGATCCAGCTCATATCCTTGGAAAAAATAACATATACATGCATGTGCACTGCTATATACCTATGGTAACCATACTAACATGTTCTCCCAACAATCTTTACATCATAATTTCCAAAATTTATTTAAAAATCAGCAAATGACAGTACCTCACATAGTGAATAACCTTAGTGGAGATTGGGTCAAGCTACATTTCTACCATGTTTCAAGAGAAACCAGCTTGTGGTAAAAAAAATATAAACTTGCATAGAAATTCAAAATTCATTAAACAAATGGACTCTGAAAGTTCTGTGCTCAGTTGAACTTTGCATGCACTCACTGAAAGGGTCCTGTGAACTTCAGAATACTATCAAGGTCACCTGTTTTTAATACCATCATTGCTCTTTGTAATATCATTCTTCAATCATACAGTTCACAACAAATTAAGGTCTAAGAGCCCCTAGAGGTGTCATTATGCAATTTCAATTGGCCAGGCAGTTTTGAGGAGGATTTGATAAAATTTTACTACAAGATGAAAACAAATCCATAAAAAAATCTAAAATCATAGGAGCATGATGATTTCAACAAACTTGGTAGAGACCCATCCAAGGTACATCCCCCACAAAATCTGAGTGCATCTGACACATGATGATAGAGAAGAAATGAAATGGGTGAATCAGGATTGCTGTCCCCATTGAATTAAGCATGCACAAACACGCAAACACACACACACGCACACACACACACACAAACACACACACATAAACACACACACAAACACACACACACACACAAAATGACAATGATACCACATCGGTTAATAAGGCTGAGGCCGAAAAATAAAAATCACAGCACCAACTGTTAGACAAATGAAGATCTTGGGGGTGTCCATGAGTAATTTCAAGGCAATTGGTCAAACAGTTCTGGAGACGATATATCTTTTTTTAATTTGTCAAGGTTATATGAACAAATAATAATAATAACAATAACCACTCAAAAATTCAGTGGACCATGACATGTTGAACAAACTTGGTACAGCCCAATGCAAGGCATATCCCCACCAACTTTTAAGAGATTCTGGCAAATGGTTTTGAACAAGAAGACAAAAATATAGATTAGAATGGACAGATAATAGACACACAATGGACCATCCAATAACCCCAGCTAACTGACAAGTCAGCTCAGGTAAAAAAAATAAATTGCTTGAAACGGTTTCCAAACTTTGCATCATAGGGACTCTTATTTCTGTATTTTTTTGTTGTTTTTGTTTTTGTTTTTTGTTTTTGTTTTGTTCAGTAAATTTGTTCAAATCAAAGTTAAAAAGATAGCAAGCAACACCAGGAGTTGCTTGCAATCTTTTTAACTTTACTTTGACCAGTCCCACGAATGTAAGCCTTGTATCTCGCATAGATCCATCTGGCATCTTTGACCAACTTTGTCTTAAGACCATTGTGTTGTCCCACTTCTTTTACACTAAGCATCTTTAAATTTGTTCAGAAAAATAAGGTACCTGTGTTTAAGTTTAGCAAATGTATGACACTACATTATACGTTTTTTTTTTTTTTGTTTACATTTAGACAATATTGTATGCATGTCCCCACAATGAATCATATACAAATTGCACATAAGAGTATTCTAATGCAACTAAGAAGCGGCTTCTGCTTGTCAAGTCATGACAAACACTATTTATTGTTTTAAGCAAGCATGTGCATCCATACATGATGTGAAATGCAAACATGCACGTAAATAAACAAATATACTATAGCAAACCTATCAATAAATATACCTCATGCACATTTAAATACATATGGTGAGCATGTCAATTTTTTATTTTCATTCTTATAACTCATGCATCAAACCTGTTATAAAGAAACAAAGTTTTTCATAAACTTTTATATATTAACATTATTGCCAGCACAAAGAAAAAAGTTTACTGCTTACCTTATCGGCCCTTCTTGTGGTGCGTATTTTCTCTGCCCAGATGGCCTATAAAGAGCAACAGACACAACTACATGATCAATATGTCATTTTTCTTGTTCGTGAATTCATTTAACCTTTTTTCCAAGATGATTCAACAGCTTTCCTTCACATGGTCAGGGTTTTTGCATAAAAGAAGTCACTGACCATGCCATCTACATATGTCAGGTCTATAATTACCATTCAAATTTATACCAAAATTTACAATGGATGAAATCTGACACCTGGACACTTTCAGGCACTTTGAGCAGAAAAGGGTTAGAGTTGCAGTGTCTGGTCTCTTGCAGTAAGTCACAGATGTAAGTCCAGATAATTACATAAGGGTTCTTGGATTCATCATGAATCCAGTATGAGTCCATTGTTCAAGTATGAGAGAATATGTCATAGATTTAGCCAGATATTGAACCACATTTATAACAATACAAGTTACTTCAAGGACGTGATAAAATCACAAAAAAAAAGGCTTGCTATATTTTGCTCTTTTTTGCATGTTATATAACCGCAGGCATGCCTCTTTACAACATGTATGCTAAATTATCCAACAAAGTTTGGATAGCAGTTTGCTGCTTTCCACGAACCAGGGCCATGGCAATGACAAGCAACCAGCTGTGACCTTTGAAGTGTGCTGCTAGCAATTCTTGTGTGAACTGCTTGAATAATACTACATTACATGTCATGTCCGGGCTGTAATTCTGTTGTCCTTTGACTTAGAACCATGAAACTTTACACACCTGTGTATCTGGACACAAGAGGGTGTCATGCTTAAAAGTAGGTTATTAGGTCAAGTATCTGGGTCACAGTGATAGCGTATTTTTATTGACTACCGTTACTCCAAAATGAGACTCGTGATTAGCAAGGTTATAAATGAGGCAAAGGGCATGGATCCAGCAATCTCTGATTGCCTTTTAATTAAAATAGATGTGCTCATGTTTGCCTGTTCTGATAAAAATTAGGAAAAGAAAGAAATTAAAGGATGACAATGGGTGATGATTGTCAAAATGGCACCTGGCAACCAACATGGGACTGATAGAGTGAACAAATCGTCATTCAGAATTATGACATTGTAGACACTGTAACAAACAAGAAATATAATCTTTAACACTCCATAACCAGCTTGCTTTACTGTTTGCTGCATAAGCACAATGATTGAGAAATCCCCAAAGTTTGATATCCCATAAATTCATCAAAAATGAACACGTCCTCATCACTTTCTCAAACTTTCATCACCTTTAGTCACAATACATTTTGATAACAATTTCATGCATTTCTGTTTAGTCACTCTGGAGAAGTTGAACATAGCCTTAACACATTAAAATAGAAAAAAAAACAATGCCACCTGGTGGCCAACATGGGAACAATGTGACCCCAGGTGACCCTATAGGCAATATCAAAGCAACTGGCCATGTAGTTCTTGAGAAGAAATTTTCATTTTTTTTTCAAAAAAACAAAGAATTAAAAAAAACAAAAACAAAAAACCCACACACAGAAAAATTATTCCATCATCATCTCTTTCACAAACTTGGTAGAGGACCACCTGGGGAACATGTATGTGCAAAATCAAAACATTCCATGCAAAGAGTTTTTGTAAAAAGTCTGACGGACACATGGATGTTAGATGCCAGCAGATTTTATATGCTCTGCTCACTGACAAGTCAGTGGAGCTAAAAACTGCTGAATCTTTTCTTTGTCTGGAAAACAGGTTGGCTCTTAAATAAAAGTTTAATTAAAATTTTGTGTCCAGTGGTTTGTGAGTTATTCTGTATTTCATAGGGATCATGTTTTGCACCATTGTTTGAACTGTTTATTCAACAATTGTAAGATACAACACTCAGCTGTGGTGCAGGAGTGTTCTGTGGGACACGCATACACAGTTTCAGTATGCTAGAAGTGATACATGCAGTTATGGATGATTGAAGCAAGATATTGTTTTAGTGCCTTCCGTATTGTAAGGCTATGCTCTTGTCAAAATTACATTAAAAAACTACAGTCTACATATCAGTGCTTATGCACAAAAGACAAAAAAACATCTGGCCAGAGGAATAATTCATGCAACAAATACATTCAGCAAAGCTGCTATGAGGAAAAAAAATAAAACACTATGCTTAAATATGTATGTATGTACTACTACATAGAGAAACACAAAGAAGTTAGTCTTCAGCACAATAGTGATGCCAGGGACTTGAATGTTTATAAAGAACATTTGGTCTTCCCATCATCATCCCTTGCCCTCAGGCCTAGGTGGATCCAAATAAAGCGTCAAACTTTATGGAAATAGAAAAATGTAATAACAGGTTTTTGTAATGTTATGTATAAGAGCATTTACTTGTGAGAAGATACGAACAAGTGGCCCATGGGCCTAATGCTCTGCTGACATGTAATCAGATGACCATGACAAATAATCTATAATTCATTTCCCAAAATGCAATATTCAAGTGACCTTGAGAAAGTAGAACAAAGTCAGACACATTGTGTGATGTCAAACTTTCATACAGAACACATTTGTGGTGCATTTAGTATCATCAGACCCATTCTTTCTCAACATATTTAATTTAGCATCCTTTACTACAGTGCTTAATGACATTGAAAAATATATCAAGATCATCCAAAATTTTATGAAATTTGACCATTGCCCAATGCATATAAAATTTTGTAGTTCCCTCTCAATTACCTGTTTTGTTCTACTTTATACCTCCAGTGGCACCACAGCAACTCCACATGTCAGACTTTTTTCTGTAATGTTCCTGTTATGGCATGCGGATATATGTTCAAATGATAAAATGTTATGACGGTCCTTATAAGTGCCCCTAGGCAATATAAAAGCAATTGGCTTGGTGGTTTTCAAGAGGAAGATTGTTAAGACTTTGCCAAAAACGGAACAAAAAAATCATTAAAAAATCCACAAAAATCCAAAAAATCACTGAAGCATAACCATTTGAACAAGCTTGGTAAAGAACCACCTCAGATAGATCCCCAGCAAGTTTAAAGTGAAACTGGTTGACAGTTTTGCAGAAAAAATAAAAAATGTGAATTTCCATTGCAATCCCCATTGACTTGCATAGTAATCAATAGGAATGCATGCATTAACTGACACATACCCAAACTGAAAAATTTGCTAAAAATCTGGAATCCAAAGCATCACCACCTCGTGAACAGCTTTGTTTACCCCTTCCACAAGCTATGTTTCCACCACGTTTCAGCACAATCTGATTGATAGTTTTGGAGAAGTCAAAAATAGCTTCAACACACAAAAATTTATTTAAAAATAGAAAAGAAGAGGCTGGTGGGCCTAATGCTCTGCTGACAACCATCACCAAGTAAAATTTCCTGAAATGCATTGCCTCTGTGACCTGCAGAAATTAGTGACAGTCATCCATATAATGCAATATCCAACTTCCACATGGTACACATTTGTGGTACATTTGGTATCATTCGCCTGATCCTTTATCAATATATTGCATTTAGTACTCTTTTCTTTAATGCTTACGGACCTTATAGGTCAAGGTCATGCGACATATGAAAAAATTTTATCTAATGCATATTTGGTGTAAATTTTGCAGTTCCATCTCAATTTATTAGCATCATTATGCATTTTATGTGTTTTGATACTGAAAACAGACAAAAAAATCATTAAATAATAGAAAAAATGCAGCACCACCTGATGAACAAATTAAGAACTAGGAGTCTATGAGTGTTCCTGTGTGATACCAAAACAATTGTGTGAGCGGTTTCGAAGAAGAAGATTTTTTAAGATTTGGCCAAAAAACGAACAAGCAAATTCCTAAAAAATCCAAAAATCCCTGGAGCACAATACGTTTGAACAAAATGGGTAGGTACATTGCCATCAAATTTGGAGTGAATCTGGCTTATGGTTTTGGGGAAGTCGAAAATGTAAGTGTGAATGGGCAGACGACGGACGACTCAGCCTCCTAAAAGCTCAGCCTGACTAGCAAGTCAGCTGTATAAAAATTCATAAAAAAATCTAAAAATCTCTGGAGCATGACCATATGTACAAACTTGGAAGAGAATGACCCAAGGTACACTCTCACCAAGCTTGAAGTGAATCTGGCCAGTGGTTTAGGAGAAGATGTCGAAAATGTAAATTGTGAACGGACGACAACAGGCAACAGATGATGGATGGGTGGACAATAGGCGACAGACTATAGTAAAAGCTCAGGTAACTGACAGAGTCACCTGAACGTCAAATACTGGAGCATGACCATTTGAAGAAAATTTGGTAGAGAGCCACCCAAGGTGCATTCTCACCGGATCTGAAGTGAATCTGCCTAGTGGTTTTGGAGAAGTAAAAAATGTGAATGGTGGAAGAAAAATGACAGACCACTGACGATAGCCAGGCGGACGAACAGACAATGGATGCTTGGTCATAACATAAGCTCAACTGACTGAGAAGTCAGCTGAGCTAAAAATTATTTCCGGAAATTTTTTCCTAGACAAAGTGGGTCAAAGTCATCCACATTGTGCAATATCAAACTTCCACATTTGTGGTACATTTGGTATCATCAGCTTTATCTATTTCTCAATGTGTCACAATTAGAGCCCATTTACTTAAGTGCTTAGTGATCTTGCAAAATAGGTCAATATCACCCAAAAGTTTGCAAAATTTGACCACAGGGCTAGTACCTATTTGGGGTAAATCTGTGTAATACCATCTCAATTTATTGTCACAATAATATATTTTTTTTTCATGCTTTTGATGCCCTTGATGTTAGCTCCGATTACTACCAACTGCGGTGCCACCATGACTCCCCACATGATAGATTTCTGGTGTGCATGATGTACTTGTAATTGTATATGGATATATGTGCACAAGTTGTGATGTACTGACCATCTTCATTTCCTGAAGGGCATACCCTCCATGATCTTGAGAAAACAGGTGAAGGTCAACATGCATATAATGCAATATCAAACTTTCAAAAATGATGCATTTGTGCTATAATGGGTATTAGCCTTATTCTTTCACAAAATGTTAAATTTTATGTGTTGTCTTATTTTTAAACACATTTTGGTCTAAATTTTGTGTAATATGGCAGGTGGTGCCACCAAAATTTGAAAAGTTTTTCTATTTTGCTTTGATGAGGTTTCATGATGTTTAACAGAAACTCTGAAAAACAGAATTCTCAAAAGTTTCACATTTTGGCCCACATATTACACCATAACATGGGTGGTGCCAGCAACAAGACACACAGACTAGATTTATATACCCTTCTCAAGTCCTGACAGTGATATAGGATTAACTTGAAAAATGTTAACTGTATCACATTCACAAGCAAAAGTTTATGGATGGACTGAATGACAGACAGAACGAAGAATGGTCAGATAAATGGATGGATGGATGGATGAATGGACAGGGGTGATGCTGTAGGCTCTGTGACTTGTGGTCAGCAGAGCTCAAAAAAATGACAGTCTTGTTGGTAAACCAAGTCAAGGATACATTTATTGCAGAGATTCACCCTTTTTTCAAAAATTCTATCTGGTTAAACTGAACAAAAACCAAATCAGGAAAAGGAAGAAAACAGGGAAAGGCTGTATCCAGATACTTTGACATCAGGTCTGTCAGACTTAAAGAAAGTTCACACCAACATGCTTACCCATTCCCTGGTCCTATTTGTACTTTTAGCTGTTTATTTCCAAATGAAATTGCCAGAGTTTATTTTCGAAAAATTGCTATCACAAAATTCCATCATCAGATTTAGCTTCAAGTTGTTGTTGCTGATGTCTGCCAACACAGACCTAGCAGAAGTGTTTCTCTTACACACCCATCACGAGCAGTTCATTACAAAAAAAGTGTCATTAGTTAACAGCTCAGCAGTAGTTTGATATGTTAACAATTGCATCAAGAAAAAGCCCCGCTGAAGTCAAGTTTCTGCAATATTAACCCCATTTATTTTGGAATTTTTCAATGTCTCTATCGCAATGGATGAAAGAGCAAACTCCAAAATTTTGTTCTCTAATAGCTGATTCGTGAATTGCTTTCTATTATAATGTATCAAGACACTGTACAATAAATCAAAAGCTTTTTGGTATATACAACTGTGCCGCTGAAGACTCTGAGTCTAACCACAAAAGGCTTCACTATGGACAAGTGACCTTTTGTGCCCCCCCCCCCAAATGAATCTAGTAATTTATGCTATAAATTGGGGATACATGGAGTTAATTTCATCACTCGCTCTCTATTACAAAAATCTTTCAGGCATACACAAAACAGTTCCAAATCCCCAGCAATTGCAAATGAAAAACATATATACACAGGCTTAAATACCAAGGTGCTATGCATGGATAGCAAATCAGATAATTACCAGTTTTGTCTACATGATCTTTTAAGATGACCTTATTTCCAACAGTATATTTAAATTCTGTAAGTATGCCAATGCAATGCCTGCTTTATGATGTTGTTTGCTTTCAAGAGGAGCAAAACCAGTAAACACTCTGATCCACAGGCAAGCAAATGCCCAACAAGTGCTGAGAAATAGGAAAAGCTTTAGTCATATTAAGACAACACTCACTCGCAGTCTGTCCATAAAGTCTGGCTGGTCCACCACTGACGGGAATACTGATAGCACCGGGTTATGAATCAGTTCTGCCAAATACAGACATTTGTTTTCTTTAAGTTGATCATCCTAATGATCTGGTGATGCAGCCTTGTGTAAGTAACAGTTTTAACTCACTTCCTGTTGAGAGGCTAAAGACTGTGGATTTTGCATTGCCTCCCAAACCGTGCCTCAGTCATTGAAAGGTGTGGTTTTCCAGGCAATGAATCTCAGTTTAGGTTAAGCCTGTTCCTCCTTGAATGAAATTCATTTTCTTAAGAAATCTCAATTTGCACATCAAATCTCTTTTAATTCCAGTTAGATAAATATACAAGAAAACATAGCAAGTATGACATTAGGAGTCCAAACATCACCACGATTGAGCCTAACCTTGATTCATTTCAAAACATATTTGCCACACATGCATCAGACCAGGAAAACGACATGACGTCCAAACAGTTGTTGCTCAAAAACTGGTGATATATGCTCAAGTTTTATGTCCATCTCACAAGGTAGGCCAAGAGGTCAAGGAAGTGCCACTGGGTCTTCTAAATGTAGCTTGTCAGTATGAATTTCTTGTTGTATGACAATTTGCCATGCATGCAAAATGACTTGATACAAGGAGGGAGAGCAGGGAGACAAACTACATGTAGAATTTGACAGTCTGCACTGATGGTCTCCCAGCCCCAAGATCATAACAATAGCTTCTTCACCTTGTTTATAATTACTACATCCATGCAATAGAATAAGCCTAAGAACATTGGACACCACCAGATGGCACCATTGCTAGCAGTTCTTACTTGCACTCCTAAATAGACAAAATAAGCCAGAAAAAAACGAAACATTAGGTGGCTGCAGTAGCTCTAAGTTCCTCTTAACTTTCATCATCTGAATAAGAAAAAAAAAAGGCACAGGTAGATTGATATACAAACCTGTGGACTGCATGTCGATGCGATCCCGAAGAAGAGCATCAGCCAAGATTTGCCGGTAGAAGGCCAAGTAGTGGATATAACTGGTACTGCTAACCAGGACATCTGGTAGCATGCTGCAACGATACACAGGCAAACTAATATCGGGTACCTGCCAATTTTGCTCCTTAACTAATTCCACACTATGGTCACAGGCAGTGCCAGAACCACTGACTTAAGACTATAGGCATGTTGGTACTTGAACAAAAGCTCTTTTCATGAAGAATTTAAATGTCCAATTGTCATCTTAAATTTAGATAAATATACGGAAAATCAGGGCCTGGTATGGAATGAGTTAAAGAAACTTTATGAGCTTTAATTGCTTCTTCACACCACAGATGTTATATGAATAGATTAATGATTTAAAAAAAAAGATGAAGTTGACAATTTTACAGTAGATTCCCTACCATCTGGCCACCCACATAGAAATATCCATTGAACTGCTTTCCACTGTGAAGTAAACTTATGCCATACACAACTAGTATTAACCTAGTCAAGTTTTGAGATGAGTAAAAAAGGTATGTACCCTTAAGTCATCTCTGATAGTAAACAAACAGAGACCTTGTATGCTCTAGTGTGGCACATCTAAAAGAAAGCTGCACACTTTCATGTTCAGAACCAGTCACCAATAAATTTGACCCACACTCCTGTGCATGTACTTACTCCAGGAGATCTTTCTGATCCTTGGTTGGGGCAGATATCCTAACTGTAATTCTTGGCTGGCGATTGGTGGACATCAGAGAACGAAATAAACTGGTACTTGCTGTTTATAAAATAAAAGAAAGCACTTGCTGAGAATGATGGCAGTCAGAGTTTAATTTAGCAAGAAATCTGGAAATTTTTCCACTTCTTTATTTTCTGTATTCTGTTCAGATTTCCTTATTCTCAAAGATGCTGTATACATTTTGGCCAACTTCATATACTTTACAGAATGCACACAGACATAAATGGGCAGAATTCTAGATTCATGTACCTTCCAGTTTACCACCTGTTACTCTCTGAAACTTAAACTATTTATATTGAGTGCTTTGGATGTGTGGTGAGCCAGCATCCATAAACCTCATAGGAATTTATTCATTTATTCACAATAACTTTATCAACTTTCTTGAAAGGAACAAAAAGAAGACAAAGGTAATGATATCACTGTTAGCAACTACCTGTGTGCATGGAATACCATAAAAGCAAGTTAAACTTTTCCGGATCAGAATAAGACTGAGTCAACAGCTGTGCTTGGTACAGGGTGGGCACAATGCACCAAACCTGAGTCAAGGAGGGAAAACTGTTGACCTGCAGCAGGTGTCCTGAAGAATCCCTTCCACAACTCTCATTTAAAAAATTTTGCATAAAGAGAAATTTAAGTAAAAACTGTCAAGCAGACGACATTTTACACCTGGGCACTTTTGGGGTGCTTTGAGCAGGGGAGGACTAACATGGGAAGGTGGCTGTTGTAAGGAAGTGCATGCACAATGGCCACTATAGTGTAGGTCAATTTGTAAAATATCCAGTGAGATCTCACTATTCTGGATCTGTAATTTCCATTTTTCTGTGATCAAGAGCCTAACATTTCAGCTTCCATATCTGGACATGCTTTTGAGAAGACAAAGTACATAATTCCAAATGTACCTTCTCTCATAATTCAGATAACTTAAATGCTGATAAGATGTACATGTATTTATGACTGCATTATTATACTTGTTGGATCAGTTTTCCAATTGGGCATTGAATAAAGATATTCATTGAAAGTCAAGGCAAGTGTTGATGACAGTAGACACACAATGTACCAAAACCACGCCTGATTGGCTGTGTCCTTCATTGGCCTCCTCACAGGTTATCAGGATCGAGTCCATTCAACCCCGTAGCAAAAATTAATATTTATGGTTACTATTTACGTGTACGGTGAGTTGGTCTCACTTCCAACTCTTTCCTCTGTGACACAACAGGCAGGCATCTTCTTGCCTTTTTTTAAAAAAAACTTTCTTACAATCTACATTTTGTTGGGAAAAAAATGATGCAAAAATTGAAAGGTACACAAATCTCCATTTATGCAGAATACTACAATCCTAAGTCATGTTTGCTAACTTTTCAAAGTAGCTGATAGCAGCATGGGAATGATACATTGCATGACTGAACACAGAGAATGTACCATGCAATGCACTGGTACGCCTTGGTGACCTTTATGGCAATATTTTAAAAATTTTTTCGCATGACATGCAATCAATCACTGACGTAAATGACCAATATCAGCAGCAAACTGGACACTCACGGTTGTTATGTTTGAAGATGCAAGTTTGCAAACTTTATTTTGACAAATTAGGCAATTTAAAAAATCATGAACGTTTCACAAAATTTGAAATTCCATGCTTTTTTACTTATACATATATTTCAGCTCCCCCAATATTTGAGATCGTGTCTTATCATTATTCCCCTGTCTGCACTTCTACCAGTCCGCATGAACGAAAAAAACGTTTGTTCAAAATTAAATTTGAAGGATCACAAGAAGCTGATTTTTTAATGGGAACTTGCCCATCATAACATGCATATCTGATGCAAGTTGGGGAATTTGCTGAATACCCTGTCACAGTCATGTTGTCAACATGGACAGATGGGCAGATGACACAGGGATTTACAAAAAACCTTCCATGTATGTGTACTAAGGTGCTGATGGCAAAAATGAATGCTTATCCAACCAGTACACTGTAATCAAGTAGTAACCCAGCAACAGTACAATTTTACCAAGTCAAATTCAAGTGGTTTTCAAAAGAGCATTAGTCAGCATATCTGATAACTGCAAAGCTACATTTAATTGGTACACAGCAAGTTTTCCATGGTAATGGTTAACTTCCACAGTGTGATTTTCTTACAACATACAGAACATTGCTCTGTGAAGCATTAAGTGGAGTAGAATGAATCAGAGCGTGCTGGTACAGTGCCTGCTCTTTGAAGATTGATACTAAACCTTTGTGCTTGCTTTGCCACAGAAGGTGTCTTTTTACGTAAATCCAGGGTCATTAACGGCCAATCGTGACATAAATCATCAGCAGTCCTTACCACTCTGAGTACACCATATGAACTTGCCAGGATAGAAAAAAATATATTTGGGTCAAAGAGAGATTTGACAAGGCAGGGTGACCGTGTTATGACTGTACCGCCTGATGGTGCCTGTTGTACTGCCTTAATTAAAGCTGAGGTTGATACCCTCTACCACAGAAAATCATGCTAGTCGTCTCTGAATATTGAACCACTTAAGCTGCCATGGTACAGAAATTTATATAGGTATAGTTGTACATAAATTTATGTACAGCTGCATGTTTTTGTTGTTTTCTTCAGAATCATCAGATACCTGATGAACTGGTGCCCTTGTTTTAACCAACAGTCAGTAGTCTCAGTAAATTTGATTAAAATCAATATGCTTGACATTCTGTACAACATACATCTGATAGTGACACCTTTTGTCATCCTTCTCATCACTGCCCTCTCCCCCCCCCCCCCCATCCACACACCATTTTTATTTCATATGCCATACCAGTTTAACAAGTCTAAAGGCACACATGCCTACCATGCTTTTTAATGACCTTATGTAGCAATAAGCCAATGCACCAAGCATACATGACATACAGGTACTTCTGATACACTGATGATACACCTTCAAGAGCACCTGCCACCTATCAGCAGATGTGTATACATGTACAAACACAAGTTACCACCAACCACAGCAAGCAAGTGGAAACCAACATGTTTCTTAACTTAAAGGGACACTGACACCTGGGATTAGATGAAGGAACTAACTTGTTTCTACCCATGCATGCAGGTATGCTGCGGTGACATAGCAATGGGGGTAGGGTTTTGAGTTGTTTTTCTTGACCTATTGTGAGGGAACAGTTGCTGTTGTTACTGTTACCTTCAAAATGCCCTACTTCTTGCTTTGGGGAGAGGTGTGGTACTGTGTGGTTCTTTTCAATCAAACCATTCATGAACCTTTTGTATTTTGGGAATAAATTTAACTTTTCATAGAGAACAGCATGTCAAATTACCTTGCTGCATATGCAATGCAAAAAAATCCCAATCTTTACATGATCTTGATATATGTACAATGGTACCTGCTATTTAAGACCACCCCTTCTGCCAGCCAAAAATGGTCACACGTAACAGGTGGTCTTAAGTTTGAGGTAAATTTACAAAGAATCTAGACTTGCGCCCTCAGAAATGTGGTCACAAAAGCCAGGAGGTCTCTCATGGTAGTGGTATTTAATTGCAGGTACCACTGTATCATAAATTGCGGTGCACATCCAGAGAGAACCCTCTGCCTACATTTCAGCATGTGATATATATCATTCATAGTTGTTTAAAACCTTTCAAAGTAGAATGTGCATGTGTTTTCTATCATATGGGACCTTAAAGCACAGCTGTCACCATGAAATGCATTAAATCATGTACATTCTTTAAAATATCAGCTGGACAGCAGTGAAATTTTGTTACAGAATACAACTAGAACAGCCAACCAGTACATGCCCACACAGTACGTAGCACTCTACCATATGTGACCACCCCACAAAGACAGCAGACTAGTTTGCCATGACGCTTTTAGTCTAGGGTTTTGAGATGCCAATATACATATATAAATATACATATGACTTTAAACAGTCATGTATTATTTATTTGCAGCTCATACATGCATCACAGTTAATAAACAGCTCATGTCATATTCTGCCATATTAGTTCACATGATGAGCAAAAAAAGGAAACTTAAAACCATCAGGACAACTCCATCAACAGCTTTCCTGCATACACTCTGGCCAAAACACACCTAGGTTGTGCCAAGGGAAGTTATTGACTGATGGTACTTTGTTCTTCATGACAAAAAGAGAGTCAGATCACATTTACATTATCTGACAATTTGCAATCATTTTTAATGGGAAAATGATGCATGCCATTACATCCTTTTTAGTTACACCACTCAAGGTTGAGGTCAAAATAGTTTAAATTATTATGGGTTTACGTGAATTTTATAAATCATTTTTCTGCTTCAACTTACACGATGGACATATAGCTATTCAAGTGCATCTTTTGAAAGATCACTCCAACAAAGAACCAACTGGCCAGACAGACAATCTTAATTGGGTCTTTAGCCCTATGTCTGTCTGTTCCATGCTGTTGTGTCTGCATTGAGAGATCATCTTATGGCTCGTGCTTGTAATCTTTAAAAAGAGGGAGTATGGTAGCCCTAACAGTGTAAAGCTATGCTGCATTATTAACCAGCTACATGTGGGGTCCCTTTCTCATTCCCCAGACAAACATCTAGTACATACATATATATTAATTGGTATATGTCTATCCACCATTGACAACGTGCATGAAGCTTGGTGCTTGCACACCCAACATAGGAACCAATGTTATACTTACAAGCTGACAGGTCTGTTAGGTAAAGCCCAGAAACGGAAATTGATTATACCTTTGCAGAGATACAAGACAAGTGCAACAAGCTAGAATACAGAATAACAACAGTGTGTGCTGAAGGCGTCCTTGACTGTCCCTGCTAAGAACCTTGTACAGTGATCCAGATGGTGGTATATCCCATACCAGAACACACAATCAATATGTATACCACTAATACACCATAAATATATAGCTTAACTACCACCCAATATACCATCAATTTATCTGTAATCTGTGCAAAAGTGAAACTCTCTCTCTCTCTCTCTCTCTCTCTCTCTCTCTCTCTCTCTCTCTCTCTCTCTCTCTCTCTCTCTCTCTCTCTCTCTCTCTCTCTCTCTCTTCTCTCTCTCTCTCTTCTCTCTCTCACTCACTCACTCACTCACTCACTCACTCACTCACTCACTCACTCACACACACACACACACACACACACACACACACACACACACACACACACACCATAATATATACATGCATGAAGTAGGTACAGAAGTACAGACTGACTAGAATTATTCATAATGACAGCAGGTGACTGCAAAATGAAAGAACTTCATGTTCAGCTAAGTTTTCACACATGGAGAAAGGGACCAAGCTTGATGCTCTTTGCCAGTACCCTATTACATGAACTTCCAAACCTTATACCCAGGGTCAATGACTTCTTGTTTGCCATATGACAGACAAGCTAAACGTTTGGAATTCAATTGGCCAAGATGGTTACCCCTGGCTGCTCTTTATGAAATGTAGACAATGAAAATCCTTGAATAGTGAGGTCATGGATGATGGCCAGTTTTGGGGCCTAGCAAGCATGACCCACTCACTGAAGAATGATTTAATGCCTAAGGAAGGGCATCTACAGGCCAAAGAATCCAGACACAGACTTCACAGTGCAGCCTGACAGCCCCATATACATGTGTCAAATTCATACAGAATGGATATGTTATGCACATTGACAGCATGTGACTGGAAAATGAAAAGATTTCATCTTCTGCAGAGTTGAGATATAGGAAAGAGGAAACAAGCTTTCTACTTGCTGCCTCAGTACATTATTTTTTCACAGAAAATATTGCATTTTTATATGATCCTCAATGGAACAGACCGTGAAAATGTATATAAAGAAAACATTACTTAGGAATATAGAAGCACTCAGCAAAGATCTAATTTCCAATAGTGATGACTGAAGAATGAACCCAATGCAAAATTATTATTTGTGCACAACAAGCATAAATACTTTAATTTGTACACATGAAGTTGACTTTGTTGGAAACTTGATGTCATAGTGTCCAAAAGTTAATGACAGTTCACCATTTTAAATACTAACATCATTGACATAACTATTTGTTCAAAGGTGGCATCAATATATTCCAATCATGACATCAAAGTGGTACACCAAAAACAAATCCAATTTGTGGAGTTCTTTGTGTTGAATGTACATGAATATACTTAGGGCTTTATACCTGTAAATTCAATCATAATTCCAAGTTGTTGCATCATATCTGCACAATTTTTGAAGCTGACTTATTAAAATTCTATGAAAGGACAAGAATTTTATGACAATTTTGATCTTCAACAGGTCTAAACATCAATGGAAGTTAATTTTTTGTTCCGATAACATGGCAAAAAACAAACTCAAAAATCAAAAGATTCTATTTGTGTCACATTTTAAATTGTTAAATGTTTAATTTTTTGCAAAAGCATGTTTTAAACCTTATTTTTTCCACTTACATACAGAATAAGTCAACAGCCTTCCTTGGCATGGTTTGGGCAATATGCACTTGACCTATGCCAAAGAAAGAAATTGGTGTGGCCTATGTTATCTTGACAGGTCTCCTCTGTAATTCTTATTTAAATTGTATTTTTGTTACTGTTCAAGTCAAAAACACTGAGGCAGCCATTTGAAAACCAGCCAGTTTTGGCCAGTTCAAGACAGAAAAAGGTTCACAAAGCCAATGTCTAACTCAGTACTTGCTTAAAAACAGGAAAAAAAATGTGCACATCTTATTTCTGAGTAAAATATCAAATATCTACAAGTCTACATGAGTGATATCACCCAAAGAGAGGAATGGTGGAACTATAGATTAATAAGTTATCAAGAGGCTCCTGCAGGCCCTGCAAGTTAACACAAAGTATTATAAGCTTGGAATTGTTTAAAACACCAAGAAATACACAGGTCTGGTGATAATGTTAAACAAGCTTGTGTGTGGAGGTATATAATAGCTTAGTGCACATTACAGGTTCTAAAATGGCATTTATCTGTGAATTTACCTCTTCGGCCAATACTTGGATCAACTTCCACTCCTTTCTCATAGGGGGTGCCACCATTCACTTGTAGGTCATATGATCTGGAAGTACAACACACCTGCATCAAGACAACACATTATTGTGTAAAATAATTAAACATTGTATGATTCTAAAAAAAAATAGTATTTCAATGTTATTGTTACCCTTTGAGAGTCATTCCTTTTTATACACAATATAATAGAATGCATAACACCAACAGATATTATTTCTCCCCTGTCCCTTCAACTGGGTAAAACTTGCTGGTAATCAAATGTCTACTTCAATATTTTTGACTGATTTCAACATCAATGAAAAATAACATTAACGGAAATTATAATTAAAAGGCAATCAGAATTTGCTGCATCCATGCCCCCCTTGCCTCATTTATAACCTTGTTAATCACAGACCTCATTTTGGAATGACTGTAGTCAATGAAAATAGGCTATCACTGTGACCCAGATACTTGACCTAGTGACCTACTTTTATGCATGACATACTCTTGTGTCCAGATACACAGGTGTGTCAAGTTTCATGATTCTAAGTCAAAAGACAACAGAATTACAGCCCGGGCATGAAGTGTAATGTAGTTTTACATTAATGTATCACCGTGACCCAGATACTTGACCTAGTGACCTACTTTTGTTCATGACACACCTTTAGGTCAACATATATGTGTGTGTAAAGTTTCAAGAAACTAAGTTAAATATTACAGGAATTTTAGCCCAGACACGATTTTATGAGGATATGCACTGTGACCCAGATAATTGACCTAGCGACCGACTTTTGGTTCATGACACACCCTTATGTGTAGATGCACCCGTGTGTTAAGTTTCATTAATCTAACTTGAAGGACAACAGAATTACTGCCCGGACATGAAGTGTAATGTAGTTTTACATTATTGTAACACTGTTACCTGTATACTTGACCTATTTTTCTTGTTCATGACACACCTTAAGGTCAACATATATGTGTGTGTGTGTGAAGTTTCATGAAACCAAGTTAAATAGTAAAAGAATTTTAACCTGGACACAATTTTATAAGATGGCACAGTGACCAAGATGCTTGACCTACATGACACACCATTGTGTCCAGATGCTAATGTGTGTAAAGTTTCATTAATCTAAGTTGAAGGACAAGCACATTATAGCCCCGACATGATAAGCAGACAGACGGATGGCAGACAGACGGATGGCAGACAGACAGATGGAAGCACACACAAACACATGCAAAAAGCAATTACCATATGCCCCTCCTCCGGTAGGAAGAGGGCATCATTAAATCTTATCAAGACAACATGACTTCATGCAGTCAACAACTTTCCTCAGCACAAACACCCAATCAGCACCTGGTAAAGCAGTTGACTTGGTCTCAATTTAAAGAGGAAAGGGTTAAGGTTTCTATCAGACAGTCAACTCATTTATAACACATGCTTACACACCCACTTCTGTGCACTCTGAATCAACCATAATGTTTTTATCAGCTGCTGCATCATGTTTGCAATGCACATAATGCTTATGTGGTTTTACAAGAGAAGCCACTTATAACTGAACTCTTGTGGAACACACATACATGTATACATGTGTACATACAAGTATCACTTTCAGTAAAACTGTCCATTGTTGCTAGTGATACTAAAATTACTAAACTGTGTCCAGATCCCAAGAAAAAGCCATTCTCTTTTAAAACAGCATTAATTTACACATCATTTTTTTTCTTAAGTTTTGCTCAGATAATGATATTTTTTCGATAAGAACATTCAAATATCACAACAAATTTATAAATGATGAACGTCATATTGAACCACTGAAATTTGACAGATGTACCAAAAATGTGTTGACCTCAAGCCTGTCACTTACTTGTTTCCGATTGGAGCTCCATTCTGGTCAAACAGTGGCAGGTGCACCCAGCCCACACTGAATTCTCCTTCTTGCTCTCGTGCCTGACAAAGATACATGTTCACAATTCGTTTGCATACACATAAGTTCATGCATTACATTACATTATATGTTTTTTGTTTACTGTATACATCAGCTCCAATTAAAATATGTGAGTTTACTAATCACCTTTACTTTACAACAAAAGTTTTGATCAAAAAGTTAAGGTGCTCTAGGTGTGCCCCTGGAGACTTAGTTATGAGAGCTTTCAAGATAATTTTGGCCTCATAAAAAAAAAAGTTCTGTAATAAACCCATCCAAAATACATATTTTTGGTTACACTTGGTCCATGGATTTACAATTCATACAAACTGTGACACTGGATTAAGAATAAGGTATAAAGTACGATTCTTTGACCAGAAAGACCAACCCTCGGCTTTGGCCACTTTTCCAGTGTAGTAGACTGGTTTTATTAGATAAGAAACACACAGTCCAAGGATATAGCCAAATTTACAATGTATATTAAATGATTCTAGTGACAATTGTTGACCTTAATAGAGCTTGACTGGTGGTAAGCTTCATCCCTGTCAAATTTGGTTATTTCACATAGACTTTCTGCACACAGCTGCAAAGTGGAAGCACGGACACAACTGCAGCACCACCTATTGAGCAGAACTTGAAGTGTTGCAGAATGAGGTGACCTGAACATAATTATGCTTCCTGCAGACCATCAATCTTATTGGGTTGGTTGATTTCCTGGTCTGCCTTATATGGGTGGGCATGGTGAAACCTGTCTTCAAAGACCACCCCAGGGCTGACAACATTACAGTCTCCCAAGATAGTAGGAGGTACAAAGAGCATGAAAAGTACTGAGGAAAGTATCCTGAAAAGGCGGTCTTTCATTGGAGATACCTCATAAGACAGGGACCTCTGTATACCCACATCTCATTGAGAAGGGTGCCAGTCTATTTCGAGTGCACCATCTAGCAGCCTTGAGGTAAAGCATCCACACAAGGGCTGTTTTGAATTTGTTTTTACAGCACATGCTCTGTGGATAAATTAGTTATGTAGGGGGCATACATGTACAATGGACATGTCCGCTGTTTTGTCAGTATCTTATTTTTCATTTCTTTGAACCAAAGAACTAAGTAGACCAAAACAGCAGTTAAGAACTGCTGGCAACAATGCATGTGACTTCAAGCTAAAATATTGAAACACTGTGAAATAAACTTTTTTTCTCGGTGTCTGTGACAATCTCTGTCCCCTTGTAAACACATAAAGAAGGCAGAAAGACATCTACAGTAGAAAATTTGGCTCTCCTAAACAATAATTTTCACTGTATAATGATTATGGACGTTTAACATTTGAATATATAGTAAAAAATGTCCCATACAGTCAAACCTAGAACCAACTGGTAATCTCACAAACCCACTTTACAAGCCAGCGCAACTGATGTACCTCTGACTGCTTGCAACAGGGACTGTAACCTCATACAAAGCATGCAATTCCAGTGACCCCCTTTATCCCAGGCCAATGCATGTTACATACTGTGATCAATGCTAGTCCAGGATACCCACAGTGTATGCATTAGGGGTCATGTAAAAAAGAAAATTCCCAAACCTGAGAGAATGTCTCTGAGAGGACAACAGGGATCAAATAAAAATTGGAAATTTTATTAATTTGTTTATTTTTTGAAAAACTTATACATAGCATATCCTTGCATAGCTATCAAGCTCTCCACACATCTGTTTCATATACTTCAACAGTGCTTTTCATTTAGTGGTGAAATCAACAGTATCACCATTTATGCATGCTTTTGTTTCTGAAATCAGTGAAGTTGTCAGTTTAACAATTGGACAAAATGTGGATTAAAATGTGCATAATTTGTTGCTGTTTCTCAACCCTTTATTTCTGTAGGTATTGTAAATGAGACCAATCTCCAAAGTGGTGATAATGCAGTGTGTGGTGGTGGGGGGGGGGGATTCGAGTTGTTGTTCTTTCGTTGTTTAAACATTTTGTAAAAGCTTCTTTTGTACATGACCCCTTAGTTTTCATCTCTTCATGGTGCAGTGATTGTCTTATTCTAAATCATGCAGTTTCCACCATTGTTCTGTGTCTACAATCATACTTTACTGTACACTCTCAGGGTGTGCTCCATAACTGTGGCAAGTTTGCCTGTGAACACTCCCAATCTCAGTTTGTAATCATTCCATAACTATATGTACATTTCCCAAGATAATCCACATACTTCCAGTTCTACTGATAGAATTTACAAATGTTCACACACTTGTGCACCTTGTATGTATCTCATTCTCATCAAATGTAGACTGGTGTACGTCTACCTCACAAAGCAGAAGAGTGCCTGCAAGTTCTCCTCCACCATGCCAGATGTCCAAGCTTTGCACATTTACACATAATATCCCATGCCCAAGCACATGGAGAAGATACAGACCAGATACATGTAGGTACAGACCCACCACTGTAAAGTTATGGCAACTCACATCATAAAAGGAAGGGACAACTGCATTGTATGGCTTCTTACTTTGTACTTATACAGCTCTTCCTTACTGCTGTATCAGGGCTACCAAGACTATATTTTATATTCGGAACGAGCGGGACTCGAACCTGCTACCTTGGCACCAGTCGCCTAGCTGAAATGGGAAACGCACATATCCACTCTACCAAATCCCCATTCCTAAAAAGAATGATTCAATGGAGGTAGTTATGTGCGAGTGCCATATCAACACGGTAATGCAGTATATTTACTGAGTCGGCATTTATTAAAATTCCAACTATGTCATAGTTGGAATTTTGATTAAATTTGAAGTTTATGAGTACATTTAAATTTATTAAAGGCAAAGCAAGAAAACGTTGACCTTCTTTGGTATTTATAATTGATTTTCCTTTTTTTGTTAATAATATTTTATTTATTCATTCATTCATTCATTCATTCATTCATTCATTCATTCATTTATTTATTTATTTATTTATTTATTTATTTATTTTCAGGATTAATGACAACCTTTGCTCTGCTGACTGCAGGAGCAAAAATGGTGATGTCCCATAAGCAATTTGTGCTGTCAACGCAGCAATTTACACACGAACTGATAAGCTCAAGATACAACATGAATCTATGTGTGCACATGTTGCCTGCTTAACCCATTTCAGGCCTGTGACTCTTCAATTTGGGCAGGTACTGTACATCTACCATTCAAAAAAGTGTCAGGGCCAACAGGCAGCTTAACATACAAATGTATAGAGTACCTAATACACGAGGAACTACCGGGAACATGATCAGCTTCTACTTAATAAACTGGCAGGAGCACAGAGATGGGAAAGGAGGTGCAGATGTCCAAACTGATATATGTTAAATTTCCGAACACATATATTTGTGCACCTTTAGAATTAAAAAAGAAAACAATTAAATTTAACTTTTTTCACACATTTTGCAATTTTCTTCATTCCTGTGACAGGTTTTGTATTGTAGTGAATATTTTTTTCAAGATGTAATTTGTTTAGCTGACATTTAAATGTGAAAAAGCTGATGCAAACAGATCATAAAAATATACTTGTTTTGACATATTTCAATGTGGACATGAAGACCATTTAGGCAGGTGAAATTCTACCCCGTGGCAGCCCTGAACCATGGTGAAGTATAACTAACACATTCTACCACTGCTTACAGATACAGGTAAATTTGATGATGAACTCTCTCCTCCCCAGTTTATCTAGAATAAAAGATATTATACTTACTAGTTACTACTCAGTATTAGACACTACATGTATATGTATGTGTATATTTATCTCATGTTCGTATTAACTTTTGTAGTTGACAGATACACCACGTAGACAGGAAACTACCAGAACAGCAGCATAACACTGTCAGAATGCTGTATGCACAATGCTAGTATCTTTGTCATGCTTTTGATGGTACCATAACACTGTCAGAGTGTTATACACACAACGCTGGCATCTTTGCCGTGTTTTTGCTACTGCCATAACACTGTCAGAGTGTTATACACACAATGCTGGCATCTCGCACATGTTTTTGCTGCTACCATAACAGTCAGTGTTAAACACACAATGCTGGGATCTTTGCCATGTTTTTGCTGGTACCATAACACTGTCAGAGTGTTATACACACAATGCTGGCATCTCGCACATGTTTTTGCTGCTACCATAACAGTCAGTGTTATACACACAATGCTGGGATCTTTGCCATGTTTTTGCTGGTGCCATAACACTGTCAGAGTGTTATACACACAATGCTGGCATCTTCACCATGTTTTTGCTATTGCCACAACACTGTCAGAGTGTTATACACACAATGCTGGCATCTTCACCATGTTTTTGCTATTGCCATAACACTGTCAGAGTGCTACACACACAATGCTGACATCTTTGCCATGTTTTTGCTACAGACATAACACTGTCAGAGTGTCATACACACAGTGCTGGCATCTTCGCCATGTTTTTGCTATTGCCATAACACTGTCAGAGTGTTATAAACACAATATTGGTATCTTTGCCATGCTCTTGCAGCAGAGCCATGACACCACCAGAATGCTATATGTACTAATGCTAGTTTCTGTTAAAATCTTTGCCTTGTTTATATGTACAACACTGTAACACTGTCAGACTGCTTTGTGCAGAGGAATAGCATGTTTGCCTTAAAGTTGTCTCTGCTACACTGCCACAACACTGAATGCTGCATGCACAATACTAAACTTTTGCCTTGTTTTTGCTTCAGTGCATTAACGTAAGATTGCTATACACACAATGTCATCATCTTTGCCTTTTCTTTGCTGCAGTGCTGTAACACTGTCACACAGCTATAAGCACAAGACTAGCATCTTTGTCTTGTTTTTGCTACAGTGCCATAACACTTTAAGTGCTCTTTGCACAATATTAGCATCTCTAACATGTTTTTGCTACAGTGTCATGGCACTGTCAGACTGCTATATGCTCTATACTATCTTTCTCTTGTTTTTGCTATGATGCCATAACACTGTCATGGTACTATACACACAATGCTAGAATCTTTGCTTTGTTTTTGCTACAGAGCCATGACCCTGTCAGATTGATATACATGCCTGTATAATACTAGTATCTTTGTCTTCTTTTTGCTACAGTGTCATAGCACTGTCACAGTGTTATACACACAATGTTAACATCTCTGCCTTGCTTTTGCCATAGTACCATTTATACTGCTACTTGTTTTTTTTTCTCTGTTGAGAGTGTGCAATGAGGCATTCCATGTTTTTTTTTCTTTCAATGAAAATCATTTTAAACATGAGATAAGTATATCAGAGTATGGCTATTTGGTGATATGAAAATAAAACAACGTGTACATGAGATAAGTATATCAGAGTATGGCTAATTGGTGATAGGAAAATAAATATACGTGCACATGTATTTGACATTACATACAATAAAACAAACTCAGTGTGCTTTGCTCTTTTGTGATATTATATCAAGTACCCACTGCTATAGTTCATACTTCCACCAAACCATACCATACCATACTTTAATACATAAACATGTATCAGAAGATACCACTGTAGGACGATCGAGATGCTTAGTTATGAAACTTATCAAAATGCACAAGAAACAGAAAGATAGCATTACACAATCTAGAACCAAGGAACCCTACACAACAAAGGTCCTTGTTATAAATCAATGTGGTGCAGTCTACATCACATATAAGTGTGCATCAGTTAATATTACACAAGAAAGAACAGATTTTACAGAAATATGAGGTGTTAAAAAGTAACACTAATACATGGAGACATAGGCGCAAAAAGTAACTTAGGATACAGACCACAAGACATCTTGATAGAAAGCAGTGTACAGTCAATTAGAATAGAGAAAGGGGGGTATTCATAGACAGCCTTCATTCAATGATATTTGATGATCATCTTTCATGGATATATTCTCCGTATACTTACAGTTCTAACATAAGACATGCACAGCTCAAACAGGATACCTGAAAATGAAGAAAAAAATGGAGAAATTAATATGCTGTCTGTGTATCTCTAAATCAGTGAACTGTTTTGCAAAGACTGTAATGGTACGATCTTTGGACATGTCACAGACTGCTTCTTACTTCAGTGAACACACAAAGCTGTCCCTAAATAAACAAATACATGTATATAACCACTTGGTGTATAGCCCCGGTTATCATTTACGTTCATTGGGTTGGTATGGGAGCACAAGCTTCAGTATTTCAGAGCAACTAAGGTGGCTCAAAATAAGGCCAAAATCAGCAGACAGGGCTTTTTCCTTGTATAACCAATAGGATGTATTCATATCTAAATGCGGTCCTACTCTAACACCTATTGAGCAAAAGAGGGAGCCACCTGCATCAGGGCAGATCCATGTATTTAGCATGGTCAAAAGGACTTTTTCAACAAAATGAACAACACAAACACACAATAATCGTAAGAAAATGTATTAACATATATTTGAAACATAAAGGATGCCTAAAATAATTAGAAATGGGCTCTCTTTTGGTTGGGAAGGTCTTATTTATGGATGTTTATGTAGTATATAATACAAATCTGCCCTGATCATGGTGGAAGCATCAGTCTGTTGCACCGGCAACACAGGAAGTGAGCAGGATTGCAGTTAAATATGAATGTCTCCTATTAGACGTGAGCAGCCACAAGTTCCTAATTATAAATTCTTCAATATCACCCTCAAAATGGTTACTAGGCATTCAGTTCCTGTACTGCCAATCAGAGAACAGGATTCTCACAGACCTCCTAAATATTAATTCATAAATATCAATCTGAATATGGATGCCACAAGAGGGGATGGGCTTATACATGTTGATTCACTAATAGAATTTTAGCTCTGGAGGGCAAAATTGAAAAAGAAAATGTAAATGTAAAAAATGTGTGAAGTTTGAACTTTGTCTTGATTTGTTTCTGTTGTTTTAAATATTTCTTTACCTCGAGTGGAAATATATAGGTTATCACATGGTTGGAGCTGTATCAACCCCCTCGCCCATATCGTCATGAGATCGAAGGTCTCATGAAGATACTTGGGCCCGGGGGTTGATACAGGGGTTGATACAGTTCAAATCATGTGATAACCTCTAAATATATATACATGTATGCAAAACAAGCTTCAAACATGGTTGGTGTACAAGACTATCACTTAAATGAGCAACAAGAGTCTGACAGTGGTGAGTATTTGCACAGATATAGAGGACACTGAAGTTTGTTTTTTTACCCTTTAATCAATAGGCTATACAGGGAAATAGGCAAGTAAGTCTGAATGTTGTAGCATATTGACCACAATTGCCTGACTGTCAATTGTTGCCTCCTTCATTTTTTTTTTTTGCCTAAATTTCTTGTTAAAGGAAAACGTTTGGAGGCTGGATGCAATGCACCCAGCCTGAGTGAAAACAAAGTTGTTCATTCAAGTGTTGCACCTGACAATACAGTGAGCCATAACACTGTACATGTACATCTTACAGAAACTCACCTAGGTTTGCTTCTGAACCATTTGTCCTGATAAAACAGTCCCCAAACTCCAGAGATTTCATGTCATCCATCACCTGTAATTTTAAAGCAGTTTACTGAAATATGTCCACAAAATGTTATCTTCTTATCAAGCTGTATAATGAACATGTGGTTTTGCTGTAGATACATGTACATATATTCATAAAGACTGGAATGTCACTCAAGTTGAATACAATTAACATTAAAGATTTTGTTGTGCTAGCATGCTGCTGTTTTACTCTGCCAGAAATTTGTTAACAGTTACTTGTCTATAGCCGAGTTTTGAAATGTCATAATAAGCAGAACTACTTTGCAGCCTCTTTCAATGTTTTTCAAAGTTTTTAAGTTTTACCAGTGTACATGTATATCAGTCCTGATAAAATATTGCCAGTAGTTGTCACCTTTAAAGGTCCTATTGATTGATGGGGTCTAACTTTCCAGGAAATTTGGGTCCAGAGGTCTTAGAAAAAATATCCGGTGATTTTTTTACAAATAATTAATTTCAAATGATAATTTTGATGCATTTAAAATGAGCCTCTTTGGCAAGCATTAGCACAGGCTTTCCAACGGATCGTGGTCACTGGCGTGTAACTGTTGCCGACGTCACAAATGCAACCTTTCTCCCAGCTAGGGTGCGACAGCCAACAAAACTGCATCAGTGTAAGCACCAGACATGGCAAGATGGAAGAACTTCAGTTGTGATAGTGAGTGTGATGATGATGGCAATCTGAATTTATCCTACACTTTTTCTTACAAAGATGGACAAGATTTAATAGCAAGGGCAATTGTGGCAGAAGAGCAGACAATCAAGCCATACCAACAGGAACCAGCCTGGGTTCATGTACTTGTACCAGTACAAGGCCAACGTGATGCCAGCAACACAGAACAGATCGGGGAATTGGATGACCCAAATCACCCCAGCCAGATTTCTTTCCTTAGATTGGTAAAATGAACTTTCTGTTAATAAACATTAAACAGTTGCATTCAACGTAATTTAAAATGGCCCATATTTTTACTTTATTTTGGTTTGGTGTCAATCTTAGTGCTAGTAAAACAAGCTTGTAAGACATTTGGTCCAACCGTCTAAAATCTTTGAATTTGGAGTTTAATAGGCCTATCGTAAGGTCCCACAACTCACAGAATTCTGCTAAGTTTTCTGTTTTGCTGAGTGTTAACTCCAGTTGATTATTTGTTACTGTGTCAGTTTGTCTTACGACAGTGACCCATGTCGCACAGCCAGCATGGGCAGATGACGCTACGTGCTACCGGCATTACACCAGCAATCAATGTGACACCGAAGATGCAAGTCCTTTGGAAATTGAAACAGGCTCACCATGGAACTTAAGTGTTGCTGCACCCGGCAGCAACAGAACGACCCCTCCTCCATGGATAATCAGATGGAAATGCATATTTCTGTGCCCATTTGTACTCCTGTTAGAGACAGAGATGTGACACTTTGACACCTAGTATTCCGTATACTCCCCAAGTTTGCTATCTGCTCACTGCACTCTGTTGCGTTTGTGACATCAGACACCAGCCACTCCGGAGGTGTCAGAAAGAATGTTAACTCACGATGTTCGCATCTCAAAGTAGAAACTTTACACGGGGAATAAAGATACTATTTTGATACCACAGTGAAAAAACCAGAGGCCCATGGGCCTAATGGTCTCCTGACCACCAGCACCAAAAAAAAAAAAATCATTTCCTGAAATGTTTTCCCTCCATGACCATGAAAAATCCATCAAGGTCATCCATATTATGCAATATCAAAATTCCACATGATACACATTTGTGGTACATTTGGTATCATTCCTCTTATTCTTTATAGATATTGAATTAAATGTCCTTTTCTGAAGTGCTTAATGACCTAGAAAAATAGGTCAAGGTCACACAGTCAATGGGTCATGCTGACCCAACAAGTAGGTCACCAAGTAGAGTTTTATATACAATGTACTGAAGTGCAATTTTAATCTGGAGGCTCAATTCTCTTTGCTATTCATGTCCAACCTACATCCAACCATTAAAAAACCACCACTTCCAACTTAACAGGTCTGGTGACCTCACAGAAATAGGTCAAGGTCAATGATACTAAGCAACATATTAGCATTAGGCATGCTTTATATATCCTATGAATTTGGCATGTCCAATTCAATCATTTTTCAAGACACGATATTTTGTATCTTTCAAGACATTGTAACTCATCATTTCCATCAAATTACAGGTGGTGCCACAAGTATCACAAGCAATTGAGATTTTGACCTCTTCTACAATTACCTTAAATTTCATGAAGATCCATATAAAATTAAGGATGCTGGAATGGTCACAAGATTACACCATTTTGACCCATATAGTATATAATACTATGGATGTCAACATAGATTTTCATACAGTTGATAAGCCCTACAAGTTATATGGGCCAACTCAAAAACTGTGGGGTGCAAAGCATTCACAATATGATCCCCATATTGCAACTGGCCATTTGACCTTGACCTTCAAACTTGGATTAAAATTTGTTATATTCAAAGCGTGTGCCCCCCCCCCCCCCCACCCATCCACTCCAGTTTTCCATACATGGTCTGTTTGTTCAAACCGGGTAATAAATTTGAATTATTATTGAAAAAAAACAATAAACTTGGACCAGTGTCAAAATGCATAATCATTGGGTCACAGTGACCCAAAACGTAGGTCACCAAGTACAGTTTTACGTATAATGCAATCAAGTGCAATTTTATTCTGGAGGCTCAATTCTCCTTGCCATTGATGTCCAAGCTACACCCTATCATTACAAAATAACCTTTTCAAACTTTACAGGTCTGGTGACCTGACAAAATAGGTCAAGGTCACTCATATAAAATAACATGCTAGCAGTGGACATGGTCTATATATCCTATAAATTTGGCAAGTAATATCCAATTATTTTTCGAGATATGGAACTTAATATCTTCTAACAGTTTTGGCTCATAGTTTGCGTCAAATTATAGGTGACACCACTAGTATCAAAAGCAAGTGAGACTTTGATGTCCTCTACAATCCCACTACCTTTTATGAAGCTCAATCAAAAATTACGGATACTAAAGCAGTCACAAGATTTTCATATTTTGACCCATATATTACATACATGTAATACTGCTCACACGCAAAAAGTTTACGGACAGACAGAATGACCGACAGACATCTCTAGTATGTTACACTTATGTAGAAAAACATGACCCATATTCATAAATTTCAAACCCAACAATGACAGCAAAGAGATTCCAGAGTTACCAAAGCATCACCAGTCATCTTCCAATAGCAATGTGAAGAAATAAATTTCACTCCTGACTTGAGACAGCTAGTCACCCACAAAAATGCAACTGGTGGTTTTAAACTGGTCCTCTCAACCTTTGACATACATGTATTCTTCATTACATACAGACTATGGTGGCTCCAAATTGTATGGGCCTAACCACTCAATAACAGACGGATCACAGACATGAGTGATCACATAAGCTCTGCAACCTTTGGTCAGCAGAGCTAAGCAATGGATATGAATGGAACACATACTTACTTCCCGTACATGCAATAAAACAGGTTGTGAACATCAAAACCTTTAAGGTTTCTTCCTTTGTCACCTTTAATAACTGCTTGACAAGTCTCTGTTCCATTTTGAGTAAGGTTAATCATTTTCCCCTTCAATCAAGACTGAGCCAATAGCTTTCTTTGACATGGATTTGGGTGCTAAGCCATGTCAAGGAAAGCTGTTGACCCAAGGCATTTATCCTAATATATATGTAAGTCACAGCTACAATTCTCATTCAACTGAATTTCATTACTCTTCAAATAGGTCAAAAAAAAACATAGACGTAGACTGCATTTGTTCACCAACCAGTTTTGGCTGGTTTAAATACTGGGAAAGGGTGAAATAAAACCTAGCTATCATATTTCAAACAACAAACCAACCCTTAAGCAAGCATTTAAATCATGTTCAATGGTGTCATATCGGTTGGCCACATTCCTATAATAATATTTCATGATAACATAACTGTGAACATGTACAACCAAACCAGTAACATCAGTTTACAACTTAAAGGAAGGCTCTCGTTAATTATCATGTTTGGTGTAACAATTTGACTATAACAAAGACTTAACACTTGGAAAAATGCAAGAATGATGTTTGCCAAATTTCTTAGAGGTAAATCTGTTTATCCATTAACACATGTCAAGCACATTGTTAGATCAATATTTTTGATGCCTAAGTTCATTCCTCTGATGTCATGTTCAGTCAACATACACATTCAAAATTTTCCCATGTGACCCATATATGAACCTATGGCCTTCATCGATTTAGCGACAAACATGTTAATATTTTCCGACAGCATTATTTTGCAGACTCTGCTTGCTTGTATAACCAAACTGACCATGTTTCTCAATATTTGTAATACAGCGGCATGTGTTGTACATGGCCACCCTATACACCAAGAAACAGTGGCCACATACAACAGACACATAAGAAAAGAAATTGACTCTGCTCCCCACCCTCGCACCCCATCCCCAATATGGCACCAAGTGCTGGTACAGTGTAGCTACTCACAGCAGTGGCCACATGAAGTGCACACTGTTGTATGGCAGCCACATGAAGTACACACTGCTGTATAGCAGCCACATGAAGTACACACTGCTGTTTTGCAGCCACATGAAGTACACACAGTTTTATGGTAGCCACATGAAGTACACACTGCTGTATGGCAACCACATGAAGTACACTGCTGTATAGCAGCCACATGAAGTACACACTGCTGTATAGCAGCCACATGAAGTACACACTGCTGTATAGCAGCCACATGAAGTACACACAGTTTTATGGTAGCCACATGAAGTACACACTGCTGTATGGCAACCACATGAAGTACATACTGCTGTATAGCAGCCACATGAAGTACACACTGCTGTGTAGCAGCCACATGAAGTACACTATTAGTTATTCACTGTTTTAGTGTGAAATACAGGAAGTATCTCCCCCAAAGACAGCTGTATTACCTAAGGCGAAGCCGAGGGTAATACAGCTGTTTTGGGGGAGATACTTCCTGTATTTCACACTAAAACAGTGAATGACGATTTTATCCCATTTTTGATGATGTAATTTCATGCCCAAAAAATACAAATGTTCGACCCGCTGCTGCTGCAGTTCACTTCACAGTCCGCCATCATGTTGTCGACTGCAGCGCGTCAAGGCTTGTATCGCATGACAGAGACTTCTGGTGGCTGATCGATGCACTAACCAGATAGGGAGATACAGCGAGAATACCGCTGTATTCCCCGGCCAGTTACGAGAATACCGCTGGATTCCCCGGTCAGTTTTAGGAATCACGCTGTATTTCACCTTTGCAGTAATTAATGCACAAATAAGGGTAATACAAAGAGTGTACCATAGCTATTAACCAATCAGAAGCCAAGGATTCTATCAAAAATGGGATAAACTGCTGTATAGCAGCCACATGAAGTACACACTGCTGTATAGCAGCCACATGTAGTACACACTGCTGTATGGCAGCCACTTGAAGTTCATATTGCTGTACACTTATTTGTTAGACATGCATGGAGACACACATTTTATGGGTTGTAGACAGCATGTTTTTTTGTTTTCAGTCCCCAAGCACAAGTGTATTCAGGAGTGATAAATACACCAGATGTATGTCTTACTTCAGTTCACAACCTGGCACATAAGTGAATGGATGGGTTACAATGAGAAGTACACCAGATGGATGTTTTGCATTGCTGAACACAGTGAAGTAATGGGGGTACAAAAAACATACAGAAAAAAAAGAGATACAAGAAAAAATAATGTTTTACAATTCTAGGTCAGCCTGGGTCAAACCTACTGTAGGAAACTGCTTAAAGTCTCCATTTCATATTAAGTTGGGTTTTTTTTTCAAATTTCACTTGCTGATATTCATGAATGATGAGGGAGGATGTTATAGGCACAATCCAACACTATGTCATGGAAATGTGACAGACGTGTGGATTTTGTCAGGTGAATTTCATCTTTTAATGATTGGAGGTCAGAGTCACACAGTCAGCTGCTGTTGTTATGTGACTGTTTGCCACTTGGCAGTTAACCCAAAGCAAAAACCGAAAAGCACCTTATAAAAAGCTACCCCCAACACAGCTGAACAACAATGAACTGACTGCTAGCTAGCACAACTTTGGTACCAATTATCATGATTATTTTAGTGGCAGAAGCTGTGTCAAATTTGAAGAACTTGGACTTCACAACCCTGAATGCCTAGATCTTTAAAGTATGTACCAGAATGGCATGAACGTTATCTGAATGTTATTCTGTTCATTTGCCACTCTCTACAACAGAAGGCAAAAGAACTTAGTGTACTGTACAAAAATAGCCTGAAAAACTTTTTTAAAAATTTATGTATCAGCCTCTCCTACCACTCATAAACAATTTTACCTAACATGTCGTATTGATTGTGCTATGTTTACAATCTACATGTAAGTGATTCCAAAGGGTATTTCCCAATACATGTATCTGAATTTAAATTGGATTCAGCTGAATTTTGTCTGGATTCATCAGATAAATTTTGTCAAAAATGACCAAGCAAGTTCTTAATTTCATCAGAGAGAAGTTCCGTTTGATGTCATGATAACCTGCAAGACTGTATTTGTGACTTTTTTTCTGAATTCTCTCTCTCCCTCTATTTGAATGAGTATGATAAATTGAGAGACTGATGTAATTTGTCAAACCCTTTCCTGCCCAAATCAACCAAAAGCCATGGATATAAATTGTCATCTGCCTTCACACTTTTACTTAAAATCTCTAGTTACTAGAAAACATGTTTGCTGAGATTTGAATGTAAGACCATTCATGATGGCATGCCCTAGGTCAATAGTTTTCCTTGGCACCAAGTAAAGCTACTGACTCAGTCATACTCTGAGTATGAATTGGTAAATCTAACAATCTTTACATCAGTTTTTGTCCCTTTTTTAATTGGGATTGGTCCCTCATTCTTGCTTGATCATTCAGTGATCTTTCAAGCAAAAAATAGTTTTGCCTATTTGTGAGGCTCTTCAGGAAGTGAAAGTATAATGGCTACAGTGCAGTACTTCTTGACATGTGATGGTTGTCATTTCATCTTGTATTGTACGATGTAAAAATTTGACGTACTTTGCACATGAATTTTTTACCAACATGACCAATCATGTTGTACATCACTGAATGTTGAGAATCATGATACAAAAATCATCTGCACAATCAATATTAACCCTGGTGCTGCGGAGCCTGTGTTTATATAGTCCAAAATGAAGGTTAAAAAACAATTCAGCAGAACTAGGGATACACAAATGCCATCTTGCATGGAACAGGTGTGTATTCTTATTACTGTGTACATTCAAATATCTGGATAACAGTGATTGGTTGGCCCAGCCAGGCAAACATGACACCATTTCCATACAGTCATGCTACATGTAATGAGTTTCATCTCATTTTGAGTCAACATCATTCATTGTGACAAAAGCATTTTGATTCTACGCAACTTGACAACCGTTTGTTTTACATACCCTTGTGTTAAATGTCCATGTCCTTTGGTCTTTGTCCACCGCAGACACACGCACCGTGTGTATGTTGCTGCATATCTGGGCACAACATAGTGGTGTTAGAACATCATCAACCATGTATTTTAAATATATCTATTTCATGTGACAGTTATAATAATTTTATTCTCACATTATTTTAGTGACATTTTAAGTTCAGACTTTAATGAAAATTACAACAATTGTGTGGAAATACTGTTTCATAATGTTTGTGTTTTTACAATTTGGGGTATCATCAAAGTACCCTCAAATAGTAAGACTGTGAAATGATGTCACTTTTTGGTGGTTCATTTTAAAAAGGTCATGGCATATGCTACACTTCAAGTACAAACAGAATTTTTTTCTTTTTTGTTTGTCACAAACAAATGATTCATTAAACATATCTGTGTTTATCAAGGTATGATACATACATGCAAATTTACCTTATGGAAGTAAAAAGGTTACAACTATCATTTTCTTTAACTTATGATGGTCTAAGTATTCTGACCATCTTTGGTACTTACATGCAACACAGAAAGACACTCAGTAAATGCACTTTAACAAAGACAACAGCACCAAGATGGTCCTGCACTCTGCTGATAGGCAGTTGATAGGCAGTTGGGAAATCATGACTAAACCAAACTAAACCAAATTTGAGGACTAACTACTGTTACACAATACTAAGAATCACTGGAATTAATTGTTTTTGGAGTATTTGTAATTCTGTGCAATTCATATATAAAATTCAACAACAAAATACATTAATCATTAATATCAACTTTTCTACACTTAATACAAATTTTGGAAGTGTTCAAGAAATTAATGATCCAAATGCTTGTTCAATATATATATATATATATATATATATCACTATCTGGTTTGGAAATCTACAGTCAAAACTCATTATAATGACACCATCTGTTCCCTAAGAAATGTTTCAGATAATTGAATACAGTTAAGCCTGCATTAAACTTAACAGTCACCAAACGCATCAACCTTTTGCAACCTTTTGCAACCTTTTCCCAAACTTTAAAGTAAAAGGCAAACCTTTTTCAAACTCATTTCTACCGCTTTCCAAACCATTTCAAAACCATTTCCTCTTATTGCATTAAACCCTTTTACATGCTTTTAAACCTTTTCCTGATGATTAACAGCCATTTCACACACTTTCTCAACCTTATTGATTAAAATGTTGAAATGGTTTGCAACCGTTTCAACCATTTGAAACTCTTTGCCAATCTTTTACAAACCCTTTGTCAACATTTTGCAAACCCCTTTCAACCTTCACAGACCCCAGTACAACACTTTGCAACACAAAAAATGCATTTGGCTGTTAAGTTTTAGACGGGCTTAACTGTATGTCAGATAAATGAATTAAATAACAAAGAAAATAAACTTTTCCCCATTAAAATTTGTGTCAGTATATTGAATATGCTGGATATCTGAGTGTTGTTATAGTGATGTTTCACTGTATAATAGACTGTCAATGTTTGGGGTGTTCAATTTTACCTATGAAAACAAAATGTTCTCATGATTTGAATTCATTTGCACTTGGAAGGTATGCATGTTGTCCTCATACACAAAAATACACATGAGGTCCTTCCCTACTTCCTGACTGACAGATGAATGCAAGGCTGGCTTGTAACCTAGTATATTGTACAGTCAAACAGCTTTTGAACTTTTGTTCCTGTCACTGACACACTAGAAGTGGCATGTATACAATCTCAGTATTTATCAACAGACACCTAAAGCATACTGTAGCTTGTGAATTTCCAAGCAGTTATTAACAGTATGTATATTTACATGTACATGCTTGTATCACAGAAGGGGAATGTCAATATTGACAAAAATCTTAATCATTAACACTCTCATACATCCAAGGGTATACTGCACACCAGATTGTTTGACTATGCTCCACATAGTCACAGGCTTCTTATAACCCTTTATAAATGGAATACAGCTGCCCAGCCTTGTACGCCACCATGAGACCCACAATGGAACTAATCCACATGATTGAGAATCACAACAAAAATATAATAAAAACTAAAACATTTGCAGCATCAAGACCCTTGTCACAATTTATCATGGGACCCATGTAATTAACCCTTTCCCCCTTGAATTAAGACTGAGTCAACAGCTGCTTTCCTCGGCAAGGGTTGGGCACTTAATGCCCAACCCTTGCCGAGGAAAGCTGTTGACCTGGGTCATGTTGTCTTGAAAGGTCTCAGCTTCAATTCTCAATCAAATTGTTTTTCATTGCTGTTGAAATCAGTCAAAAACGCTGAAGCAGACGACATTTGACCACCTGCCGGTTTTGGCCAGTTTAAGGGGGAAAGGGTTAAGCAATATCCCTACCGAAACCCTACATTTCCTGCCCAGTGTCTGGTCAGAGAAGATGGTCACACTCTGGACAGATGGATGAATGCCAAACACTGACCCATCACATAAGCTCTGCCGACTGTCAAGCAAGTCAGGACAGCTAAAGACAGTGCATTCAAATCTAAGGTCGCATACATACAACAGAATACTTTTGGAACCCTTCATGAGATAAGAGACCATCACTCCAATTGAATTACTTACGTGAGTTCCATCAAATAGACATATCCTGACGTGCCTGCTTTTGATTTGCACTCCTTTCAAAACAAAACATGAGGCTATAATTATCTTTCCATTCAAGGAAATATTCCGCATGGGTCTACCAACTAGAACTTAATGAAAAAAATACTGGCACACTGAAAACATATTCATATTAAGTGTTTTCTAAATTTATTTTCTGTGGTTTTAACATTGTGGTGAACTCCTGCACATTAATTAAACAAAAATGATTATCTAATACAAGCACACATTGTTGAGTCTTTCATTGTGTTCATAAACAATTACACTTTCATCTTTCACCAATTATAATTCTGATGCACATTTGCTAAGCTCCGCAACAAGGGTCAAGATTAACTTTGTTAAGAATGATAAATTCTGACACTGTCAGACAGACTATACAAAATACCACATAAACAAGTCAAAACCATTTATTGCATGAAACAAATTTGAATTTTAGATGACTGAATTATTTTTCAAAAGCCACTCTTCCATCGTGACAAGAATCAGGTACATATACTTGTATCTGAAGATAGCTCTTAGTACCATATTGTGATGTAAGCAAATGGTGTCCCATAACCACCAAAAATGTTACTTTTCTAAGGGGGAATTTTGAGAAAAATCAACTTGATTTAACATCCGAGTGAAAGATGTAAAAAAGAATATTATTCTTGTTTCAAAATGACGTCATGAAAATGATTTTGATGTCTACTGTGTGCATAAAATTGTAAAACTGATACATTTTGACCATTTATTTTATGGTCTTCACCAATTGATCAAGATCATTAAATAGATGGTCAAAACATCATTAGTTTCACAACATTAACTTCAAAGTAAATGAATAAACTCTTTTCTGTTTGTAAGAGTGAAAGTTTACAAAATCATATTATAACAAATTGTGAGTTTAAATAAAATGTAACATATTTCTATTCTTCAAAAACTTTTTGTTTTCAAGATAATGTTCTAAATTTCTGCAGCTATTAGGGTAGAATCCAAATGAGGAGATCACCCAAAAACAAAAATTGCCCTTGATAATCCTACAAAGGGCAACCGACTATTACTCTAATGACATATAAACCTGAAAAGAACAGGACCTTTCTTGCAAACAGACCAAAATTTCATGCCCTTAAGCCCAATGATACTAACTCTTCCAGTGCCACACTTTGGACTGGGTCAACAGCTTTCCTTGGTGGGCTTTGGATGCATTGCACCCAAAGTGTGCCGAGGAAAGCTGTTGACCTAAACTATCATATTCTCTGTAGCTACATGTATGCTGATACTTGAATGAAACATCTTTGTACAAGGACCATGAATGTGACACCCTTATAATCCAGAGCAGTTCGTTTTAGGGAGTTCAACTTCAGTCCCAGTTGGCACTGAATGAGCTAATATGAAGCAAGGCTGACCATAATTAACCAGAAAATATAAATTATATGCTGTATGTATGAGACATGAACTAATTTAAACAATGATACTTACAACGGTTACCACTTTTGTCAATGCCATGCCAAAATCTAGACACTTCAAAAATGACCCAATTCATTGACAACATACTCTAAATTTCAAAACTACCAGCACATGATTTATGTTATTCAGACTCACCACTACTGCCCAGTGATCTTATCAAACATGTGCCCATGTAGTATTAGGTCATATCAAATATGATGAAAACAAACAGCATGGTATGTGTATAAACTAGGATTAATTCAATCACAAATTTGGGAGGAAAGCCAGGAGTATTTACATGTAGAATGTGGAACCAAAATTAGCAATCAACCTTCACGCTGCATAAAAATGTTTCTGGTTTCTAAATTAATTACCAAAACGCGCTTACACAATACACTTCCTTTTTGTACAGAACAGCAGCACATTCAATCATGTAGATTGCACAAGTCTTGACATGCCAACACAAACCAAAGCAACTATATCTTACAGTCGCGGACAATATAATTTCAACCAGTCAGCATTGTTGATATCTCGTGCTATGATGCCCAATAATTATACCAACAACATTCATTCTTTTTCTCCGCACATAAAGAAAAGGCTGATGTTGAATATTTGCAGTCACAAATTACTCCGCTTCCTGCACAGGAAGATGGGTGCTGGTTTTACATGTATGAATATCTTTGTATGCACAGCTGGAAGGTGCACAATGAGGCTGGGTGTAGTAAGAAGTTTTGAAACTGTGACTATGTTACAGTGCTAGTTTTAACACATGTACAATAGTTCCTGATGATGCCCCACCAGAGACGAAACTGGTAGAACTAGTATAGCTGTTTCACCAGATTGCTTTCAGGCCCTTGCCTAGTTTCTCATCTTGATAATAACCTATAGGTAAGACAGGACAGTGTCTATGAAATAGTTCCATTTGGTGGACCACTGGATCATCAATCAAGGATCTGTGACTGGCCAAATGGGCCACAGCGTTAGTGACAAGCATGTCTTTGTCATTTCAAAGTCTAAACATTGTTTGCTTTTCTCAGTGATATAAATCAGAAACTATCCATTTTGGTTGTCCCAGTCTACAGAAGAGGATCATTCAAAATACAACTACAGCATCTTTCCCTAAATAGAATAGTCCTATCACAATGGGTTATTGTTATACTGAGGTTATGTTTACGCTAGTACATCATAAAATCACAAGAGGGGTGGATGTAGACACAAAAATTTTAAAGCTTTCACCCTCTCAAGTGATAATAACCTTTGTCACCCCTCTCAATATGGTCTTGCATGTTATGCAAAAGTGTACTCCTTAAAATCACACTAAATACCTTAGTCTTTCTTGTCTTGGAACCAACATAACTGAAGTGGCTAGAATTTAGAAATGTTCTACGAATGCCTGTTCAAATTTTGTCAGAGCTACACAAAGTACTAACTTTTATAAAATATATATTGTAATGGTTATAGCTTAATTCAAAACAGGTTTGACCTGTGCAATACAAAATAAGAATGTAGGTGTCTTGACCAGTCCGCTTGTGAATCCATAACAAACAAACATATCAGATGTTACAAAGTTTTAATTGCTAAAGTTCCACCCATAAATTGTAGAGCTTTTTTCTTTTGCTTCAAAGTTTCAGCCAGCAAAGAATCCTGTTTATCACCACATTTCAAATTCTGATAGCACCCACACGTGAACTTATGATACCCTCTTGAGATTTATCCCTCTTGATTATTCTCACAACTGTGCATTTAGCATGACTATTGTTTGTAGCAGTGATGCCTTGGTGATGCAACTAGGCTAAAGTTGAACTAACATGTGTGGCTTAGTGATTAACTGGTACTACAAGGGACTTGTTCCTAATATCACGACATGCATATACTGCACATTAGGCAATGGGAATTACAATGCACCATGAACTGTGACAAGGATGCATTTACAATTCTCTATTGTCACTCAGCAATCAGTGTGTGTTTGCAGTGCTAGCATTCCTTTTTACTCCCTACACCAAAACATGCTCAGTTATGAAAATGTCTGGGCTCTGAAGACTAAATTTTAGCATACCACTTTCACTTTTCAAAAATTTTAAAACAGGGGAAAAGACATTATCGCCTTTAGTCACTTCAAACCATATGATAATCAGTCACCAAGATGGTAAAGTTGGAATCAACAATTTCCCTGACATCTCAGCCATGCTGCTGATAAAAGCTTATAAGAATACAGGTAACTGGGGTCTTTCTGCAAATCAAACAAGCACGTTGCCAAATTTCTGTATGTTAACATGATCAAGTGAAAGCTTAATTCCTTTAAAATGTTTTTAACCCTTTACCCCCTGATCATGACTACATCAATAGCTTTCCTAGGGAAGGAAAGCTGCTGCCCTAGGGCATGCACTCCAAGCATTCAGCCCATGCCACAGAATTCTGTTAATCTACAGCATGATGCGCTCACAGCTATCTGTAACCCAATGCTTTGTATTATCAAAAAATGAAGCAAAATAATGAAGCAGACAATGTTTGCTTCAGTTTTTTATTTTCCTGAGATGGTTTGAAGAGGAAAGTGTTCACCTGTTCCTGATCACAGTATGACTTGTACCGAGTAAAAAGCCTTAGGGTATCTCTTATGAGAGATTGCCCCATGATTTTCCTTAAAAAAAATCTACATGATAAAAATGGACTAACATGAGGCCCATGGGCCTAATGCTCTGCTGACACATAATCTGATGGCCATCACCAAAAAAATTACTTCCTGAACTGCATACCTTTATGATCTTAAGAAATTAGTCAGGTCGTCCATATGTAATATCAATTATTCACATGATACACATTTATGGTACATTTGGTATCATTTGCCATATTCCTTATCAATATACTGAAATTTGGTGTCATTTTCTTTGGTGCATAATGACCTTGAAAAATTGGTCAAGGTCACACAGCATATTACGTCATAACTTTTGTCTGCATAATGTTCAAGGTTTGACATAACAGCCTCCAGAATATTTCCCCCATATTTCATGAGAATCCGCTGAAAATCAAACACACCAAAGCATTTGAACTTTTGGGGGGGGTTTCCAACTTTTTAGCCCCGGTATTATGTAATCCACTAGGTGGCACCCCCAATAACAAAGGGAACCTAGATTTTCATAAATGGAATGTACAAAAAAAATGTCAGAGGGCTAATTTGTATATTGTGGACACTATCATGTTGACAAGCCATTGTTTATGGACAGACGGACAGAATAAAGGACAGACGTGCCGTCGCATAAGCTCTGCGATCCATGGTCAGCTGAGCTAAAAAAATGAAGCTGATAACACTGTATGCTGTCTTTGGGCAGTTTTTAATATGAAGTATTAGAACTTAAGCTTTAATGGGAATCCTACAACTAAGGACTGCATGCAACTAATGTGACACAATGCTCCTAAGAGGACGCTGGCCCTGCATCATGATATTTAAGTATTACTAAGCAACATATGCATTAACAAGCAGGCCAGTTAAAAAAAATATATCAGCAACAATAGTCTGGCAGTTACAGCTGTATTTTTTAGATATTTTTTGGGGTAGTTTCAAGCACTATATGATGCTACATCACACTGGGCTACAGATCAGTCACAGGCACGCTTGTGAAATTCAAATATGATATACCTGAGGAACCACCTTCATTTGTGAAAGCAAAAGACAAAAAAGTTCTGATTCACTCCTGTTTATAGCAAACTGATAAAAGATTCTATGAACTATCCTGATTTTACCCCAAAAAAGTAACTGAAACGATGTTAATTATACATGCAGATGTGCATGTGATTATCAGAATATGTCACCTTCTTTGTCATTATCTTATTACTCTTATTAGATGAGCAATTTTAACTGTATTTAGCTCATAGCATCCAAAATTAGTGCTGATACTTTACATCATTCATAATGAAAAAAAAATATGGACATAACAAATGATACAAATTGGAATATTACTTTTAGACCACTGTCTGGAATAAGATTACCACAATATTTCCTATACATGTTCCTACTTTATATCTGATTTGTCAAAAAAAAAAAAAAAAAAAAACACAAAACAAGAGGGCTGTGTGAACAGCCCGTGCCTCAGCTGATCTTGACATTCATCACACTTGCAGCTCTATGAACTTGGGAAAGGATCAAGGATCATGTTCTGAGTAAGTCTGACCTTTATAGAAGAACACTTACATGTACAACATCAAAGTTCAAGTAGTTCTCAAGTTATAATGAAGAGTAAAATTCAGGTATGTTGTACTGTGACCCCACAAACGAGGTCAAGGTCATTCATGTACTGTCTCAGCATGACCTTCATACAGAATAATTAACATGTGTAGCTAACTCAAAACAGATCTCAAGTTATCAAGTAAACAGTAAATTTCGTGTCAGTTGTCCTGTGAATTAGCATTAGAATGCCCATTGACTTGCATAGTAATCAAGAGGAAAGCTCCACAACAACATATCCATCACATTTCAGCTTAATCTGAGGACAGTTCTGAAAACAAGTGAATAGCAAAACCATACAAAAAAATTCATAAAAAAATTGCAGCGCCACCTGGTGAACAAATTGGGAACTAGGTGTCCCCGGGAGTGTCTATGTACGATATCAAAGCAATTGGGTGAGCGGTTTCAGAGGAGAAGAATTTTGAAGGTTTGCCCCATAAAAGAACCAATAAATTCATAAAAAATCCAAAAATCAATAGAGCATGACCATTTGAACAAACTTGGTAGAGATCCACCAAGGCACATCCCCACCAAGTTTGAAGTAAATCTGGTCAATTTATTAAAGTTATGACCATTACAAGAAATTCCCATGTTGAACTTTCCTATTAAAACTTTTGTAGAGATTTTTGAAAAAAAATCATAAAAAAATCCAAATTCATTGGAACATGACCATTGGAACAAACCTGGTAGACACCCACCCAAGGCACATTGCCACCAAGTTTGAAGTAAATCTGGATGACGGTTTTGGAGAAGAAGTCGAAAATGTAAATTAGCATTAGAATGCCCATTGACTTACATGGTAATCAATAGTAAAGGTGCATTTACCCCAAAGGAGCCGAATTGAAAAAATCATTAAAAATCAGGAATACGCAGCATTCCCACATAGTGAACAACTTTGTTTGGCCCTTCCATAAGGAACATATCCACCACATGTAAGCTTAATCTGAGTGACGGTTCTGGAGAAGAAGTCGAAAATAGCTATAACACACAAAAATTCATAAAAAATTAGAAAAAACTGCAGCCCCACCTGGTGAACAAATTAACAACAAGGAGTCCCTAGATGTCTTCCTGTGTGATATCAAAGCAAGTGGGTTAGCAGTTTCGGAGAAGATTTTTGAACATTTGTCGAAAAAAAAGAACAAAAAAATTCATTAAAAATCCAAAAATCACTGGAGCACGAACATTTGCACAAAATTGGTAGAAACCCACCCAAGGTACATTGTCACCAAGTTTGAAGTTAATCTGGATGACAGTTTTGGAGAAGAAGTCAAAAATGTGAATTAGCATTAGAATGCCCATTGACTTCCATAGTAATCAATGGGAAAGCTGCATTGACCGATACGTACCAGAATTGAAAAAATCGTTAAAAATCAGGAATACGCAGCATTCCCACATAGTGAACAACTTTGTTTGACCCTTCTACAAGGAACATATCCACCATGTTTCAGCTTAATCTGAGTGACGGTTCTGGAGAAGAAGTCGAAAATAGCTATAACACACAAAAATTCATAAAAAATTAGGAAAAAATTGCAGCGCCACCTGGTGAACAAATTAAGAACTAGGAGTCCCAGGGAGTGTTCCTGTGTGATATCAAAGCAATTGGGTAAGCGGTTTTTGAGAAGATTTTTTAAGATTTACCCAAAAAAGAACAAAAAAATTCATTAAAAATCCAAAAATCACTGGACCGTGACCAATTGAACAAACTTGGTAGAGACCCACCCAAGGCACATCTCCACCAAGTTTAAAGTGATTCTGGCTGACGGTTTTTGAGAAGAAGTCGAAAATGTGAATTGTGAACGACGGACGGACGGACGACGGACGGACGGACGACGGACGGACGACGGACCCTCAAAAAACCTCAGCTGACTGTCAAGTCAGCTGAGGTAAAAATGGCTTCTTCCCGCCCAAAAAATAATCGTGCGATTTACTTACATAAGGATTATTAATATCAGTGCTTTTAAGTATGAAAATGGAAAAACAACTTAAATCTATTAATCTCCACAAATAAGTGTGAAAAATTTGCAACAAAAGGTCTACCACTGGTCATATTTTTACAGAAATTTCAATATATGGGTGAATAAACTGATCATAAGCAAGTTTTTTGTACAGTACAACCAAACTGGGATGACCAGGTTGTACATGTAGACTGCAGTCTTACCTGTGCCAGCTGCAGGAATCTGTCGACAATTTATCAGTGTGAGCGTTCTCTGCACTCTTGCTGGGCGACCACGGATCTATAAAGCCAAATGTCAGTGCCACAATTTACTCCATTGAAATTGTAAACAGACTTAATGTTACTAGCCATGATAAATTTCATGCAGGCATGTGTCCATTCTAATGTGTTTCAATCAAGATAAATCATGTGGTACCATGAAGTAACAATCTTCTAAAATCATACAGATGTCAGTTAACTTGAAATACTTCCACAACTTGACATCACTATACAAACATATTAAACATAGGAAAATATAACAAGGAACAGACGTTAGCATGAAACACACTCACCATGTTGGTACTGGGATTGAAGAAGAGATCTTTGTAAGACACTCCAGATACACTTAGCTTGGGGGCCAGGTAATTCTTCATAGTGTAGGTATCTGAATTACAGCAAACAAAAGTGGTCAAACTGACTGTGCATCGGAATAAACTGTGTCAGACTACTGTATAGTGATATGTAAGAAGATCACAGGTTACTGATATGTAGAGTAGTCTCATTTTTGTCTAGACTCACAGGCTCTGTGTTTATTCTAATAGAATCATTATTCAGGAACACCCCCCACCCCCAAAAAACAAAACAAAACAAAAACAACATATATCTCTTTTTCTAAAATGATAAGACTTCAATATTCCTCATTATATCCCTGGGACATGAATTTCCGACAGCTTCCATGTGTACAAAGACACCAAAATATCACGTTTGACCATACTAACAATTTTTTTCATACTGTTACACATAAAATGTTACTATGCATTAAATGTATATGTAGTTTGAATTTGTGGTTCAGTAATTATGTTCTTACTAAAGTTTGTCAGAATGCACCTTTAAATATAAGGCATGTTGAAGGAAACTACATGATTGTACCTAGACATATCTGTCCACATTTCCCTGACTGCTACATCAGGGAAACTTCCAGTTTTGGTAAGCAACAACAACCCCAAATACTAGCACTAATAATTCTAAATAAAGGGGGTGGTTATGGGGTCCCAATGTGCTGGTACAGGTGGTAAATTTGCCCAGAGCAAGGTACGGAAAATGAGAAAATTTAGAAATAAAGGCTGGTGTGTAGTACGGAAATTCAAGGGGCTTGCCGTATGCAAGTGGCCAAAATAAAAATGCCCATTGCAATAGAATGGAAAACCTCTTTATACAGTCTTAAGTGACCAGAAAGTATTGCTAGATCTCCATGAATGTTCAAAAGTAAAATAACTTCCATATATGCATTGTAAAACTACATGTGGCAGTCAGTTTCTATCATGTCAATATATGATATTTCTAATAACTAATTCAATTACATGGACAGTCATACATTGATCAATGAAATAACTCAAAGAGCTGCTCAACCATGAAGCATCAATCTTACAAAAATACACGCAATGATCACAGCATAACAAAACAAAACAATCTGCAATGACACTCCATGGAAAACACAGGTTTGTGAAGAAACATAACCAATAACCCCAAAGAGCATACTGTCAGCTATAATATTAGGATAATACTAAATCTACGGAAGTAAATGATCTCTTCTATCAGAACAGAGTAAATATGATGTTCCTCCTCAATTGTCCACCTGTTCCACATCCTAACATTTATATCAAAGAATTTTCTTACATATGGATGACAGATTACATCTAAAATCAAGGTTACAAACACTATGGAAGATGTCATAATATGACATCACATACTGCAGGCCATGATCAGGTCATCAGGGAATATAGGCATCCAGTCATTTAGAGTCCAGAATGCATTGGCCAACCATTTTCCTGTTTATTTAACCACTTCCACCATAAACAGGTTGGTGGTCAAATGTCATCTGCTTCAGCACTTTTGTTTAATTTCAACAGTAATGAAAGAGAATTTGACCGACACTTGTATATGGGACCTATCAAGATAACACAACTCAGGTCAACGGCTTTCCCAGGCATGGTATCAGTGCTGCCAATGAAAGCTGTTGACTCAGTCTTAATTTGAGGAAAAGGGTTAAAATCTTTATAAGTGAATGATAATATGACAAAGGCCTTGTGCAGTGTCTTTTGCATTGTCTGGTAAGGCCGATCACAGCTGGCTACTTCCATACATGTATGCTCCTGAGACTAGGTTTTGCGGCACATGGGTTTTCAGCATAGGCTATTAGAGCAATCTTTAGTCAACACCCCAGAAATAAATGTTTACTCTCAATTGATCCCTTTGTTCACATCCTAACATTCACATCAAAGGCTTTTGTTACATAAGGATGGTAGATTACATTTGAAATCATGGGTACAAACAAAGTGCTTTATCCCCAAAATTAATTACACTGAAAGAAGTTTTTTTTCACACTTTCACACGTTAATAGGTTAGCAATTATATCATGCAAGAGCACCCACCTAGTACTTGTCACTCATAAAATTAAATGCAAATGCATGCCTACTTCACTCAGACAGTAGATCAGAGCATTAACTCATTCCATACTCATGATCTGCCACCCAATCTTGGACGGTATCACTGCTAAGTCTCTGGTCTCATCACATGTGCAGGGCTTTGAGAGTAGATGCATAGTATCACTCATAAGCCTCAGGTCTCATCCCATGTGTAGGACTTTGAGAGCACATATACATGGTATCACTCCTCAGCCTCAGGTCTCATCACATGTACAGGACTTTGAGAGTGCACACACTATATGAATGCAGGCCTACCAGTGATGCTGTCTTGAGTTGGGTGATAAACAAGTACATGTAAAGCACAAAGCTAGCATTAGACAATCCCAATGCCATTGTCACAGAAAAGAAATATACCAGGTTTTCCATGGCAATTAAGAGTATTCTCTAACAGGAACAGCATTGATTTTATCACAAACACTATGGGGGGGGGGGGTGTCATTATGAGACATTGTGCACTGCAGACCAACCCCAGGTCATCAGGCCATACAGGCACCTGGCCATTCTAGCCCAAAATGGTAAAAAATTTTCCTTTTCGTTTAACCATCTCCCCCTTAAACTGTGCCAAACTGGCTGGTGGTCAAATGCTGTCTGCTTCAACATTTTTCATCACTTTCAACATGTATGAAAAACAATTTGAACGAGAACTGTAGATGAGACCTATCAAGATACCACAGCCCAGGTCAACAGCTTTCCAAGCCATTGGATGAGCGCTGTCCATGAAAACTGATCATTCAGTCTTAATTCGAGGGGAAAGGGGTTTAAAATTATGTAAGTTTTTGATAGTGCATGATGTAATTATTGCCTAGGCAAGGCATACTGCAGCTGAACCATGACTTAGTCAAACATTGCAAGGACCACTGACTTCAGATCAGGCATCTTTGTACTAGATTGAAAACTACTTTTATGCACTTAAACACACAATCCCTATCCTTTAGTCTAGGTAAGTGTGTGTGTGTTGGGGGGGGGGGGGAGGGTACTAACTGATATGGTATGAGTTAATGACTTTTAATAACAAAAACATGGTTAGAAACAGGGTCTTGAAGACCAGTGAGGGGTAGAAGCAAACCTGGTGCAGCTAGATTTATGCATTCTAAGATTCTTCCTTTTGGACCAAGTAAATGTCGAATCCGCCGCTACATGAAAACACAGGCCATGCAGACTTCAATGCAGTGCATATGTGTTAATATGAACAAAGAAGCTTACAAATATGCAGAGGCATCAGAACCTTTGGCTGCTGTCTACCACTGTATAATTTAGCGTTAGTGTTTGTATAATTAGTCAACAGATGGCAGCATGTATATGATGAGCAATCATGTTGGTCACGGATGGGGGAGTTCCTCTTGGCTAAAACCCATGTCAGCAGCATTTCTTTATCTCATAGTAATTTATTCAATACCAAAATTGTAAGCATTTGTTCTAATGTTTAGTTTTAATACATGAACATGTATTAAAGAAGATCTATTTCATTTTTGTACCTTTACCCAAGAGTTTATACTCCCTCTGGTGGTATAAACTCTTTATTTTTACTTGGATCCTCAAAAACAGCATCATAGCTTCTGAACAACATATCATGAAGTATTCTATATTTGTAATGCCCCTGGGTGTACTATCATCACCTATTACTGTGCTGCAACCTGGTGACAAAATGTTGAGCTAGCACTGCGCAAAGCAACAATAGGAGACATTCATATTTAACTGCGATCCTGCTCACTTCCTGTGTTGCCGTGGCAACAGACTTATGCTTCCACCATGATCAGGGCAGATTTGTATTATATACTACATAAACATCCATAAATAACACCTTACAACCAAAAGAGAGCCCATTTCTAATCAATTTAGGCATCCTTTATGTTTAAAATATAAGTTAATACATTTTCTTAGGCTTATTCTGTGTTCGTGTCGTTCATTTTATTGAGAAAGTACTTTTGACCATGCTAAATACATGGAGCTGCCCTGATGCAGGTGGCTCCCTCTTTTGCTCAATAGGTGTTAGAGTAGGACCGCATTTAAATATGAATACATCCTGTTGTGTGGAGTGGAGTTAAAGCCTGAAATAAAACACAAAGCTCCATTTTGTACACTGAAAATACACACATAAAAATACAGTTTGTGATATCAGTGCATTAGATTGGTCTTCTGAGGAACACTGCATATTATATACGGTTGTGTGCACTTAAAAAACCTGGAATTATTATGACAGAAAAAATCTGGCTTGCATTTCCCATACAACATGCTTTCTTTGGCATAAGAATATTTGTCCTGCACATCTTGTATATGATTAAACAATATAATCCATTTTTCAAACTGTGAAAGGTAAATGTTCCCTCTCCTCTTTCTTTAATGTGCAATATTCCTACAGAAGGACAATATTCATGCACAGATACTCCTTTCTGGTCCAAATAAAACCTGAAATAAAATAGAATATTTGCGTCAGCCTGATTAACTACCTAGAAACTAGAACCATAGCCTACACATGCTGCATACCTTGCGTCCTCATCTTGGCAAGCGTAGACTCACGGAACCCGGCAGGTACTGCCCCCATAGCATGGAGCACATCTGTGGCAGTAGTCTGTGAAGGGTGACAATCATAGAGAAACATGTACATGTGTGTATACGACACATGTAAAAATCACACAGTTGTACAAGTGATTAAAAAAGTATATCCATATCTACTTCATGATTAACTCATGAGTATACTGGACTCTGTTGTGACAACATAAAATCAATCCAACATTCAATTGGATAACAGGAAGTTAAAGCAAAAAATACATAAATGAATAAATAAACAGAAAAACGAATGAAAAAATCTGAAGAAATTTTACAGCAGCACAGCTGGCAAGAAAAAATATTTTCTTACACTCTACCAAAAAGTTTACAGCCATTGGTAGTCAAAACATAGATTTCAGTACTCATTTATGCTGGTAAACTCCAGTCCCCAATTTTTGGAGGATGCCTCATACGGTAGTCCCTCTTTTGAAAGACCTCTCTTTTGGGAGACCACCTGCCTTTTGTCACCACTTTCATTGTACAAAAGCACCTTCTAATGATAAGTTACCTCCTTTGGGAGACCACCTGCAGACCCTGACCAGTGACCACCCAAAATGACCCCAAAAATCCACTTCTCCATCAGGAAATTCTGCATTTCAGACAACTAAAACCTACCCATTTCGTACAAGATTGGCAATTTAAGTTGTGAAAACCAGTTTACAAATTGATCCAAAATATGTTTTTATGCTAATAAATGAGTAAACATAACTGCAAGATGGAATGGGGTATAAGAAGTGTACATCAATCATGTCTGAATCTAAATTATACATTGGAACTCAGTGATGGTTAGTTAGGAAGGTGATGTGAAAGTCAAACTTCCTTTGGGAGACCACCTGCTTTATGTGACCACTTCTAGGGTGGCACTAGGGGTGGTCTCTCAAAAGAGGGACTACTGCAGAGTACTTTGTACTGGTCCATATGCAGTCAACCATGGCATTCACACATAACTACCCCACTGAACTATTCTTTATTTTTGAGAGAATTCAAGAAATGTGGCCAAGTGGATATTTGTATATTCCATTTCGGACAAGTGATGGGTGGCAAAGGTTGCTGGTTCAAGAACCAGCCATTCCATGGTCAAACATGAAGTATATCTATTAAGTATACATATGTTAATAATGATTCTATTTGTGTATAAATAATCCTTTATCATCATGAAAAGACAATTTCAAACACAAGCATACCTCTTTGACAGCTGTCTTGATGCTCTTCCACAACATTTTGCCACTACAAAAAACAAAAACAAAAAAACAAACAAAAACATGACATTTATAAATTTGTTCATTCTTATTTTTATTAAGACTTCAACGAATGGCATGAGGGCAAATTCATAAGTTGCGAGACAACCACTGTACTTTTGACAAAAGGGTCTCTATGTGCACAGGCTTTGCATGAGATTAAAGGTGTTAATTCATCTTTCCGTTCTCATGTCCAGAAAAGTGTTACCATCATGCAATATGGCATATAAAAGACCCTAAATTTAAATCCTCTAATGCACCACCTTGTGAGATGGCTAAACAGATACATTTGGAACAGGGCAGATATTTGAACTCATGCAAACTTAAAGTGAAGAGCAGAACCAAACATGAAGAGCTGTATGTTGTACATGAAGATCAAGCTCCATCCTGCACAACCATTTTTGGTGCAAAAAACATGCCCTAGAAGGCAGGTGAGGCATACAAGACAAGGTCAGTGTTGTTAGGCCAGTTTATGAAGCCACACACACTGTTATAGCCACTGCGAGCCATGCAGTGGATTTCAATACCCGAATGACTATGGGTGGCATTGTAGGAAAAGCTGGCATTTCAGCGTGGATGATGTTCCAAATACTGATGGGCAAACTTCAGGTGCACAAAATTTGTGCCCCATGGATTTCTCATATTTTGGCAGAAGATGAAACGAGAAGAGTGGACCACACTTCTCTGATGTTAAAAAATTATGACAACTGCAATCAAAGACTGTTGCAAAAGATAGTAACACGGGATATCTATTATTTCCAGTCAGATGGGAAATAGAAAAATATTGCAAAGGTCTCCACAGACCACATCAGACCTCAGATTGCCAAAAGGACAAGGGCAAGGAGAAAGCGTCCGCACACAATTTCCTTTGATGCTAGGGGTGTCGTGGTGCACACTCCACCTCCTGTAGACCTGAGAGATACCGGTAACTTCTGTTACCTCTGTGTTGCCAAAAAGTGTAGTGATAATCAAAGACAGGAATGAAGGGCATAAAACTTTTGCATAACTCTGCTCCAGCTCACATAGGTATGGTTACAGTGGCCAACCTGACGGAACTGCCTGGACACATCAATGTCCTACCCCATCCACCATACTTCCCACACTTGGACCCACGTGACTTCTCTTTTTCAAGAAACTGTAAGAAACACCTGCCTAGGAAGCACCCTGTGACAAGAAGTGCAATTGAAACCACCATATATCAATATCATCAGTCTAGCGTATGGTGGGTACAGCACCTTAGTAAATGTTTACAAGTTAGCCAACAGACTACTTTGACCCTCTGTATGTGTAACATTCATTATGTGCACCATATTGAGGTCAATAAACAGTTGTTTCAAAATAGTCCTCACTTTGATAACCCAAGAAACATGAATTTTGACTCACCTGCAAAATATCTAAATGACCTCAATCCTTTTGAATTTATGTTGTGTGCAAGTTATTTATGGACAAGATCTGATAGTGTATTTACATGACAAACTGTTTGTGATAAGCACAGTATGTTCGTGATAATATAAACTTTTGCCAGGCAGTCTCACCTCCGAGTGGTTCGTGGTGACTCCTCTTCGTCTTCTTCTTCATCACCTTCATCACCAAGTGCTGTTTGGATGTAAATGTTAATATTTTTTCAATGTATGAATTGACCAAACTTTAACCTTTTGCAGTTGAAATTAATGATGCTTATCGAGCAATCAATACTGCTAGACTTACAATCCAACTGTCTCTAGAACAGACTATGGGATTTAGGTAATCCTGTCTGCATTATGAAAAATGTTCAAGGACACATTATGTTGGAGCAGGATCACAAATATGCTATGGTGATGTCATCTCTTTGGTCAAGGTAACTGAAAATTTATCAAGGTCAGTACAGTCCATGTTCCAATGGATGTAACATCATCCTCCTGACCAAGATTCATCCACATGTGTGTGTGTGTGTGTGTGTGTGTGTGTGTGTGTGCGTGCGTGCGTGCGTGCGTGCGTGTGTGTGTTATATATATTATCCACATAATTCATCCTCCCGATGGTAACACAAAATTATGTGACACATTAATCTTGGCACATTGTAAAGATGGCTTTTCCAGATAGCCTAGAATTTAAGAAACTCTTTAATGTGAGGAGACATAAGATACAAGGGTATCTTATCATCTCTGAACATCTAAGTAACAATCAAAATTTTCTCTAAACATAATTTTTTTTTGTATAAAAAGAGAAAAACTTCATCAATTGTTTCATAAAAAAAATGAATTAAGAAAATAAAGAAAGTTCTAACACACCATCCCATTACTGAACTAACTTGGAAAATTTCGAAAGTTTCAGCATCTCATTATGTTCACTGCAACACTGACACGGAATACATTAAAACTTACATTTTGGCGGTTTTCCACTCTGAAGAAGTTCTCCATCCTCACGGGCCTATATGAAATACAATGAATCTGGTTATAGTCAGAAAATACAATTCTTTTTCTAAAACTTGCCAAAAGTGACTGGTTGTCTAATATCTTAACACTTAAATGCTTTTAAATTTCTCAATAACAAAATATTTTGAATGACATCTGTTGTTAAAACTTATCCAGGCAGCTACTTGCCCTGTCGTAATCTAAGGAGCACAGGGCTCAACTGGCTTTAAAAAAAAAAAGTCATTTCTCATTTTTTAAATATAGTGTAAAAGCAAAAAGAGATCTTGTTTCTATTAAGCATACTTACAAAATTATAATCACACACATGGGTGCATGCATGCATGTATGTGAACCTGGACACTTGTTCATTTGAGCATTAAATCAACACAGACCCACACAGTATAACAACCAGAGAACTGTGCTCTTCTCATACCTTAAGGTAGGTGCTAGGAACCCAGCCTCTCTCTCCCTGCACATTCTCTGCTTCCATCCAGCCATCAGTTCTAAAAATAAAATGCAACTATCAAAATAAAGTAGCTTTGAAGTCCTCAGGGATAACATTTTCTGCCCATGTATCATGGCGAATGTACAGGATGCAATTTTATCTAGAAACATTGTGTTCTAGACTCTAGACAGGAGCAGATATAGAAATGTGTCAGGGGGCTGCTGAAAGTGTGCCGCGCCCCTGCCAGATGTAGGAGGCACAAACCCTGGAAGCTCCTAAAATTTGACATTTTTATACTCCTCTTCAAACCTTTCCTGACACCAGAAAGCCACACAATCACTGTAATGTTCTTTAAATTTTCAACAAACTTATGACTCATCGAGGAAAAAAGTGAAGAAAACATCCACACCCTGTCCAAAACAAAACAAACAAACAAACAAAAAAAAAAACAAAAAAAACCCCAAGAGGGCTGTGTGAACAGCCTGTGCTCAGCTGACCTGGATATTCTTCACACTAATGGCCCTGTGAGCTTGAGATTGAGTCAAGGTACATTCCCCGCAAGTTTGAAGGGAATCCAGCTTGTCCTTTCGGAAAAAGAGTTGAAAATAATGAAACACTAAAAAATTCATTAAAAACATAAGAAAAAAATTGCAGCACTACCTGTTAAACAAATTAAGACCCAGGGATCACGGCAAGTGTCCCTATGCAGTTTCAAAGCAATTGGCCAAGTGGTTTTGGAGAAAAAGGTTTTTTAAGATTTGACCAACAACTTAACAAAAAAAGAGGGCTGTGTGAACAGCCCATGCTCAGCTGATCTTGACATTCATTACACTTGCAGCTCTATGAACTTGGGAAAGGATCAAGGTCACCCATGTTCTGAGTTAGTCTGACCTTTATAGAAGAACACTAACAGTAACATGTGCAACATCCAGGTTCAAGTAGTTCTCAAGTTATAATTATTAATAAGAGTAAAATTCATTTATGTTGCACTGTGACCCCACAAACGAGGTCACGGTCACACATGTACTGTTTAAGCATGACCTTCATACAGAAACATTAACATGTGCAGCTAACTCAAAACAGATCTCAAGTTATCAAATAAACCGTAAATTTCTTATCAGTTGTCCTGTGAATTAGCATTAGAATGCCCATTGACTTACATAGTAATCAATAGGAAAGCTGCATTGACCGATAAGTACCCAACTTGAAAATCCTTAAAAATCAGGAATCCAAAGCAGTGCCACCTAGTAAACAACTTTGTTTGACCCTTCCACAAGAACATATCCATCACATTTCAGCTTAATAATCTGAGTGACAGTTCTGAGAACAAGTAAAAAATAGCAAAACCATACAAAAAATTCATAATTTTTTTTAAAAGTTGCAGTGCCACCTGGTGAACAAATTGGGAACTAGGTGTCCCTAGGAGTGTCTATGTACGGTATCAAAGCAATTCGGTGAGCGGTGTCAGAGGAGAAGAGTTTTCAAAGTTTGCCCCCAAAAAGAACAAAAAAAATCATAAAAAGTCCAACAAGTTTAGCATAAAAGTTCCAGCTTATACAGTTCTCAAGTTGTAATGTTGACAGTAAAATTCACATAAGTGTCCATGTGACCTTGGGAATGGGGTCAAGGTAACCAATGTCTAAGTTAGGGCCAGTACTTTTCCGCGATCGCGGAAAACGGACGGAATTCACGGAATCTGTGATCTCAAATGGAATTTATGATTTGGAACGGAAATTGGCAAATGCCACGGAAATTAAGCGGAATTTGTGAATTTTGCCTCTCAAATAATTCAAAATCACCACATATGTCATCGCATAAAGCAAAACACACGGACTTGGATCCAAATTTGACGAGTCGGCGGCGTTATCGATACCACGTGGAGCAAATTTAACGACAGGCCGGGCACCTGCGCGCTATAGACCCCATTGCTACCATATCCATTCATTTGCATGGCATATAGATATAACGCGCAACAGAGGTACAATGATAATAGCGCCATCTGTAGGTGGAGGCTGTCAACGTACATAGTAAACAATATGGAGTCACTTTGCCGTTCGTCGATGGATCAACATTTTCCAGAGGCGATAAGATCAACTGTTTTCCCTTTTTTATTGACCAGTGCTAAAATCGTGCCCTAGAATTAGTGAAACGGAAATGAAACGGAATTTGTAGTTTCCCAAAACGGAAAAACACTCATTTTGAAACGGAAAAATACAGGCCCTACTAAGTGTGCACTTTGCTCAGGATAACCGCCATGTGCGACATCAAGGTTTTATGTTCAAATAGTACTCAATTAAGTTATCAAGTGACCTTGGGAATGGGGTCAAAGTCTGGCCTTCACAGAGGACCACCACCATGCACAACATCAAGGTCCTAGGTCAGATAGTTTTCAAGTTATCAAGTGAACAGTAAAATTCCAAAAAGTGACCCTGTGACCTTGGGAATGAGGTGAAAGTCACTCATTTAGTGTCTAAATGTGGCCCACATAGACAGGATTGAGGACCATCACCATGTGCAACATCAAAGTCGAAGCTCAAATGGTTCTCAAATTATCAGGTAAACAGTAAAATTCTTGCAAGTGACACTGTGACCTTAGGAATGAGGTCAAGGGCACTGAGGTACTAAGTATGGCCTTCACAGAGGACCACCACCATGTGCACTATCAAGGTCTAAGCTCAAATAGTTCTCAAGTAATCTACTGAACAGTAATGTTTGTGGAAGAGACCCTATGACCTTGGGCATGAGGTCAAGGTCACTCATGTACAGTTTTCCCCTGGCCCTTATAGAGAACAACATTACTAGTGTGTGCAATATCAAAGTCCTAGCTCAAACACTTCTCAAGTTATCACCTGAACAGTAAAATTCACGTAATTTTTAATCCTTGACCTCAATTTGACCTTTCAAGGTCCCTCAAGGTGAAAAGTAACACCACCAAAAAAAACCCATGGGTACTCTCCTATACATATTTAACAGTAACCATGCACCTAGAATGCACCATTACCCAGATATTCAAGCCAATATTACTCATATACAATTAATGGCTGCCACTAAAGTTTGAAGCCACGAAACTCCACAAATAATTGAGATATCCTTACCAAATGAACAAACTTGACTTAACTAAGCATAAAGACTAAATTGAAACCCATTCTAAAGAAATCTATGCTTTCATTCTGGAGAAGAAGTCAAAAATAGCTTAAACGTGAAAAAAATCATAAAACAAGAGGGCTGTGTGAACAGCCCATGCCTCAGCTGATCTTGACATTCATCACACTTGCAGCTCTATGAACTTGGGAAAGGATCAAGGACACCATGTTCTGAGTTAGTCTGACCTTTATAGAAGAACACTTACATGTGCAACATCAAAGTTAAAGTAGTTCTCAAGTTATAATGAAGAGTAAAATTCATGCATGTTGCACTGTGACCCCACAAACGAGGTCACGGTCATTCATGTACTGTCTGAGCATGACCTTCATACAGAAACATTAACATGTGCAGCTAACTCAAAACAGATCTCAAGTTATCAAATAAACCGTAAATTTCTTATCAGTTGTCCTGTGAATTAGCATTAGAATGCCCATTGACTTACATAGTAATCAATAGGAAAGCTGCATTGACCGATAAGTACCCAACTTGAAAATCCTTAAAAATCAGGAATCCAAAGCAGTGCCACCTAGTAAACAACTGTTTGACCCTTCTACAAGAACATATCCATCACATTTCAGCTTAATCTGAGGGACGGTTCTGAGAACAAGTGAATAATAGCAAAACCATACAAAAATTCATAAAAAAGTTGCAGTGCCACCTGGTGAACAAATTGGGAACTAGGTGTCCCCGGGAGTGTCTATGTACGATATCAAATTAAAGCAACTGGGTGAGCAGTTTCAGAGGAGAAGAATTTTTAAGGTTTGCCCCAAAAAAAGGACAAAAAAAATTCATAAAAAATCTAAAAATCAATAGAGCGTGACTATTTGAACAAACTTGGTAGAGATCCGCCCAAGGCACATACATCCCCACCAAGTTTGAAGTAAATCTGGCCAATATTATTTAAGTTATGACCTTTACAAGAAATTCCCATGTTAAACTTTCCTATTAAAACTTTTGTAGAGATTTTTGAAAACAAAATCATAAAAAAATCCAAAATTCATTTGACATGACCATTGGAACAAACCTGGTTGACAGCCACCCAAGGTACGTCCCCACCAAGATTGAAGTAAATCTGGATGATGGATTTCGAGAAGAAGTCGAAAATGTAAATTAGCATTAGAATGCCCATTGACTTACATGGTAATCAATAGGAAAGGTGCATTTACCGCAAAGGAGCCGAATTGAAAAAATCATAAAAAATCAGTAATCCGCAGCATTCCCACATAGAGAACGACTTTGTTTGGCCCTTCCATAAAAAACATATCCACCACGTGTAAGCTTAATCTGAGTGACGGTTCTGGAGAAGAAGTTGATAGTAGCTATAACACACAAAAATTCATAAAAAATTAGAAAATAACTGTAGGGCCACCTGGTGAACAAATTAACAACAAGGAGTCCCTAGGTATCTTCCTGTATGATATCAAAGCAATTGGGTGAGCGGTTTTGGAGAAGAGGATTTTTTAAGTTTTTGCCCCAAAACAGGAAAAAAATTCATAAAAAATCTAAAAATCAATGGAGCGTGACCATTCGAACACACTTGGTAGAGACCCACTCAAGGCACAACCTCACCAAGTTTGAAGTGAATCTGACAGTTTTGGAGAAGAAGTCAAAAATATGAATTGTGGACGGATGACGGACGGGCGACTGACGACAGACCCTCACAAAAGATCAGCTGACTGACACATCAGTTGAGCTAAAAAGCATGATTCCACAGCAGTGCCACCAAGTGATGAACTTTGTTTGACCCTTCCACAAGGAACATATTAAACAAGTTTCATCTCAATCTAAGTGACGGATCTGGAGAAGAAGTCAAAAATAGCAAAAACACAGATAAAAAAAACTTAACAAGAGGGCTGTGTGAACAGCCCGTGCCTCAGCTGATCTCGACATTCATCACACTTGCAGCTCTATGAACTTGGGATAGGATCAAGGACACCATGTTCTGATTAAGTCTGAACTTTAAAGAAGAACACTTACATGTGCAACATCAAAGTTAAAGTAGTTCTCAAGTTATAATGAAGAGTAAAATTCATGTATGTTGTACTGTGACCCCACAAACGAGGTCACGGTCATTCATGTACTGTCTGAGCATGACCTTCATACAGAAACATTAACATGTGCAGCTAACTCAAAACAGATCTCAAGTTATCAAGTAAACAGTAAATTTTGTGTCAGTTGTCCTGTGAATTAGCATTAGAATGCCCATTGACTTACATAGTAATCAATAGGAAAGCTGCATTGAAGGATAAGTACCTGAATTGAAAATCCTTAAAAATCAGAAATCCAAAGCAGTGCCACATAGTAAACAACTGTTTGACCCTTCCACAACAACATATCCATCACATTTCAGCTTAATCTGAGGGACGGTTCTGGGAACAAGTGAAAAATAGCAAAACCATACAAAAAAATTCATTAAAAAATTGCAGCGCCACCTGGTGAACAAATTGGGAACTAGGTGTCCCCGGGAGTGTCTATGTACGATATCAAAGCATTTGGGTGAGCGGTTTCAGAGGAGAAGAATTTTAAAGGTTTGCCCCAAAAAGAACAAAAAAATTCATAAAAAATCCAAAAATCAATAGAGCGTGACCATTTGAACACACTTGGTAGAGATCCACCCAAGGCACATCCCCATCAAGTTTGAAGTAAATCTGGCCAATATTATTTAAGTTATGACCATTACAAGAAATTCCCATGTTAAACTTTCCTATTAAAACCTTTGTTCAGATTTTTGAAAAAAAATCATAAAAAATCCAAAATTCATTGGAACATGACCATTGGAACAAACCTGGTAGACACCCACCCAAGGTACATTGCCACCAAGTTTGAAGTAAATCTGGATGACCGTTTTGGAGAAGAAGTCGAAAATGTAAATTAGCATTAGAATGCCCATTGACTTACATGGTAATCAATAGGAAAGGTGCATTTACCCCAAAGGAGCCGAATTGAAAAAATCATTAAAAATCATGAATACGCAGCATTCCCACATAGTGAACAACTTTGTTTGGCCCTTCCATAAGGAACATATCTACCATGTTTCAGCTTAATCTAAGTGACGGTTCTGGAGAAGAAGTCGAAAATAGCTATAACACACAAAAATTCATAAAAAATTAGAAAAAAATTGCAGCACCACCTGGTGAACAAATTAAGAACTAGGAGTCCCAGGGAGTGTTCTTATGTGATATCAAAGCAATCGGGTGAGCGGTTTTGGAGAAGAAGATTTTTTAAGATTTACCCAAAAAAGAACAAAAAAATTCATTAAAAATCAAAAAAATCACTGAACCATGACCATTTGAACAAACTTGGTAGAGACCCACCCAAGGCACATCTCCACCAAGTTTGAAGTGGATCTGGCTGACGGTTTTTGAGAAGAAGTTGAAAATGTGAATTGTGGACGACGGATGGACGACGGACGGACGACGGACGGACGGACGACGGACGGACGGACGGACGACGGACGGACGGACGGACGACGGACGGACGACGGACCCTCACAAAACCTCAGCTGACTGACAAGTCAGCTGAGGCAAAAATGAAACAAAATTGAAGTGCCACCTGGTAAACAAATTAAGAATTAAAAGTCCCCAAGAGTGTTCCTGTGTGATATCAAATTAAAGCAATTGGGTGCGCGGTTTCAGAGACGATCTTTTAAGAATCACCCCCCCCCCCCCCAAAAAAACAAATCTTACAAAAATAAAAAAGTTCCTGAAGCGTGACCATTTGAACAAATTCAGTGGACAATCACCCAAGGTAGATCCCCACCAAGTTTGAAGTGAATCTAACAATCACCCAAGGTAGATCCCCACCAAGTTTGAAGTGAATCTGGCTGATGGTTTTGGAGAAGAATTTGAAAATGTAAATTGTGGATGGATGTCTCCTTTGAAACTTAAAAGCTTCATCCACTATTCAAAATTAACTTAAAAGCTTCATACATGGACGGACGGATGGCGGACGATGGATGGACAGAGGATGGATCAAGGACCACCTTATAAGCTCAGCTGACAAACAAGTCAGCTGAGCTAATATATATATATATATATATATATATATATATATATATATATATATATATACATACATACATACATACATACATACATACATACATACATACATATATATATATACATACATATGCATTTACACACACACACATACACACACATATATATACTGTATTCATGCTGATAGTAGCACATTGTACCAATGCAAAGATTTGCCAGATCTTGCAGTGTTTTTGCGGGACTATGGAACAAGTACTTTTCTTGATTGAAAGTTTTGAGCACCATTCATTTTGGTGTTAGATAAACATTAATATACTGCAGTGACATTTATTTTTTCATTTGGCAGTATCATCTTTGCTAAATTACAGGAAAAATCTTGATTTTGAATCTAGACCACTTGGATTGAAAGTGGGGGGCATGCTTCTATTTGGGCATGTGCTACTATTAGGATGAATACGCCATATATATATCATGGGGGAATTGCCTCATCATCTGAGCACATTTATATCTATATGTAAATGTGCTTACCGCACTGTTATGATGGTGAGCACTTCTCCAGCCTTGAAGCTTAGATCTTCAGGTTCTTCACCATCAAAGTTCACCAATGCTTCATACTGGTGAGTCTAAAATGAGTTAAAAAAAAGAATGCAACAAAAACAAATTGACACTCTAAAATATCGTGACTCACACACACAGCATTGCTGTCTGCAAAAAATAGTTACATCACCACAAGGCAGGCCAACTGAACAAAGAGCTAAGCCGAAAACATCACAAATGGCAAAAAAAGAAAAAAATTGTAATTTTGATATATCTGTATTCATTTCAGCATGATATGTCATGTAACATACAGTTCACTGATGCAACACACAAAGATAATCATGGCATTGAACAGCAACGTCATTCTCCATGAAGGTTCACTGTTTTTTGACTGCTCTATTTCTTCACTTTGATATTTTACATGTCCCTGTCCTACCTAATATGTACATCCTTTCAAATCCTATTTTTCAAAGGCAAATTTCTAATTCATGCTGGCAGGTGCTTTAAAAATATACCTGCTCTGATTGGAATTTCACTTGTCACAAACAAGCAGACCTGTGATTAGGTCATCCTGCTATACAGATAAAGGTTAACCCTTTTTTCATGAATTTACACTAGCAGCTCAATCCAGAAGCAAGTCATATGTCTGCTAGAATGGGTTTCACTTAAACCTTTTGTTACTTATGAAAACAATTTCAATGAGGCTGATGGATTGAAATCTCTCAGGAAAGCATATCCCATATCAACAGCTTTCATTGGGATGTCTCTTGCTCTTAGGAAGGGATAAATGGTATATCTGTACTGGTGTACATGGGCATTTTATTTTTCAAATTTTTCACCATACTGAAAGCCCTCTGAACACTGTAACGGGGCAAAAATATTATTTGCTGTACCAACATACTGGGACACCCCTTTAACACTCTCCTCCCTTAGCACAGACCCCATCAAGAAAGCTGCTGATGGAGTCTCAGTCTACAGGAAAGTGAGTTAATAAAGCAAATACCCTCCATCTGTACATGTCTAATTTACAAAAAACATGGCAGCCAAGTTGTCTCGGCACCAAGGCAGTGGTTCATCATGAAAGGTGAAATATAATGCACACAATATTTGGAACTTTTCCTATCCATCAGTAACCCTGTTCATTGCATAGATCATGTAGATATATCAAGTTAAGTATTGAGTTGCAACAGCTGCTGTATTTGCCGTACATGGGTTGGTCAATGAAATCACAAAGAAAGACTGCATCACACTTCATGGCCCTCCTGCTGTGTTGCTCCGGGTGAGCTCATCAGGCAGTAACGAGGGTCACTCTTGGCTAGAACTCTACCCAGAGGTCTTTGAACAGAGGGTGATCTCTTACCCGACAGGCCTCTCAAGACATGAATACATAAACATGTACTCACAGTTGGTGCCGAAGCCTCACTCTCAGCATCAGTTTCTTCCTCTTCAGTTTCCTCTTCCTCTCCCTCTTCTTCACTGTTACCATATATTTAAACATATGAGGTCAATTATAAATATTACAAACTACCAAGCAACACTTTTAATTCCTATTTATCAGTACAAATTTACAAAAATACATTACACACATGTATGGGTATAGGCTCTGAAACATGTTCTGAGTAGTTACCCGCTGAATACCCTTTAATTTATTTGAGCTAATACAGCCTATGTCAAAATTCTACAGAAGAATGTGCGCAATATGGACAATAGTACTTCCATATATAAAAAGGTTAGACAGTGACAGGCTAGCTTATGGAGTAGAGTTTAGACTGCAGAAAAGGGTAATGACTACTTGGAAGTGGTTCAGGACAAAAAGACACATCTAAATTACAAAAGATAAAGTATTGTCTCACCCTTCTTCATCTTCATCCTCTTCTCCCTCCTCCTCTTCTTCATCTGTCTCATATTCATCCTCCTCCTCCCCCTCCTCTTCATCTGTACCCATAAACATAAAATAGCCTCTTCTAATTTAATCCTTCACCTTATTCTGAAAATGACAGACTGTACATCAAAGTTTTCAAAACTAAAATGTGAGTACCCTTAACAAATTTTTGGGCATGCAAATTCCATGCAATTTGAATGGAAGAAAGGAAGATAAAAAGCGTGACCACAATGAATCTGTGTTAATATGCCGAGTTATAACCAGAATAAATGGGATACAGCAGATTTAAATGGAAAAAAAAGTACTGTGACAAAAATGACCTGGTAGAAGACACATTGGCTATCACATGCAGTGATGGTTTTGCTTGTTTAGCATGTTTAGCTGGCCATTGTATGCTGAGCCCAGAAAAGTTAGTCCAGTTTAAACATTCAAATGGGTATTTGATATTCAAAGACAAGTATGCAGCAGACGTTTCAGTGGGAATCAACCAGAGGCACTAAGAATATTTTTTACACAGAAGGAAAAATGAAATTTGAGCAGAGACAAAAACACCAAAATGGTATAAAACATAGGTGTAGGTTTCATGTTAGAAAGCTTCAGTTTTGGATTTCAATTTTCTGTAAGTTAAGCAGGATGTAAATACTAGTAAAATTTTGCATAGAAAAACCACACTGTAAGATTGGAAATTTTCTTTCCAAATGTCTGGTTCAGGTTCACCACTGTGTGAAAATCTTTAAACTTAATGATCAGTGATCATTCCTGATTAATCATTAAAGGAACATAATCAACCAGACAAAACAATAATATAAGTAAATTATTATAACCATGCAAGGGATGTCTGCCTGAAAACAGTCAGATAGTCAGCTGCTGTATTTTTTGAGAAACAGTTGGAAGCAGGTCTGAAAGTGCTTAATAAACTTTGCTAATTGTTTACTGAGAGAAGCTAAGATGATCTACCATATAAAGCTATGTGTCAAAGGCTACCATGCCTGTTTACATACCTTCTGTTGCTGTCTCTTCCTCCTCCTCCTCTTCCTCCTCGACAGGTGCACCTTTCTTCTTCACTTCTCTACAACAGGGTGAAGAACTTTGTCAAAGAATATCCTACTATGATATATCACACATTTTCACACATTTTTCCTTTTTTTTTGGGTGGGGGTGGGGGTGGGGGGTGGGGGGTGGTACCACATTCCTCATAATGGAGCAGGTTGCAATTAGCAATTTTATGTGCATCGGACTGAATACACAACCTAATACACACAAAATTTTTGTGGGCTAGAGGTGTGTATTCCCAAAAGATTCATTATGTCAAATAGTTTTGCAGCAAAAGCTATCAAAGTTATGGGAACATTTTAACTATACCCAGCCATTTACCACAAGAAATTTGATGTTTCTACGTGCAATGGTTTTAAAGTTACATTCATGCAAATTACAATGGAAAACAATGAAAATACAAATACCTAGCCTGCATGCCTGCAGAGCCCTCTACCGAGAACCCACATGAACCAGTTGATCTTGACCTTACCTATTAGTGCTTGTCCTAATATCACTTCCCTGACTTTAATCATACTACTCAACTTGAATGACTGAGGCCTACCTGCTTATAAGATGCATGTGTGCCTTCAGTTTTGCTTTTTGGTCTTTGCTTTGTTTTGTTTTCTTGCTTCTAAAGTTTTCAACCTTTCATTTGAGCAAACTATTTTTCTAAGCATATAATGAGCTTAATACCTACTTGCTAACTAACATGGTATTTGAATAATGGTAACTTTAGAACCAGACTCTTTTCAAAATTTTCAAATGTACCATATGGATCATAACATATGCCCCAAACCCCTGCTGTCAAACTTTTAATTTTCTTAGATCACAAAGTGCTAATTAGGAAAAATATGTATACTGTAGTTCTAGAAATTTTCGCGCTCGATTTAATTTCGCGCTTTTCGCGCTACCACCTAAAGCGCGAAATTAAAATGCGCGAAAATAAGTTGCATTGTATTTCACTTCATTGTTTAGCATTGGATTGTGCGAAACTAAAATGCGTGAAAATTCTGTAATTTCAGAAAAAATGAGTTTGCGCGAAATTAAACCCGTGCGAAAATTTCTAGAACTACAGTATATAATTGAACATTTATAATCAACAAATTTCCCGCAAAGTACATCAACATGGTTTCCCCCAAAATTGTCTTAAGCATCAACACAAGATAGATTTAATCAAAATAAAGGACTTTGCACTATGCTTCAGTTTCAGAGCTTTCATGAGATTTCATTGACATTGCATACTTCAGAAGCTATTTTATCTAAACAAAGACAAACTCAGACAAAAATGAAATTCCTCATACTTGTAATATTCATTTTCCACATCATCCGGTGCAAGCTTGGCATCAATACCTGCTAACTGATCCTGCAACATGAAGCAAAAGATGTACATTTCAACATTGCAGCCACACCGTGTTTATTTCAGATGCTCCTGAGACAACAACTATGCACATGTATGTTAATTTTAGAGGACACTAAGAGACTGAAGATATCAACAAAGAGATAAGCCTAACGGCCATACAGATACTAGCTGACACCACTCTCCACCAGTCACACCTATTTATCAATAGGAAAAGGCAGAGGCACCAGAGACACCAGATGTCACCACTCAATACACTTTACACCTATTGACCAATAGGATAAGCTAGAAGTACTGGAATCACTATATGACAGCAACAACTTCTGGTTATATCTATTAGCCAACAGGATAAGCCAGAGGTACTTGAGTCACTAAGTGTCAGCAACTGTTACAAGTTCCACTTAGCAAACTCTTATTAAAACTTTACTTATGAACATATACTGCTGTACGAACAAAGCCATTTATAATTATAACAACAAAAGTTTTGGAACAATACTACCATCACAAGCTGCTGCTGCAAGATGTTTTTCCTTCCATAGAGAAAAATGTGTTTGGATTTTTGTTTTCTTTATCTTCATCACAGCAAAGCTTGAAGCACAGAGATGTATCAGGGCTAAATTTTAAGAATTTTATTAGGTGGTCAGACAGACCACCATCACCTCAAATATGGTGGTCCACCAAAGAATCTGGTGGACACAGGTCAATGTGACAAGTTAGGTACAGGCTCACTGTTCTTTGCATTTTCCGCTTTTTTTTTTTTTTTTTTTAATTTGGACAAGGTTGATAACTGTGGGAAAAATTAAAAATAGCCTGATGGAACATTCCAATCGTTATTATGTGCAAAATGGCTTTTGTCACAGTAAATGGAAATACATGTAGTAAAAATACTGGGCTAGCACTAGGAATTTTTACATTTTAGCCAATTCAGCTAAAGCTGCAAAATTTCTTTCAGACACAATTTATCTTCTTTAGCCAATCTGACATGTGTAGTCATTTTCAATCCCCTTTTCTAGGAAAAAAAAACTGTGTATCCCAGCTCACCTCCATGAAGGCCTACAAGTAATTGACAGAGCCTGTTCAGTAACTATGCATGTATTATTTTTATTGTCGTCGTCGTAGTCGTCATCATCATTATTATTTTTATCATCATTTTCATTATTATTAATAAAGATATGATAATACTTGAAAAGAAAACTCCCTTAAAAAAGTGACATCACACAAATTTTTGGCAAGTTTTCAATTGATAAAACTTGGACACAAGGTCAGTGTCCAAGATATCTGCCAGAACTCAATATCATTTTACGTGTAATGGTGCCTTTTACTGTTTTTTAAGGTTTTACACTTTTAAGTATGAACTTATTGTATATATTTTGACCATGATAATAATAAATTATTTCCATCAATTACTAAATACAATTAATGATTGATTTTCAAAGGCTACTTGTATAAAGTAATTAAATTCAGAGGAAAATATTGAAACTGAATATTTGATTTGAAGGTAATCATGGTTATCCTTATTTGGAAGAAAATATGATTAATTGAGAAGGAATTTTAGTTTTGAAATATATGCAAACACACATTGAACTCAGATTGAAAGTAAATGGACCCAGACTGTGGAACAAAAAAATTCAATGCAATGTTTTCACTGGCAGAATGATAGCTTCGACAAAAATACAAAATAATGTAATGTGATATGCATATATATTTAAAATCTCAGCTGAATAAAATTAAGTGTTCCTTCCAATCAGCATGAACCAAAATACATTTTCATTACCAAAGTTCTAATTTAAGAAACATGCTTCTTAACTAAGTATGTGTAGGCCTATATCAGACTGCTTGAAGCAGACAAACTTCTGCATGCA